>MTQE01003428.1:20436057-20484391 GCA_014337955.1 Aspidoscelis marmoratus | reverse complement strand
CGATGACCCAGGAAGTCCCCTCCAACTCTACCATTCTATGATTCTATGATCTCACAAATGAGTGCAACACCCATCCAGAGACTCAATATGGCCTCCCATTCAGAAATAAATGATTCTGTCCCATTACAGAAGCTTAATTTTTTTTCTCTGCAGACACTTTGCCACTAGATTAGATAACATTCTCAGTGCAAAGTGCCCTAGTCTGTTGGTGAAACGTCTACAGAGAGAAAAAAAAATCAAGCCCAGAGAACTTCCTGTGATGAACCACTATAACCCTGAGCTACAAATGTTCTCCACAGTAACACAAATTATTCTCACCTATCTATAAATCATGGATCTGGAAGGGAGACTGTTACTGGTGGCTGGAGCCCCTTAGGGCTGGTGGGGTGAAGAAAGGGCAAGGCTCTGAAGAGGTTGACCTAATGGTGAGATATTGTAAGGCTGTAAGACTGCTTATTCATCAGGAAACTGACTGCACTGAACATGATGAATGAGACATGCATGAGTCAACCCTGAATTGAAACATGCATGCGATCATTTAGAGTTACTCAAGGTCAGAGCAAAAAGCTTGTTTGATAGGTGAACATCATTCCTGTCCCTGTCATACAGCAAATCTGCTTTTATGTTCTGGCATTTGGAGAAAACAATGTACAACAGTCCAGTGCTTGATACCTTGAAGACTGGGAGACCCCTGAGCTTCCTTATTCAAATGCACCTTCCCAGGGTCAGTCAAAGCATTCTGGCTTTGAATGCAAATTTGTTCCCAGCTGCTACAAAATACTGCTTCACTTTTTCTAAGCAATGTCACTTTTGGCTTCATCAGCAATTCTGCATGTCCCAGCAAGGGCATCTTTTTACACTTTTAAAACGAGTTAATCAGAAAGAAGGAAATGAAATAATGGTTATCTCTACACAGGCTAACACCACCCTGAAGGTTTTCCTGGCTGATCTGAAAAGAAACTGAACTTAAGCCCTCCTAATCCCGTTCACACTCAGGTTGTGATAATCAGTACTCAGATCATCCTCAATTCAGACTGCTATGCTCACACCTTTTACATTATCTCCTCAAGTCTCCTTTACACAACTCTTTAGTTCTTCACCCCTATTGATTACATCAACACCACCTGCATTCTGATGGGATAAAGTTCTGCCAACCAAGGGTGAGTTCCCGCTCAAGGAATAAAGTGGGAACAATGGGATTTACATCGATATGTAAAGGGCATTAAAAGTAAGCAAACAGCATCTGGCAATTGGATTCAATCCCGATTTTCTGTCCCCACTCTTAAACACTTAAAACGCTTCCAAAAATGGATTGGGGAAAGCAATTCTTTCCCCTCCTCTCCCCATTGCCCAGGACACATGGCAGCAGTGGCAACTCAAGCCCTGTTTGCACACTCATCTCCACAACCACCATCCCCAGCAGGGGTTCCCTCTGAAAAAAGGACCCTGGCTGGCTCTGCTGCCGCCTGCACACACACTTAAACATACTGTACACACATCTCCCAGATCCTGCAGCAGTTTCCTCCCTTTCCCTTTTTAAAGGTCAGAATTTTTAAACAGCCAGAATTGTGCACAATTGCAACATTGTTATCAGGTGTGAAGTGGGTGGATTGCTACAATGAAACCAGCTGCTGTACATTTTAACTAAAGGGGCTGACCTGCAGGGTGAAACCCCATCTCTTTTTTGATGTATTTGCCCAAATACTGCTCTAGCTTTCCCACAGCATTAAGGAAGAAGCATTTTAAAAGGCAAAAATCAGGTGTTTATTTATTCCGTTTTAAAGCCAAATAATCCTAAAAATACCCCTAAAACTGATTGGGAATGGGGACAACAAGAATCCAAACTGTTTTTAAACAGTTTTATGTGGTAATGGGAACACTGCTTAATAGTGGCAACGGGATGTGCTTGGAGTTATATAGTTGGGGTGAGGGGACAGTGCCCCCAAACAGATCCAGCTGAGGCATATCCCAGTCAGCACGCATCTCCATCTCCGCAGATGTTCTGGTAGAAAAAGGAGAGGCTGAGATCTGCCCTTTGCAAAGCTGCTTAAGAACTTTCACTTCTAAGTAAAGGTTTTTACTGCAGTGAAACCCTGTTTCCCTTGCACTTTGCTGGAGGAAAACAGAAGCTATTTTGTCCTTAGAATTGTATCATTTCTACTGTTGCTTCACTCTTTCCGTCACACCCCCTCCCAACAGTGCTTTTATAGCCATTTAAATTTTAAATCCCTCTGTGTTTTCTGTAAAAGCAGAAAACAGCATTAGCAATCTAGTGCAAAATAGATTCATATCTTTAAAAAATGTTGGACAGAGTCCACAAGCTTGAGATTGGAATAAAGGGGATTGGAGGGGCAGCATTGGAGAGGAGACCATCCTAGGGTCCTAGTGACAAGCAAAGTACAAACTGCTTGGCAAGCAAAGAAGAAACTAACCCACCCACCCCAATTCACAGCTTTCTGCCAAGCCTCCCTCCTTCACAAATATGAACCTGCTGGGAGTTCAGCAGAAGTGGAAAGGGATGCATCAAAGGGGGATCGCATCTGTGCCTCCCACAGCCAGGCATTTGGCAGGAGGGAAGGCTGGATATACCCCTCCCAGGATGGTTGAGCCCCCTCTAGTCCGGTTCTGTGTGCTCACACAGGGGAAGTGAAAACAGACTGGCTCCCCAAGACAGCTTGAGTCCTCTGTAAAAGTGGAGTCCGGAGAAGCTGGCTTGAGACACTACAGCCCACTCCCAAGCTGATCCCAGCAAAAAGAAATCTGAGCAAAGCAACGACAAGACAGCCAGAAGCCATCTTGAGCTACCGGTGTAATCATGGCCTTACTCACATCCTGATAGTATATTTGCTTTGCTTTCTGTTAGTTCCCATCCAGCCCCATCCTCTTCTCCTTAAGGCCGTGTCCCCAAGCAATAAAAAGCCTGCTAAAAAGCTTCTTTTGCCTCTGAGCGCCCCCATGCCCAGCTTTTCTCCGAGCTTCCAGCGCCACAAAAGGAGGAAAATCTGCGGGGAAAAAAGTGCACTTTAAAGAAGACTACCAATGCACATTTTGGAAGCTATGGGTTTTCCTGGCAGCATTTACCATGGGGACGCTCTGTGGCAAAAGGGGCGGGGATTGCTGCCTGCACACACAGCCATAAAACATTCAGACATCTCCCAGAACTGCAGCAGCTTCCCTTCCTTTCCCTTTCTAAAGGTCAGAACTTTCAAAGAGCCAGAATTGTGGAGAATTGCAACATTGTTATCAGGTGGGAAGTGGGTGGATTGCTACAGTCACCGCTGCTGTACGGGGTGGATTTTGACAGTGATCAGAGGGAAAGTGTTGAGAGTGAATGAGCGAACAATTGTGTGGCCGATGGCTGCAGCTGCTGCCTTTGCCGGCACGGGAAGCCATTTCGGAGGGTAGAGATCTGGGAGACGAACAGAGAACCAATGGCTATTTTTTCTTTGGATGTGTTGGGGGTTTCTTCCTGGTTGTGGCTGCGCGGAGCGCAGTCCCTCCCCGCCCCACCCCCCGGCACCCTATCAACAAGAGAGGGGGCGGGGAGAAAAAATGTGGGCAATGAAAACACGCTTCCGTGGGGACAGTAGGTGCGTTTTAAATGCATGTTTTGCTGAGCCTCATGCGGACGCTTATTCCAGAATTGAACAGCACTTTTAAAGTCCGCTGGAATAGAGGTATGGTTGAGGGAAACTAGAGAGGCAAATAAGTTGCTTGGGGATGCAGCCTAACTCTCTTTTCACTTTTTCTGTGTCCAGGAGAGGTGGTTATGCCTTCATATTAGGAGGCTATTTTCTACTGTTCAATTATTTTTAATTGCTTTGGTAAAATGTACAAAGGCAATATACAAATGAAATAACCAAGATGATGCATCTGAGGAAACTGAAAGGGTGGACTGTGTGATCAGCCAACGCCCAGAAATGAGGGGGGTTGGAATCTCTGTTCCATCCCTGTTGTATAGCCATTTAGCTGACAAGCATCATTTTTTGCAAACATCTGGATTTTCTTGTTATAGCCTTTGGTAAACCATGATACTATTATCCTAACAAATGGAGTGTTTTTCTTGCTTTTACATTGTGCATAAACAGTTTAACACAACCCTAACACAGTTCTGGCAGGTAATGAAGGTGTCAGTCCAATGCACAGCAGCGGCAAAAAAAAAAAGCTAATTCGATGCTGGGAATAATAGGGAAAGGAAAAGAAAACAAGTCAGCAAGTGTCATTTTGCCTCTTTATAAATCTATGGTGAGGCCATATTTAGAATATTGTGTACAGTTCTGGTCACCATACCTTAAAAAGGATATTGTGGAACTGGAAAAGGTGCAGAAAAGGGCAACAAGAATGATTAAGGGGCTGGAACACCTCCTTTATATCAGACTGCAACGTCTAGGCCTCTTCAGCCTGGAAAGATGGTGTTTAAGAGGGGACCTGATTGGAGTACCGTATATAAAATCATGCATGGTATAGAAAATGTGGATAGAGAAGATTTCTATATCACACAACACTAGAACCAGGATTAACTTTATGAAATTGATGGGTAGGAGAGTCAGATCAGACAAGGAGAAGTATTTCTTCACCCAGAGGGTCACTGGTTTATGGAATTTGCTGCCAGAAGAGGTGGTAACAGTAACCAGCCCTAGATGGCTTTAGGGAAGGGTTAGACAAATTTATGGATAACACATGTATCAATGGCTACTAAAATGGATGCCTAAATAAATTTTTCAGGCAACAGGGACAAGCAGGATGCCTCTAAGGCCGTTTGCTGGGATTTGAGAGCAGGTGAAAGTTTGCCTTTCTGCTTGAGATGCCCATGGGCAATTAGTGGGCCACTGTGTGAGACAGGATGCTGGACTAGATGGGCTGTGGCCTGATCCAGCAGGGCTCCTCTTTATGTTTTTAGAAGAGGAGGAGGAGGAGGAGGAAGAGGCTTTTCTACCCTGTTTTTCTCACCCTTAAGGGGACTGTGAGATAAGTGGGGCTGTGAGAGCCCAGAAAGATTACTGTGACTAGCCCAAGCTCACCCAGCAGGCTTCATGGAGGAGTGTGGAATCAGACTCGCTGCGTACGAGATATGAGCCTGGCACTCTAACCACAAGACCAAACTGGCTCATATAAATGAGAGTTCCTCAGGGTCAAAGGGATGGCACAGCAGTATTTTTTCCAAGCCAAAAATGGCCCCAGAAGTCAGTCATTTTCAGCATATCAAAAAGTACACTCAGGCAGAGTACGGTCCAGGCAGGTCATTCACATGCCCACTCTTTACATATATGGCAGCAGCAAAAGTGCCTGAGGGCATCCAGTGCCCCCAGAGTTGTTATTCCTGCTCTGAAGAAATAACGCCGCTGGGGACCCTTGCTGATCCTTGGAAGTGCACTGTCTGCTCTGGGGATACCCCTGGCATGCAAGCACCATGCTCCTCAAACCTCCACCAGGTGCTTTCTTTTGCCCACTCGGAAGCATTCACACATGCATGACGATTTGTAGCCCAGCCTTCCCAAACACTAACAATAGCCACCTAATACCTTAGCTTCCCCAAAAGTTCTGGTCCCAAAACCTTAAATAGTTTCCTGCTCCAATTCTTTCCTTTCTGCTGGGAATGTCTCATTCCAGAGCCCCTGCCACTTGTGAGAACAAGCTTCTCTGCCCCTCCAGTCTGGCTCACAGGTTAGGGTTAGAGTTTTACTCTATGCCTATCAGCACACCATTGTAAAGTTTTTATTTAAATTCCCTAATTCACTCTAGCACTGCATGCATATACCTACCTACCTACCTGCCTACATTTTCTAGAACCTCTTTCAGATCCCCTGTGGATCAGATCAGATCTTAACCAGCAGGTACTATGCCCCATCATGGAGAGCTTCAAGGGGGAGCTTGTCGTACTCTTATTTTGTGTTTTAAAAGGGAAGCAAAAGTGCATTCACAATGCTTTATTGGGCATGACAACCACCTAAGGCAACCAGCTGCAATTAATTAGCTAAGTGCTGGACATTTTTAATAGTTCTTTCCTTGCAGGCAGTCAAAGAGGCCATGCCACTGGACTGTTGGAGACAGAAATATTGGAATTGCAGGGATTCATTCTCATTAACTGGTGGAGTTAGTAGGCTAGCAACAGGCTGAGTTCTCCATCTAGTGGTCTTAGGGGATGGGAGCAGCAGCTATTCAAGACTCATCTGGCTACTAATTTCCAACCTGCTCTTGCAGCTGCTAATGAAGGCTCAGGGGATGTAAGGTATCTGGTGCTTCCACAGTCTCTTTCTGTATTAAGCTCACCCTAGATACATAGAGAGAACTAGATTGATGCTTTATATCAGAACTCCAACTCTGTTGTACCCTTCCTTGTTATTCAAGCCCTGCCTCCTTGTTCCTGGATTATCACTCAGTCATCACCCTGACTTCAATCCCCATACACAGTTCCTGTGGTGACAAGTTGCATTTACTCCAGATATTCTCAGCTTCATGGCTTCTGCTTCACATATTGGCTATGGGTTCGCACCCCATGCCCAGGATAGTCAACCCAGCACGAAATACATAGACTTTTCCTTCCTTGCCTGGTTCTGAGAGACTTCTGTTTGTTCTCAGGGAAAACCTTAGTACTGTTTTTCTGTACAGTCTGCCTCTCTGCTCACTTGCTACCTCCCAAATTTTCAACCCACTGTTCTTGGGAACACTCTAATGTCCTTAAGATCCTAGCCTTACCTTGCTGGACTGCTTCCATTGCTGCTCAGCATCCTTAGCCTTCCTCTTCTATGCTTGCCAAACTGCTTTGGCACTGATCCTGCCCTGCCTGGTGCATTCCTGCTGACTTCAAGTCTCATACTAGTTTCCAGTCCCACCTACACCTACATACTTTCTGACCTATGCCAAGCCAGTGGGTCATCTGTGACTTGGCTGTGATATGTTATATTTTCACCTACCCTGCCCAAATTATTATTTTCACTCCTTGTTCCAAATCCTCTTTTCTTCTTGTGCCATACTTTTTAGTGTGGGAGACCAACAGCAGAGTCTTATCTGGTATTATTTATTTATTTTATTTTTAAAAATTATAGCCCACCCAGATCCCAGGTGGGTCACAATTATAAAATATGTAAAATGTATTATTCTTAAGACATATTTTAAAAATAACTCATCCCACTCCCACTCCAGCAGAACAACACCCAGAGGAAGCTAAACACCAAAGGTCTGAGTGAAGACATATGTTTTAACCAGGTGCCAAAAACCATATAACATAGATGCGTGGTGAACATCAAGTCTGGGGCCACCAGAGAAAAGGCCCTCTTACATGGCCTTGCCTTTGCACTGCTGAGGGAGGAGGAACTAGAAGAAGGCAGGTCTAAATGGGATAAGGTACTCCTTCAGGTGACCAGGCAAAATAGAATGCAACACAAAACACAAAAATTAATCTTATCTGTGTTCTGGGTGTGACTCTGGGCTTAAACAGCATATGCCTTACTGTGTCACAATGGAGTGGAAGATCCTGGGTCCAATATCTATTCCAACCTGAGATAATCTGGGAAGGGGATGTCTTATCCCATGACTGTGGGGGAAATTTGCATTGCTCACTGAGGATGGGGACAGTATGCAGGCAATGACAATTTCAGACACATACTCATATCTGAATCCTCTCAGCAGACAAGCTACCCAAATCCCAGATTTTATTAGCTTGTGTTAAGACAGAAAGAAGGCTATTCATTGTGAAGGTATCAGAACTTCAGAATATTCACCACTTTGAAATCTGAATTTTCAGCTGGCTTCTTTACAGTTTTTAGGCTAGGCCCTTGGTATCACGAAGAGACAGACACAACAAAATAACTGAACACCAATAACAAATGAATCATGGCAGGCTTGCAGTCCAATCTGAATGAGGTTAAACCTAATATAACTTAATTTTTTAAAAGTCTTTATTTTAAATATGGTTGTTATTTTTCATTTTACAGTATTATAGGGTTATAGTGATGTGCACATATGTTTGAAAATTCAAAAATCCAATTCTAATCTGTCGAATGTCGGCATCTGAATTCAAATTGGATTTTCGAAAATCTTAAACATTCAATCCAATTTTAGATTTTTGAAAATCCAATACGGATTTTCAAATAATTCGAATGAGTAGATTCATATCTATTGTATATGAATGTACAAAAAAATATACGTATTTGTGCAAATAATGTGGGATGAAAACGGGAAACAAACGGGATGCATACAGGATAAATAGATATTTGCGCAAATTCATATTTCAGATATGAATCTTATAGACATTCGTATATCCGGATACAAATAGGATTTTCGAATGTGCGGATCTGGATAATACAGATTCAAATCAGATTTTTGAAAATCCAGATTTTTGAAATTCAAATCAAATTGAATTTTTGGATATTTGATTCGACTTGAATTCGAATTTGAAAAATACATTCATGCAAATCCCTAATGTGTTACATATTTTTTCCCCTTATGTTATTGGGGATTCAGGATGAACTGAATTTGATTTGATCCCTTTTAAATTAGAAGTCTATTTGTTCTCATTCTCTTGATTTTTGATGTAAATTCCATCTTCAGGAATCAATTCTGAAAGGACGAGGGATTAATGTACTATACTGTATTGCTATACAGAAAAATACAGTAAGTTGCTTATTATTCACCCATAAGTTACAAAGAAGGATAAGAGTATGGAAATATGCCATGTTGGATTTTGTCCTTCTTCCTTAGTAATTATGTGGGCTGGCTTCAATTCTCCAAGCTTCTGGGTATCACACTTCACAATATCACACTTTTATGCAAGTAAAATCTGCTGGGTTTATCTTATTCTTTCCTATTTTCATATAGTAGTCTATTTTATTTTCCAGTCTCTTGATTATCAGCTTCATTGAACCTGCTCAAAGTACTGGGAATTCTTCTCAAAAGCAAGGTATCCAGATCTAGGCCTAAAGCTGTGGTCACACCTAAGGTTTAATCCAGCTTCAGTCTACCTTCAGAGCGAGAGAACACATCAGCAAAGTGGCCAGTAATTTTCTTTCCACATTATCTATCCAAAAGGGGAATTTTCTGAGCTATTTAACACTGAAAGAAAATAGCTTGTCACTGTGCTGATGTATTTTCTCACTCTGAAAGTGGACCAAAGTTGGATTAAACCTTAAGTGTGACCATGACTTAAGTGTTCCAGGTAATCAGTGTCAAAGTGTTTTGTGCAATGCAGAGATATTGCCAGTTTGTTCTAGTGGTTAGGAAGCCAGACTCTTATCTGGGAATACTGGATTTGATTCCATACTCCCCTGCGAAGCCAGCTGGGTGACCTTGGGCTAGTCACAGCTCTCTTCTGAGCTCTCACGGCCCCACCTACCTCACAGGGTGTTCTGTTGTGAGAAGAACAGATGGTTTGTCAGCTGCTTTGAGACCCCTTAAATGGGTGAGAAAAGCAGGATAGAAAAGCTAACTTTGTTCATGTTTAGGAAGGCAGTGAAGACACACCTCTTTCCCTTCAGGGATGCAAGAGCCTTAGGTTAAACGGGGATACACTTTTCCCTTCCCACTTGCAGATGCTATTCTTTTAAAATACATACTATAATTGTTTTAATAATGTTTGATTTTAAACGTTGTAACCCACCCGGAGACCCTTGGGTATAGAGTAGGATAAAGATGTAAATAAATAAAATAAATAAACTTCTTCTTTGGGTACATTGACTGTTGTTGCGGCTTCGTCGAATTCTGTTAGGCTGGGAAGTGCATGTTTTGCCGCTTCACCATCATCTGTCACATTTGTGTATTAAAAAGGTGAATTAATATTTTTTTTAAAAAAAACCAAATAACAGACGGTGGTGTCAGAGGCTTTAGACCTGTTCTATCCTCAGAAGCGGAAGAAGCCAAGATGCCAAGTGCCACTAAGAGCATCATAGAAAGGGAGGGATGTATTTCTTCCCCTTTGTTCTGAGGCAGCGGCTTCTCTGCCTGCCTAAGCCCCGCCAAGTGCCAGTGTGAGAAGATCCATGGCCCACACCTGGCCACCTGGCACACTGAAGGGGCGGTGACGGTTACGGCCGCAAGGAAGCCTGTATGTTGGCGGCCAATGGACGGAGTAGCCCCGCAGGCAGCCAGGCAGGCAGGGAGGAGGATGAGCATCCTGCCGATTCGAGGTTCCGGGAAGGAGGGGGCCACCTCTGCTGCTGCTGCCGCCGCCCGGAATGAACCGGGCGGGCAGCCCCCATGCCCTATCACCATGGCTACCGCGCAGCATTCTCTTCCCCCGCCCTGCAGCCGGCCCACTCCTCTCCGCGGCCCGGCTAAGCCAATGAGGAGAGCGAGCGGAGGGAGAGGGAGGGGGCGAGGAGGAGAGGCGTGTCCCTGCCGGAAAGGGCGTGTCCCTGGCGTCGGAAGTCGCTGCAGCGGGAGGGAGCCGCAGGGCGTGGATGTGTGGTAACAGCCGAGCGGGCTGCCGCGCGCCCAGCCAGAGCGAGACGTCCGTTCAGCCCGGCGGAGACGCTGCTAACCGGTAGCCGTTGAGGCCGCGCCGGAGCCGCCTTGTCTTCTCTCGCCTTAGCCCGGGCCGTGTCAGGTGAGCCCCTTTTTCCCGCCTAAATGGCTCGGACGGGCGGACGGAGAGCCTCGCTTCCGCCCTCGCGCCTTAACGGCTGCAGCAGCAGCGGGTCCGTTGGTCGGTGGCGCGTCTCCGCCGCCCTCCCCCCAGCAGCAGAGAGCGGGAGCAGCCGCGGCCTCAGCCTCACGATCCCCCGGGGGCTTTCGGAGGCGGCGTCTTCTCACCAAGAGGCCTTGCGGAGGCCGTGAAGCCCTCGCCCCGCCGCCACCCGCTGGCCGGCCCTGAGGCCGTTAACGGGCACCGGCGGCGACGGTGGCGGCTCCGCCTTCCGCATGGGCTGCCCGAGCCTCGCTCCCCGCCCTGGCTCGCTGGCCCCGCCGCCTGCGCTTCAGCTGGCGGCGGCGGCGGCGGCGTCACCTAGCCTGGCTGGAAGGGGCCCCGCCCTGGCTGAGTCACCCTCGTCACCTTCCGGGTGTGCTCACCTGTGTGGAGCAAGCCGGCGACGGGGCGTGAGCATCTCGTGGCGAAGGAGGGCCCGTCTGCTCCAGACCGGGAGGAAGAGGCCCTCCCGTTCCTTCAGGGATGCGAGTGGGGCGGGCCTCGGGTCGCGCATATCGCCCTCACCCATCCGTCTGCGCCTGCCTTTCCTTCAGGCTTTTCCTTTTCCCATTGATTTTGCTAGATGCTCTTACGGCGTGGGCGAAGATGCTGCCCCACAGCCCTCCTGGCTGGTCGCCTTGTGGCCTCCTTTTTCAGGGTTCAGCTGCATCTGGTTTCTTGTTGAAGTATTATTAGTCATATTTCTGTCCTGCCCTATACCCAAAGGTCTCGGGGCGGGGGACATTTGAAATCAGACATGCATTAAAACAACAGTGTATATTGATTTTTCAGATCTTCGTACGTGGTAATCAAAAGGCATGAACTAGATTGTATTTCTTACTTCTGGGTAAGGAAGAAGGGAATGATTATTCTGTATGCAGCTTTGAGAGCTTAATGAGAAGCAATACACAAACATTTTAAATGAAGTAAAATTAATATTCTGGAAACCAAATATAGCTATAGGCTTGTGATAAAACAGTAGCTTTTTCTGACTGTTCAGAAGCAATTCAAGCAATATTAGAAAATGGGGACAAATGTAGTATGACTGGAGTGTTGAACTAGGATTTGGGGCACTGGGAGGTGTCTCCTGTTGCCTATGAACCTAATTTATCTGTTAGGGAGTATAAAAGGAAGGGGAAGAGAGTAGTGCCTTAAGCAATTTTAGAAGAAAAGTTAGGATAAAATTGTAAAAGTAACAAACAACATTTTGAAGGAAAATCTTAGTAAATGCCTCATAGATGATAAATGATATTGTTTAATGTAAAATTATAATTTTGGCCAGAAGAATTGTTTTTGTGTGTGTGTTGTACAAGTGAAGGTTTTTCTACATGCTGTCATAACACTTGTTTTGTATTCAAGTATGACCTTGTCTACCTAGGTCTGCATTTTTCTTTTATTGTTTGTTAAACTTGCCATCTGGTCATCATCAGCTGTTCATTCCAGCACTTCTACACTGTAGTAAGCAGCTTGCTGCTGTATTTGATTGCTAAGCCAAGATTCCCTTTAGATGCCGTTAGAAGACAGCATGTGATAAAAATGTATGAAAGCTTCACATATCCTCTCTTCAAACATATTAGAAGCCCTTATTGAGCATTTGGATCTATTTATTTTTCTGTTTTATTTATACTCTGCCCATTGCCTGTGAGTCTGTGAGGAGCCACTTGTAGAGGGGGAATTCAGCAACTGTCTTGGTTTAGTGGAGGAGGCTTTACCCCTTCAGAATCCTGTTGCTCATGGGACTTAATTACTCTTCATTTGAAAACCAGTATCATCACTCTTGCATCTGCTGTGAATTTTTTGCAGTCATTTTAAATGGATACAGTAAAAGATTTCAATAAAGTTAAGCTGTCTCCCATAATTCTTTTAAAAAGCAAAAACCATAAAGTACGCAAAGAGGGGGGAAATTAAGAAAGAAAAACTAACATTGTACCTAAACACAGGTCTGTTGCACTGTACAGGCTTTTACTAGCCTGCATCTTCTCTTGAGGAAGAGTCATTTGCTGGTGGTTTTATTATTGATGGAGGCAGTAACTTCAACAATGGAGAATCCACTAAAGTTAGTAGTCTGCTTCATCTAAACCCCATTTGAGGAATAATTCTAAGCTATCCCCCCTTCATTTTTACCACAATTTTAGGGAAAGGCAGTGGTGGCAATCCCAGTGCATATGGGGCTTGAACTTAGCAGTGGCTGCTTAATATATGAGTGCTCCAGCAGCCCAAAAATAGCTGTCATGTTCTTGGTGGGGCAAGATAAACATCCCCTTACATGGTCCTTGCCAGTGTTATCAGGACCATTGATCTGAGGGCCACAAAATCCCCTTAAAATGAAAATGTTCTGTTTATCAAGTATTTAATCTAATTTAATTTATTTAAGGTAACTTACATCAGGAATGGGTTCATGTTAGCCTCTTCCCTTGAAGAAGATATCTACATTTGCCTGCATCCTTCTGAGGCCCTGTCTTCATGCAATAAAAAGCTCGTTAAAAAGCTTCTTTTGCCTCTGAGCACCCCCATGCACGGCTTTTCTCTGAGTTTCCAGCGGCACAAAAGGGGGAAAATGCGCAGAAAAAAAGTGCCCTTCAAACAAGACTACCAGAGCACTTTTTGGAAGCCGCTGGTATTCTGAGCAGCATTGTGCATGGAGATGCTCCGTGGCAAAAGGGACAGGGAAGCCATGATCTCAGAAAAAAGCACCCTGGCTCTGCTGCTACCGCTGCCTACACACACAGTCTTAAACATTCACACATCTCCCAGAACAGCAGCACCTTCCCTTCCTTTCCCTTTCTAAAGGTTAGAACTTTTTAAAGAGCCAGAATTGTGGACAATTGCAACATTGTTATCAGGTGTGAAGTGGGTGGATTGCTACAGTGTAAGGGCTGCTTTAGGGGATCCCAAATTGATAAATGGCTCTGGTGGCTTTTGCAGACAGGGGAGAGGAACAGAGAACTTGTAAATATGGCTGTTTTTCTTTTGGACTTGTCGGGGGTTGTCTCCCTGGCACCCTATCAAGCAGAGAGGGGATGGGGAGAAAAAGATGCGGGCAAACAAAACACACTTCCTTGGGGACGGTAGGTGCGTTTAAAATGCGTGTTTTACCAAACCTCATGGGGACACTTTTTCCAGTATTGAACAGCACTTTTAAAGTCCTCTGGAATAGAGGGACAATAGAGGAAAACTAGAGAGGCAAATAAGTTGCTTGGGGACGCAGCCGGTGTTCAAGTAAAAGCACATTTAAAAAAACGCTTGGTAAACTGCAGTCATTGATTGACTTAAATCTGTTTCAGAGTGTAAGTACCATAACTTTCAGCACTTAGCCTTTTTCTGGAATATATCTCAGGATAGGGGTCTGTTGTCCACATGCTGTTGCAGATTATGGCCATTTCTTCATGGACCCTGAAGATCCCATTAAGCACCCGATAGGTATGGATTTTCTACGTACTATTTGCACTGATGACCCCATTAGGAACACATTGTCCAAATGTGTGTTGCAGAGTTCTGGATTCAGTAGATCTTTGAGCTCTTAAATCCAGATTAGTGGTAGACCCCGTTAAAGAGATCTTCAATTCTGTCTTGCAGCATGAATTGCACCGGATTTCAGAGCACACTTCCACACATATGCTAGGCCAGTGAGGTCCAGGAGCAGGCCTGGAGATGCCATTTGCAGCAGGGCTGCTCTGGTTCTACTCCTTTACACGCTCCCTACACAATTGGTATCTGAACCTGCAGTTACTATGTAAGCAAGCAACTACACAGCTGTGTCTCTCTGCCACACCTACTGTAAATGGAAGTGACCCCTGACTGACAGTAGAATGGGCCAATCGTGTCACGGGTGGAACTTGGTGCTTGGACCTAATCAGTGCCTCAGGATGCATGCTACAGTGTCCACATGACAGCCCTGTTTAGCAGCCATTGCCATCAGGTGCTAAACACCCTGTGCAGGTATGTGAGGTCTCTGTATAGATCCAGAATTTGATGGACTGGATTGAGCAAGGACCATATCTTGAAGATCCAGATCTCCTTAATCCGGATTAGCCATGGTAAGTGCAGAAACAACCCATGGCAGGTCTCTTATAAGGCCTACCATAGTCTAAACTAGCCTGCGGACAGCAGGTCCCTGTTCCAGGATTTATTCCAAGAAGGCCAAGTGTGAAAAGGCCCATAGAAAACCCCACTGTCATCATCTTTTGTCCCCTCACCCCATAGAGTTTAAAAGGAGAGGGCCACTAAGGTGGAACAGAGTTCTTAGATCATTTCATGTAAGGGTAGGCAATTAAATATTTTCTTTCTTGCATTGTGGTATAAACACAAGGATACTTCTGTGTTCCACCTTTAACCAGTTTACCAGGCCTCCGGATATTTTTGACTGTGACTCCTGTCAACTCCATCCAGCACTGTTATGGATTGGGCTTCCGGGATCTACAGTGAAAAGAAATTCAGAGAGGGCACCATGTTGGTGAAATTGTCTTAGGAGCTTGCCTCAGAAGACTCATCACAGTATTCTCAAATGATGTTGTGAGTGGTCTCATATGATCTTAAACATTAATTAACTGATTACCAATTTGGAGCTTTACATTTTATCCAGATTTCAGGCTTTTGTGAATACCTTGATTTTCATCAGGGCGTTGGTACGCATGAAATAGAAATGGTTTGTCAATGTTAATATTGTTTACAGTGCAATATAATATAAATCTAATTTGATTTTGTGACTCGTATACTTGGAGTGATCTAAGCTTTGTCGTTGAGTAACTGTAAAATTACAGGAAAAGCACATTCTGGTCCCTAAAAAGAACCCAAAATTTATACCTTTATTAGGCCAACTGAAATATTACAAAATAATGTGATGTACTTTTGAATTCTTCATCATTCCAGATTTTGGCAAGAGGTCAGGAAAACGCTCTCATCTATCTAGTTTTACTATAGTTTTACTACAGCATAAAAACCATATGACGGTATTCAATTCATGCGGACATTACAATAAAAGAAAATGATTTCTTGCTATTAAAGGGGTATCGGGGACATCCTGTTCTTGTGCCCTATGAAGAGTAACCACCAGCTGTGCTGCCTGCTGGGAGAGTATACACATAGTGCACAATATCTGTCAATACTGCAGTTCTTTTGCGTCAGCATGTCTGTAACTGAATTATCAAGGAAGTTTCCCCTCCGCATTGCCTTTTGGAAGGCTGCTGATGATTACTGAATTTTCATGGCTGTTGACATTGTAGAAGCAGGGTATTCTTGAAGTATTTCCTCTCCCCTCTTCCAGTAATTTTTTCCCCTCCAGAATGCAGCATATTGCTAATCATTAGTACTCATTTTGGGATTATGCACCTGTTGTACGATGGGCAGTATATGTTGAAATGAGATCACTAGTCATAAAATAATTTTAAGCTACCTTGAAGCTTTTGTTGGGGAAGAGGATGAGTAAGGTGCTCTTTTCCTTTTAATATCTTAATGGATGTTGAAGACATTTAGTAACAATGTATTTCTCTTTGTAGTATCTTTTGGATTTAATTAGAACTAATTTATAGAGGAAGGGGAGAAGAGCCTTTTTTCAACATTAGAGAACACTCTGGTCATCAAAACTCGGTTTCTCTGTTACTGCCAGAAGTAAGTAGTGGCAAACCATTTCTGGATGTCTGCCAAGAAAACTGCATGCAGGAGCCCATGCAGTCAGTCAGAGATTGGCTACAACTCAGTGGTACCCAACAACAACCTTAAGTAAATCATGTTTTGTACAGTCATAGAATTGCTTCAGTAATTGTTTCTGTAGTATTTAAATGTCATCAGACCACAAAACAACCACATGTGTTATCTTTATAATTCAGATTCCAAAGAGACTTTCTTCAGAGTCCTGTGCAGTCAGGCTGTAAATATAGATTCAATAATCTTGGAATAGTTTTTGGTTTTACCTGCACTTCCCAGTGGGTTTCTTAAGACTTTCCTCAAATGGAAACTACTGCATGCTTATATCAAAAATCCATACTGTGTTTTTCAGTAACAAGTTTCACAGGACATTTGTTGAATTTTTTCCTGCTAGCATGTTTGTTCTTTCTGCTGTGACTTTGAATTGTTAAGAAATCTGTTCCCATCACTTTCTTTCTGCCAAGCATCCTAATAATTAGCATAGAGCACTTGAGCTGTTGTCTTTACAAGGTAAGAAGTGTTGAATGTCCAAACTATTTTTATGCATCTGGTTGTACACGTATTGTTCACATTCTAGGGAAAACAAACTCTTCCTTGAGAGGGAAATGAGGACCCTAAAGCTTCTCACTTACCTTGTTGAATAAATTTAAATATCACGGAAACAGATCTTCCATCAAGGAAATTATAAACTAAAAAAACCCCTGTATCTTTTTTTTAAAAAATGAGCTTGTTTGGTACTGTATTGATAGTGAATAATTTGTGTGTTTTGAGCTGATGCGTAATTGAGTAACAGGGAATTGGGAAGGCATTGTGTAAGATGAGCCTTTAGTTATTTTGAACTTTGCAACCTGGCAGTGATCATCTTGAGAAAGTTGAAGTTTTTTATGCCCCTCTTCTATAGCAGTAAAGACCTATTCATATCTTTCTTGCAGCTGATGAGATAGCCCAGGAATGTGGGGCAATAGCACTTTTTTTTTAAAAAAACTCTGCATTACATTAACTGCATATAAGCAACTAGTAAGCCTTTTTTCTTAATACCAGGAGCTGCTCTGAGGGCTTCTGAATCAGGATTGGGGCTGTGGTATATTGTTTATTTAATTTGTTCCTGTCATCCCACAAAGAGGGGGGTCACTCTTCCCTGTTACTAGCTTTGTAACTCACAGTGCCAGTAGTAGGTTTGGAATGATTATTGAAGGTGCACTCAGGAAGAGAGAGCCTCTGTGCATACTAGGCCCAAATCTGTTCAGTAAGTCTTAGGGTAATGGTTAATGTTTTTCAGAATAACACATGTTAATTATTTACAAGCTATTAGTGTTACATGCAGTCTGGCCCTAGAGGATATTTTGCCTGCAGTCTTGTAATTATGTACTTTTCTACCTGAAACATATTTTTCAATACCATTTTAGGTTTGCCCTCAAAAGAGGCGCTATATATATATGAGGCTGGGATATTCTTAGAAAAAGAAATCAGTTCTTGCTTCTGATTGTGTGGAAAAATAATGAACAAAAAAGATGTAATGAATGATGGCTGAATGTTAGGATTAATTGGTGGAAGCCTTTGGTCAGTCAACCTTTTTCATGGAAATGAATAGGGAAAATATAAATGTTTCTCAAATCCCATTCCCATCCTTCTGGAGGAATTTGAACTGCATCAGGTGTGCATACTTAGGTATGTTTTTCTTTTAGGATTAGCCATGGATAAAAGTGAGCTGGTACAGAAGGCCAAACTAGCTGAACAGGCAGAACGCTATGATGATATGGCTGCTGCTATGAAAGCTGTTACTGAACAGGGACATGAGCTATCCAATGAAGAACGGAATCTACTCTCTGTTGCCTACAAGAATGTGGTTGGTGCCCGTCGCTCTTCCTGGCGTGTCATTTCCAGTATCGAACAGAAGACAGAACGGAATGAGAAAAAACAGCAAATGGGAAGAGAATATCGTGAGAAAATTGAGGCTGAACTGCAGGACATCTGCAATGATGTTCTGGTAATAGTTCAATATCATTTAGTATTAAGATGCTTTATCCTTTAACTGAAAACTTACAGGATCAAGGCAGGGATATAATTACCTCACAAAACAGATCTCTGGTCTAATAGCAAAGGATTCAGGGTTATGTTAATACTTCTATCTTACAAGGATTATTAAATCGTTTTTAAAAGTTCTTGTGCCATATGCACAAGTATAAGGACAAACATGTTTTGTTGGTTTATGTACGACTCCATTGAAACTATCTGTGCTAGTCCTGCTGAAGTTACCTAATTCAGTTAAAGCTTGGAATAATGAGAATTGTAGTTTTAAGTGTTTGGAGGAGGTGCTTTCCATATTGCTTATTACCATCCCCACACCTGCCCACTACCTTTGAAGAATCCTCAGAGGCAGTGTGGAGACTACAAAGGCTGGGAACAAAAGTTGAGGTCTACTACAGTAACGAGCTAGGACACCATTTTGAGTGCCCTAGTCCAGTTCATGCTCCATCCAACATGGACAAAGCATGATTGTCAATGGGTGCTGTAGTTCACACTAGCCAGTGAACAGCAGGTCTTTGATCCTAGAAAAACTTAATATGAAAACGGCCAAAGTTAATGAACAGTGACAGATGTATATATCTAATGAGGCAAATGTATGATCTTGTGAAAATGTGTATTTCAGGAACTCCTGGACAAGTACCTCATTATGAATGCCACACAGCCAGAAAGCAAGGTATTCTATCTGAAAATGAAGGGAGATTACTACAGATACCTTTCAGAAGTGGCTTCTGGAGACAACAAGCAAAGTATGTGGTTAACTATACAGTAGAAGCCTTTCTTGTCCCACAAGTGCTGTAACATGCTGATTTATTTTCCTAGATTGCAGAATGTATTTAGCATCATCACATCAGATGTTTGGACTTCCCCTTGCACTCACACTTTCAATGTAACATTTTCATAATATTTAAAGTTGGGCAAGAAGAACTGGGGCGCTTCTAAGGCCATCTGCTGGGACTCGAGAGCAGGAGAAGGTTTGTCCTTGTCTCTGCTTGAGATGCCCATGAGTATTTGGTGGGCCACTGTGTGCGACAGGATGCTGGACTAGATGGGCTGTGGCCTGATCCAGCAAGGCTTCTCTTATGTTCTTATGTTCTTAACATCTGTGCTGGAAAAGTATATTAAAAATATTTATTCATTAGCCCAAGGACCATTTCAAAAACTAGAAAAGTATGTTGACAACTTGCCGAATCTTGACTGTGTTTTTTACTGCTTTTGCCTGTAACATTGGAGCATTTGACATATTTATGAAATTTACAAAGCAATCTTCTTTATGTTTAGTCAGAAGTAAGTCTCTTCTTTTTGCTAGAACCTTAGAATAAAAAATGCTGTTTGCTAATAGTAATATTTTAGGAATGGCTAAAAGTTGCAATGGCCACAAAGAGAACATGCCTCAAAGAAGCTGTAAAGCAGTGGTTGCTGTTTTGCAATCTGTATTTCTGCTGTCTCCCAAGTGTTTTTGGTGTGTCGCCCTCTTTATTTGCCCTCTGTGCCATGTCAGCAGTTTTAAAAAAATCTTACTAAACAGAAGAAGATGCTCTTGAACACCATCATACTACTGATGTGTATAGCCTCTCCCTGCTCCTATTTTTGAGTTATTACTGAAAGTTAGTGACGTTCTTATTGAAGGAACCTAAACCCAGGGATGGGAGTAGAGAAAGACAAGTAGACAGGTGAGCCAATTTTTAATTCATAATTATTTATTAAGCATTTCTTCCAAAGAGTTCAAGTTGAGAATCATTGGCTGTTTTTGCACTGGCCAGAAGAACCCATCTGGAACCTGACTGGTGCACTGTTTCCACACAACACCCCTTTTGGACCCCATTAGGAACCTATTCTGAATGTGCTGTCCCCATGAGTGCTGGCAAAATCCCGATTAACTGTAGACCCCTTTAATGGTGCCTACAATCCAGCCTTTAGCCGTGAAGACTGGATCAGAGGAGGCATGTCTGCATGACTTACCGGGCTGATGGGGTCCAGGGTGTGCTCAGCGGTTACCATTTGCAGTGGAGAGGCTCTGGCCTGCACGGATTCCTTAGCTGTCTTCGATGTTGAGCACAGGATTCGTAGTTGCTGCGTAAGCAGCTGCGAGGCTGTGACTCCATCACACCCTCTGCCAGTAGACGTACACCTTGATTGGCATTGGCACTGGCCAATCGCACCGTGCCGCCGGTGGTCCTTCTGGCTCTGGCTAAACAGCACCGGGATGAGTCCTACGGCGTCCGCATGCCACCCCTGTTTGGCACCCATTTCCATTGGGTGCTGGGGGCCTCATGCCGACATACTGGTTCCTCACCAAGATCTGGATTTTTCCAGACCTGATTCAAGGGAAGACCACATCTCAAGGACTTTCTCAAGTCTCCAAAGGTATATGCAAAAACAGCAATTATGTGCTTATCATAGATATGTGAAAGAAAGCTCTTATGTATAAACAGTCTAATTCGTGGTATGTGTAAAAATGTGTGGCATACCTGGAAAACAGGCTGACTTTGAATGTAACCTTTGTTTAAAATGGATAGATAGCAGTGTTGAAAAATTACATAGTACATATATGGAATATATATTTGTGGATGTATGGTATCTCTTTGGATAGTTTCTTAATTTATTGGTGGAAAAAGGGTAGTATGTTCTGTTAGTGGTTGACGGAAGAGAAAATTACCATTTCTACTTCTCCAAGATTTTGTAGGAGAATTGAAAAGTACAGAGGAATTTGCTTCTAGGTAAACTGATGTGGATATATGTACATTACCTAAGATTACCCAATATTAATGTAGAAGACTTTTCGATTCTGCATTATTTTTGTATCCTTTACAGTACATCAGATGTACAAATGAATAGAGCCACTTTGAATATGGTGGGATTTGAATCCGCTGCGGATGCTCTATTTGAATCCACTTTGCTGCCTCCCCGTCTTCTCGTATATAACAAAGCTTCAAACAAATGCATAAAAGCATTTACTCCGCATTCAAATGTCAGTCTTCAAATGTGGCCAAATGGTTGAATTAGCCTGAATTGTGAACCTGATTAATATTCACGCACATCCCCACTTAGGAAATATTCTTATATGAGTAAGATTTTGAGGCCAGTCTGTAGTAGAGGATTCTGCAAAATTCTTTCTGTCCTGCAAAGCAGACTTTTTCTATTACCTTGTTTTCTGTAGTTAGATTTTGGTATGTCCTTGTTACTAGAAAATTGCCAGTCTTAGTGCCGAAGTAAAAAATAAAATTTCACCAGCCTTTGAAAAACAAGACTTCAGCCACCTTTTGCACCAAAACATTTTTTGAATGGCATTCTAATTAGCCTGCTGCTAAGTTCCTGTAGAAATGCTCCTCACTTGAGCTGACCGTGTCAAGAATGTATTAAACTAAGTCAACACTTGTGTCTTCTTGCAGCAACCGTAGCAAATTCTCAGCAGGCCTATCAAGAAGCTTTTGAAATAAGCAAGAAGGAGATGCAGCCAACACATCCTATTCGACTTGGACTGGCACTCAATTTCTCCGTGTTCTACTATGAAATACTAAATTCACCAGAGAAAGCCTGTAGTCTGGCAAAAACAGTAAGAACACATTATATATTTAGGGAGGGGAAAAAGGGCCCCCTTAGGCTCAAAGAGGAACCCTTTTGTGCATGAATACCAAACTCTGCTTTGAGGGCTATTGATGGTTTCAGAACTGTGTTTTGCACATCCCTAATTATTTTTCAAAAATATTCCAGAGGAAATAGATGGCAAGCATGCATCAAATCAGCTGGGAAGCATTTTGTTGTTGTGGAGTAGATTAGGAACTGGAGACTACATTACACGTTCTGCTTCGAGGCAACAAGTTGGTTGTGGTACTATTTACATGAATGTAATAGATGGATTCTTAGCAAATAGATGAGCTGCTGATTAAAATGCAATGCTTAGAATAATTTGACATTAGCAAAATTAAGAGTATGCTCCTACCTTGAATAAATTCTGCATATATTTAAGTAGCTTCCTGCATTCCATTTCCCAAATAGTTATATAAAGAGATCAAATGTTCATAAGTAATAGAGAAAAAACAAGAGTGAGGTGAAATTATCTGAACTTGTTTCAGGCATTTGATGAAGCGATCGCTGAACTGGACACACTGAATGAAGAGTCTTACAAAGACAGCACTCTGATTATGCAGCTACTTAGGGATAACCTTACTGTAAGTATTTCATTTTTTGGTGGGGGGAGTGAACTTTAAGTAATGCAGGGCTTTATATTTTTGATACCATAAACGGTATCAATTACAGGCTTTACAGACAGTTTTGAATGATATACAAACGGATGACACTTCTGAACTGTGTGCAGAGCACTTCTACCTGTAATTAAAAGCTTGAGCTGGTGCCCTCATCAGGCTGCTAACAAACTTCTCATGTACTGCCTGTGGGCTTCATGTTTTTAACATCACCTAATCCCCAATCTTTAGCTTGTCATTCATTAATTGTAACCCTCAATTCACATTGCTCTGCTAAAACTAACTGCCCCACTTCCTATTTCTAGGCAGATGCAATTAACTGCATGCTTTTAGCATAAATATGTTTGTATTTTCTTACAGCTATGGACATCGGAAAACCAGGGAGATGAAGGGGAAGCTGGGGAGGGCGAGAACTAATGGCTGTCACGCTTCACTATATGTTCAATGTCACTCTGTATCCTACACATTATATCCCTTTGTGCGACAAGCAAAAAGAATAGTACATCGACTTCACAACCTCAACGTAGCAAACTGTCTGTGGGGTAAAAACAATTGGTTGGTGTTCTGTGTATGTAAAATGGAAATCAGTTGAGCAATGGCATTCTGAACCTTCCCTATTATGAACACTTGCAAGTTATTACTGTGTTTATATTTTTTTAACTGAACACTGTGATTATGAGTTTTGCGATTATCGTTGACTTTACAAAATTAAGTGATGGAAGAGTAAACATCAATCATGCAGTTCCTTGGAAAGAATCTGGTATCAAAAGTAGTCGAAGTACAATTCTGTTGTAAAGTTGTACAGAAAATAATAGATTATATTGTGACACTGCAACATGGAAGGGAAACAATTTATTAAGTGGCATTCCTGTTCACTTCTGTGAATTTTAATAGGCACATTCAGGCATTTTTGTTTGGTGTCTCTTTTTTTGTAATAATTATGCTGGATACACTGCTTTTCAGACCAGTGCTCACGTTAAATGTAAACAAGCCTTCGGTTTAAGGCAGGGGAAAATAATGGCCTCGCTACCAGACATTTTAACACTGGCAGAAAACTGAGGTTTTGTCTTTGGGCAAATGATCCAGTGCCCTAACCATGGCTACCATGGAGTCCCTTCCAACAGCAGTATGTTACATATTTATATTACAGACTATTCTTAGTAGTAATTTTTTAGTATACTGTCCTAAAGTTTCAACAGGATTTTTCTGTTTTTATGGCCTTATTAGTTGCTAAGTAATGATGATATATTTAGAAGTCTTCCCACTTGAAAATGTTAAAAAATCTTAATCTCTATTCCAAGAAGAGGCCTTTGTCTTAAATTCATTTTGATAGAATACTTTGAATAGATTGTGTTTTCCTATCCACCCTATTCCTCCTTCAATTTAAATTTTGGGCTCTTTTGTATGTGGTAAGTCTGTGTGGGAGAAGGGTTGGAGACTAGGTCTTAAAACACACAAAAGCTACTTTGTAGCTTTTATAGTTCTCACTTCTTGTCATTTACCTGGGCTACCACCAATATCTGACTTCTATTCAAGGTGTCCCATAGCTGCCTTAGGAATACAGACTATAAATGTTTTATTGTTTTTTATTTTTATTTGAGGTACTAAAATTGCATATGTTTGGTTAAAAACCTCAATAGAAGTTGCATGAATTATGAAGTGAAAATATTTGAATACTCTCACCAGTTATTTCAGGATCATTCCTCTGCCTGTAACATTCCACTTTATCCATAGAATCCATCTGTATGTCTGTTCATCTGTTGCTGAAGAGAGAAATTTCATGCACTGACTTCAAAAATCCCTATATTAGCTGAACAAAATTGTGCAGTTATACTTGGCGCTTGATCAATGCAGTAGTGAATGTGGAACCGAGCCTGTCTGTATATCTGGTAGCTCTTTTTGCTTTGTTTCTACTGACCAGTATTTTGCCTAAAGTTTGCTTCTGTGACGGTTGTATTGCCTAGCACACAAGTGGTTGTGAGAATAGTATAGAAAAAAAGAAATACCTGGTAATCGATGTACTAGATTTGTGTATGTCTTTTAAACAGTTCTAGTTTCACATTAACCCAATCAGGAAAGTGTAAAAGAATTGAAAGATAATAAAAAATTTTATCAGTTTGTTGTCTGTTTTTTATACTACTTATTGCTTTCATGATTGACTTGTGGTAGAATAACTCTGCTTTTATGTCCCATGTTGTGACTAAATGTGCTACAAAATCTGTAATAGATTTGATTTCATAATATTGGTTATGTCTGTAAGCTTTCCACCAAAAGCAGAATGGAGATATGTATTAGGACCAACTGCTGCTCTTTTTCCTACCTGGAACAGTGCACATAGGATCTGTAAGTCTCTCAGAATAGTCTGAATCACACTTAGTGATTGGTTGTACTTTAGAAATGCTCCTATTCAAATGATTCCTCTGTATTACAAATGGCAATATGAAATCTCACATGACTTAACAGTGGGTCAGGCTCTACCCAGCTGTACAGCCAGGGCCTCACACTTAGTTTGCACAATTTGCACCAAAGAGAAAATAGAGCACACATTATCATCCATTCCAAAGGATAGTTTAATCTCTCATACATGGAGGTGGAAAGTAAACTACATTTAAACTGATTATATATCAAGTCAGAGAAACTTTACACACAGGAGTAATCTGAGGGTGTTTTTCCACTGTCATTAGAAGTACCCATTAAGTACCCATTAATGGGTACAAAAATGCCATTACGTACCCATTGATGGGTACTTAATGGGTACTTTTAGTGGCAGTGGAAAAACACCCTGAGTGTTCATGAACCCTTTCACACGAACCAATTTTAGGTAAACATATAGAAAAATTGATGTGTGTGTCCTGTTTTATCTGTTGGGAATCAAATAATCCTACATGCAGTTGTTTCCTTTGACTGACGGAGAAGACGATTTCAGGGTCCTGTAGATAATTCTGTACCAGTTGCCTGGAAGCTAAAAAACAGCCATTCTTACATAGTCTTCCCTATAGAGTATGTTATTGAGGCAAAGACATTGCTTCTTTGTATTCCCAGCAATATCTGTAAAATATAATTACCCGTATATTCCGGCGGGTAAGACAACTGGGCAAATAAGATGACCCCAACTTTTCCAGTTAAAATATAGAGTTTGGGATATACTGGCCATATAAGATGATGACACCCGGCATGTAAGGTGACCCCTGACTTTTGAGAAGTTTTTCCTGGGTTAAAAAGTAGTCTTATATGCCAGAATATACTGTATGTGGGTAAAGAGCCTGATGTGATTACTTCCTATACCATCAGCTGCCTGATGCCAGTGAAGATAGCTTACTAGCAGATGTACTCACTTGGTAATGGGGTAGCCTGGAAATTTAGGGGAAAGGGGATTTGCATTCCTTAAAAACCTTGGTCACAACTCTTGCACGGTTGCAGACTTCATCAGCTGGCATGCTTCTGGGTGGAGCTGATGGGAATTGTGGGCACAGTTAGTGCTTCACAGAAGTAGAGGAAAGCAAGTTGCTTGAGGCTGCACAAAGTTAGGACCTGGATCTCACTCAGACTTCTTGTCAGTTAGGCCACGCTACTACAAGCACTTGAGGTTTCAAAAAAGAAGTGCAGTATATTCTGGCATATAAGACTACTTTTAACCCAGGAACATATTCTCAAAAGCCGGGGATCATCTTATACACCGGGTGTCATCTTATACGGCGAGTATGTCCCAAACTCTATATTTTAACTGGAAAAGTTGGGGTCGTTTAATATGCCGGAATACGCGGTAACGTCCCTTGGCCATATTTCAATATGTAATGTTCTTGTGCATTACATCAATAGCAGTGTTCTTGAAGAAGCTCAGAAGCTTTTAAGTTTGTGGGGGGATTTAAATTAAGTTGCTTAATAGTTATTTGTAAACTGGCTTGAGTACATTGTGGAAAGATGGTATACAAATACATTTTAAGATGGTGAACAAAAGTTGAAACAATGAAGAACATAGGTTGAGAGAGCACTCCCCCTAACGTTCCACTCATGCTATTTAAGCTGTCTTTAGAAAGCCCAGTGAGGCTAGGTCTGTTCAGAACTTTGTACCGTGATAATGAACATATGAACACAACACTAATCAACATATTCCTAAATGGATCTTTGTGGGGAGTAATAAAAGAATAGCCCCACAGGCTTCATTCTAGTTTTGTAGAGAGCCCTTGGGGGGCATGGTCCTGTTTGTGGAATGCAGTTGTCCTTTGTTTAACAGGGTGGTTGTGCCGGTTGGTAAAATGAAGTTTCATGCGTTTAACATAATTCTAGAAATGATGTGATGTATCCTCTTGAGAGTTAATGACCTTGCATAGATTGGCTGTGAAAGCCTATATACAACCTTACATAGGGCATTCTGAGCCTCTCCACTGTACTGTCCTTGATTTACATTGAATAGCTGGCTCTCTTATCTGCGGTGCCATGGACAAACACTGGTAGACTGGGCTCAATTCCTGTAGAACCCAATTTAACAGCTGGCAATTTCTTGCGTGAGAGTTTTTGTACAACAACACAGTGGCTTAGGGAAATGAAACCATAGCATTATGTAAGGAATGGCTACCATGCTTGGAGATGAATTTGACACAACGCCCATAAGACTCTCTACATGCAGCATGGTGTGCAGTTCTGGTTTTCTACTACTCTTCTAATAAGAGTTGTCTGCCTCTGTTCAAAAGGTCTCTGAAGTTTCTCTAGCAAATGTGCATAAATTTTATAGATATTGAGAGATTCAGCAGAAGAGATTTCAAAGTTTGTTCCAGCACAGGCTAATGCTGAATCTACACTTAATTGAAAAAGTTTAATATCTTTTGCTTGTCTGCTAAGGCCAACTAAGCATAAGTAGTAAAGTTTTTCATTTCTGCTATTTCACTGTGTGGGCAAAGAGCTGCAGCTTTGAAGTCTATTTCTTGTAAGAAATGTCCTATTAATAGAAAATTGCTGGCATTAAAAAGCCAGAGTGAGCCATTTATCCTGATATACTCATTTTGTATATAATTTATTTCAAGAGCATTCTAGTCTTCAATTCTCTATGATATAACCTGGGACCATATAATGCATTAAAAAAAGCATTTCTGGTTTTCATAAATCATGTAAACCAATAACCAAATCCAGGACCCAGTTAGGCTGGTAATTCCTCTGCACTGAATTTCTGCAGGCAGGAATAGAGAATATAACCAAGCAGAAAGTGGAGAAATGCAGATGACTGCCTCTCCAGAAAATGTGCTTTAAAATGCAAGCGCCTATAACAAGAAAGTCTACCAGTCACAGGACTGATCCTCCAGGAAAGCATCAAAAGATTACGACATTAAAATTGGACTTTGGAGAACTCTACCTTTCTGTTGCCGCATAATACCACAACCTGAGCTATCTTTCCTGAGTGAATGCTTATGACCATTGGTGCAACGTGTTAGGTCACCGACACCCACCTGCTGCTCTCCCTTGGCCAGATCAGGTGCGCCCTGGCGGGAGTTGTCATTAAGGAACTTCATCAAAGAGTAACGAAAGTTTTCAGCCTGCCACTGAAATGTGAGAAATAGCACTAGTGTAACATTCCTATATGTTTCCTAAAATCTGCAGAGAAATACTTTGAGGAAACAGATACTGCTCAGTTACCTTCTGAGCATACCTTGAACTAGGAAACTATCTGGAACTCAAAAGTCAAAGCATGTCTGCAGATGCACTTCATACCCAAGAGCCCTTTTTGGACAGTAAAGGCCTGTAAAGACTGGCATGCGGCGCAAGAGAAAAAATAACGTTGCCTTGAATCAATTTTATTCCTTTGTAGTTTCCTCTATGGGGAAGGAGTACCTCCTTTTGCTATTAATTATTTTTTGGTGACACAGCACAAAGGACAGGAAAGAGTAGAACTGGACAATTCTAAGAAAAGTAAAATGTGGGGTTCCCCAAGGTTCAATATTGGGATCTGTGCTTTTTAATGTATTCATAAATGATCCAGAAGGAGGAGTAAGCAGAAAGATGGTCATTTTCTGATGACACTAAATTGTTCAGGGTAGCAACTACTGAGAGACTGAAGAACTCCAGAGGGTTCTCTTGCTATAATGGGTGAGTAAGCAACCAGATGGCAAATGCACTTCATACTGACTAAATGCAAAGTAATGCACATTGGAGCCAAGAACCTCAATTATACCTCTAAGCTGATAGTGGCTGAGCTTTCTGTGAAAGACCTAGAAAAGGCGGGGGGGGGGTCTTTGGGATATGATGGACGGCTCAGTGAAGGTGTCCACCCAGTGAGCAGCAGCTGTAAAAAAGCAAATTCAATGCTAGAGGTAATTAGTTGGCAAGCATCATCGTAAGAGGTAAAAAGTTGGCAAGCATCATCGTAAGAGGTAAAAAGTTGGCAAGCATCACTGTGCCTCTTTATAAATCTATGGTAAGGCCACATGTGGAATATTGTGTATGATTTTTGACAGCTTTAAGAAAGGTAAACAAATCCATGGAGGAAAGGTGTATCTGACTACCACAATGGATGCCTAAGTACTGTCTCTAGGCAGGAGAGATGGGCAAGATGCCTCTAAAGGCCATTTGCAGGTTGTTGAGAACAGGTGAATGTTTTGCCTTTGCCTTCTGTTTTAGATCCCTATAAGCCAGTGATGGCCAATCTATGACATGCGTGTCACAGGTGACATGCCAAGCCCTTTTGGGTGACACACATGGTCACCCTGGCACCTGGGTGTGTAGTGCTTGCTTGTTCTTGAAGTGTACAAAATACCAACTTTCAACTGAAGATTTAGCAAACGAAATTCAGCAACAAAAGTCTGTAATGTAAAGAATTATTTGTTTTTGCTTTTAATAAAATACATATATCAAAAATATAACTTTTTTACTAGAGCTACAAATATCACAAAATTATGGATATTTCTAGATGTGACACAGCACCCAAGTTAAGCTAGGTTTTCTTGTGAATTTTGACACACCGAGCTCAAAAGGTTTGCCACCACTGCTATAAGCAATTGGGGGGGGGGGGCACTGAGTGAGACTAGATGGGCTGTGGCCTGAACCAGCAGGGCTCCTCTTATGGAGCACAAATAGTTGGTATAAAAATGTTTTATTTTCATTATGGAATTATTAAACAAGTTGTGTGCTATAAATGAAGTTAACAGGATGCACCAAAGCCTTGTAAGGAAAGACCTCTTTGGAGCCCTGTCTGCATGTAAATAATCTTGTACTCAGCTGGCCCTTACGGCAGAGAAGGAGAAAAAGTTTCAACCCACCAGTTGATGCAGTGAAGATGGCTACCAGCATACATGTCATATTTTCTGTGGTGGCCCTTAGACTTTGAAACAGCCTTCCTCTTGAGGTTTGCCAGGCACTCCACACTGTATAGTTTTGAAGCTGTTTAAATAGCTTCTTCAGGGTGCTATCCTGTTAGTGAGGGAGGGAGGGAGGGAGGGGGTGGGAGGGACAGGGGGTTATAGTTTTAATTATGTTTTAATATTTGAGACCTTGTATTCTTATTACAACTCGCCCTGGGACAGTTTGGTGAAGGGCAGGATATACATTTGTTAAATAAAATAAATACATCTATAATAAGCACATTTACACAGTCTTGTTACTTGGGAGTGAGAACATTATAGACATTAGACATTTCTTCAAAGAGACAAAAGGAAACCAAAGCGTTCACCCACATATTTCTTTCCCCATTTTTAAAATTAATCATTTTGTGCATTCCCTTGCAAACTCATGATCTTCAAATGTCAGCATTTGAAGAATATTAACACTGCAACATACAGAACATATGTGATACAGAAGGCAACAATCGTTTTCATAGGGCTTACTGTGAGCCAGTTTGGTCTGGTTAGGGAGCCGGACTCTTATCTGGGAATACTGGGTTCTATTCCGCCCTTCCCCACAAAGCCAGCTGGGTGACCTTGGGCTAGTCACAGCTCTCCTCTGAGCTCTCACAGCCCCACCTACCTCACAGGGTGTTCTGTTGTGGGGAGAAGAATTGAAAAGCTTTGTCAGCTGCTTTGAGTCCCCTTAAATGGGTGAGAAAAGCAGGGTAGAAAAGCCAACTCTTCTTCTTCTAGTAACGTAGTTAAATACTGCAGGCATGGTGAAGAGAGGTTTTTGTTTATTTAAGTTTGTTCATCTGGTAAAACATAAAAAGAGTTGTCTTTTCCCCATGACACTGTTACTCACCGTTCATAGAAAAAATTTCTCTTTGAGGTATTTTTGCGGTCCTCCCAAGTTTACTAATACCTCCCTTTTGATCCGATTGCTACAATTTGTCTACAAATACATGATAGCAAATGAATTTGTTCTACATCTGTAATTTTTTTATTTAGTAGAATACTGCTAATTAATCATGAATAGATTCAGTCTGTTTCAAGGGGAAAAACAGGCCTAAAGAAAAGATGTGCTGACTCCTTTATCCAAATTAGTGATTGTTCCAAAGTTATGTTCTCTTTAACAGTCTGAATCTATCCATGATTAAATTACAGTAATCTGCTGAATAAAAAAAATATTACAAATGTAGAACTAATTTGTTTTCTTTCTGTGTGCTTTAAGGGAAAGTGCACAGATTTTAAAGTAAGCTTTCTTAAAACAAATCCCCTAGGGAATAAATTGGGACTGGGGAAGGAAACTGCCTATAGAGTATATTATGCAGACTTTTGAATTTATGGAATATCTTAAAAATAACTATAGTACCTCAACATTTACCTTTATTTTTACAGGGTACAGAATTTTCCTGAGAGTACATTCATTCATTCAGTTGCCAACCAATGAGATTTCCAAACCTTAGTCCAAGTGTTGCATATGGCTGCCTTCTTTTGTCAGCTCTACATGGGAGGGACTAGCAGCCATGGCTTTGAATGCTGAGAGCAGGTGTGGTACAGGAACAGGGTCATCACACCTGCTGCTCTGTGGAGGGGCGGGGCATTGGTTTCTCAGAACACCTCTCTCATTAGAGAGCACCTGCATAGAAGGAGGTCTTTTTCTTGATGATCTAGAATAGACCCATATGTGAGTGTTTTGATAGCTGGGGGGAAGTTGGGTGGTGGAAAGCAATGGAAAGTCATAGAAAAGACTGCATCTTTATGCCTTAAAGTGTTGTCTAAGCATAGTTATGTTTGTGTTCTTCCTTTGTTCAAAGGGAAGTATGTTCAAGTAGATGTTTGAAAGACAGGCAGGCAGGCATATGGTTTTGTGTAATGCAGCAGTCACTTAACTAAATAGTTTAACTTAAAATTGTTAAGTTAATAAGTTAACTTGAAAATAGTGAGCTTAATTTCCCCCCTTGTTTTCTTCATCTTTGCTGGGACCCATGTCTGTTACCTCTGTCTTTGAATTTGGTGTAATATAGAGAAAAAGAAATGCAGGTTAAAATGCTTTATGATTTAAAATCTATCTGGAAGTCTGGACTAGTCATTATCTTTTAAACTAACCTTATTTGGGTATTACCAAAAACAGTAGCTTCTATGGATAGGATTTTTTATTATTATTTAATATACTAGGGGCTCAAAATGTCTACATGGAAGGTTGTGTATATTGGTTCTCCATGATATTTTATTTTTAATTTGTTTTGCTGGGAAGATAGTGAGGTTATGTACCTATGTTTTGATGTTCAGAAAAGTCAATGTGCCAGCAAACTGATAAATAGGCAGTTTTCTGAGTAACAATACAGACAGGCATTTCTGACTTCTCATTCTAGTCATCAGCATCTGGTGTTAAAAGTAATGAAACAGTACTGTTATCCAATCACATGAACCTAGCAGTGATAAAACATCCTGATACCTAAGCAGAACTGTTTCTTTCTGATATCTGTTGTAGAGCAGACACAGCCTGATTGTGGTAGCATGGGTTGCGGTGAGGTGCCAGTTATTTTAAAAAATCTATGAATGTCCTTCATAGGATTTGTTTTACTTAATGTGACAATGGGCTTTTGTAGTCAAAAGGAGCCTGCTGTCATGTAGATGGCATGTCTTTATTGCAGAATATAATCTGGAATAAGGCCCAGTGTAGAAAACACTTCATTCTTTTGATCTCTCCAAGCTGTAGTTTGATTTATTGCTGAACAAAAGGAAGTTTGGAGAGATCAAAGGCAAGGCTTCCACCAGAGCCACACCCTAGCCATTGGTGGCTTTATGCTGCCTGACCTCTTCTTATTCCCAACTTTATTTTTTAACAGTGTGGGGGCAGAGAGGCTGCTTTGTTTCAGGTGTTAAACCCAGATAACTCATTAACAAACATAATACCTGGGAAGCTGCATCATACTAAAGTTGATCATTGGTTCACGTAGGCCAACAGAGTGGCAGCTTATCTCCAAAGTTCCAGATAGCACTTTTTCCCAAGCCTGCCTAAAGATGCTGACAATTGAACATGGGGCTTTCTGCCTGCAAAACACATGCTCTACTGTCGAATTATAGCGCTTCCTCTAGGCGACTCTGATGGTCCCTGAGATGTTAAGGAGCTCTATATGAGGGAACATTGTTTGTAGTTAATTACTGAAGTTATGAAATACTGTTTTATTTTATTTAAGAATTTATATTCTGTCCTTCACCAGAAGGTCTCCAGGAGGGGAAGACAAAACAATAAAAAAGTAGAATAGTCCTAAAACATATTTAAAATATAACACCCCGCTTCAGCAGGACATTATCCCATGACTTAAACCTTTCCCCTTCCTTCTGCAGCTCTTTAAATTTCCTGCTAATCAATCAATCAATCAATCAATCATCAGTTCTTCTCTCCTGATGGCCACTCAGATGCCTATGAAAAGCCCACAAGGAGGAAATTGAGCCAATGGAGCTCTTTCCATTCATGTGTGTGTGCAGACTGCATCCCTTTGGCCTAGGGAACAACATTCCTTCTCTCCATGTGGACATTGTTACTACAGTATATTCTGGCATATAAGACTACTTTTTAACCCAGGAAAATCTTCTCAAAAGTCAGGGGTCGTCTTATACGCTAGGTGTCGTCTTCTTATACAGCAAATATATCCCAAGCCCTATATTTTAACTGGAAATGCCCAGTCGTCTTATATGCTGGAATATACAGTATATTAGTCAAACTATTTTATCAGCATTTATAGTTATTTTATTGTGACTTGCTGTGAGATATTTGAGGATAGGGTGGGATAGAAATTTTATTTTATTTATATGACTATTTTATTTATGTTTTATCTCTGTACACTAAAGCCATGTATGCAGACATCTTGTTTAACAGCTATGGGTAACTGTATACTCCATAATCATTCCATCATCATCTCAGGTCCTGGTGGTGGGACCTGTTTGCACTTAGATATCAGGAAGGCCTGGCATGCTCCGGGACAGAGCATACACACACTGTGGTGCTGCCTCCATCCAACAATGGTCCAGAGCTGAGTTGATTGCTGCTAGCTGAGGAGTTAAAAAAACTGCTTCACAGTTAAGCGAGAGAGCTTAGGCCTCTCTTGGTCAACTCCCTGATGCAGCATTTGCATACTTCTGTATGCGAATGCTGCAAGGGGGTGGCATGGTGCTATTGCAGCTGCAAAATAGTGTGCTGCATCATCCGGTGCACAGGGCCATTGCTAAAACAATGTGGGTGGTCGTGTCCACACTTTTGGAGTTGCCAGGTAGGTTTGGGGAAAGTTTGGCACTCATGCTGGCCACCATCCCTGAGCTTATCTTCCATGGAGTATTATACCATAGAAGTTCAGTGCAAAAGCACCCATAGGCTGAGTTCCCATTGCCACTTTAAGGCGATTTAAATACAGTTTGGATCCTATTCATCCCCATTCCCAATCAGTTTCAGGGGTATTCTGAGGATTATTTGGCTAAAAAATGGAATAAATAAACACCTGTTTTTTCAGGTGTGTTTTTCCGTTTTTGCTTTTAAAATGCTTCTTCCTTATTGCTGTGGGACGCTACAGCAGTATTGGGACAGATGCATTGTGAAATGGGTGGGATTTCACCCTGCAGGACAGCACTTTGTCGGTTAAAATACCAGGGGCCTTTCTGCACTTGGCCTTATTCTGGAACATATTTCAAAACAAGGGCCTGCTATCCACGTGCTAGGGCAGAATATGGCAGACCCCAGGTGAGGCCTGCCATATTCTGCATTAGAATTTGGACAACAGAGCCCCATCCCAAAATATATTCCAGAATAAGGCCAAGTGCAGAAAGGGCCCAGGTTTCCCCTCTACAGCAGACAATTTCATTTTCAGACAGTAGCAATTCACGCACTTCACACCTTATAACAATGTTTCCTTTCCCACCCATGCTTCCCCTCACGCACACGCCTGCCTAAAGATCAAGGAAAGAGGCAGGGAGGATTTTTGCCCTTCACAAGCGGTCCTGTGCAGTTCTGCCTGTTTCCCTCCCAGCCTCCTTCCCTGATCTTTAAAAGGGGGAAGGGGGGAAGCTGCAGGAACTGGGAGAAGCAGGGAAGTGGCAGCCCTGAGTCCATCCCACCCTCTGACCTACTCGCAGCGATGGCAGCAAATGTGTGTGTGTGCACAGGAGCGCTTGGCATCCCCAGCAGCTCCCGCCACGCGTGCCAGCGCCCCTACCCTCTGACAGGTCTCTTGGCTGGAGCAGGCAGTGTGTGTGTGTGTGTGATCGCCGGCTTTTTGATCTCCTAGGACGGTGTTTGTGTCTTTGGACCCTTTTGAAGAAAGGAAGGAGGCTCAGGAGGGAGGGGCAGCTGGGATTTCCCACCTTTAGCCACGTCATCAGATCAAACCCAATGGGGAGAGAGGGTGGTCAAGGGGTGGGGAGAAAGAAGATTTGCTTTCCCCAATAGTTTTTTTGGAAGTGGTTTTAACCCTTTTCCTGTGGCACAGATTTCTGGGTTGACTGCGGTTGCCAGATGCTTGTTTGCTTTGTTTTAAAGCACTTTAATTAGTGTTGTAAATAGCATTGTAAAGAGCATTTTATTCCATTAGTGGGAACAAGGCTATAGAGTTCTACAGCTGTTACTCCTGTTGTTGTTACTGCATTACATGAATTACATGGATCCACAATGTCAAGGTTGTAAAGCCAAAATGGAGTTTTGTGAAGAAGACTATAGGAGTTAGGAACAATCCAGTGAGTGAAATAAAGCGACTAGTAGAATATGCATTGCTAAGCATAAGATGCTTATTTTATTTTATAAGATAAGGTGAATTTAGCAGAAGAATTTAACCTTGTAGTTCCGAAGTGGAGGCAGCTTCTCTTGTTCTGTCTTCTCTGTTATCAGTCCATTTTAGGTCCTACTGTATCCAGTTAGTAGCATGTGTACAACTAAGTCAAATGCAGATGTGAGGCAGAAATGGGAAACAAGCAGATAAGGGATGAGCAAATGATAAATTTGGCCTTGAACTGCTTTTCTGCGGGCCTCATTAAGAAACAAACTTTGGGCAAATTTGATATTTTACAGTTAATTGACACTTAGAGAGATAATGGCTTATTTGCATCCTTCAGATGAGATTGGTTGATCATATATGAATATGTATAACTAAAGTTTGCCACCTTTCTTTGTTCACGTTTCATCTTTCCTATATAAGCACACTTCAAGAATCAGGAGGTACACAACTCCATTGCTTTGCTTTTGGCAAGTGCACCCTAGTGCAATAAAGCTGCAGCTTTGCCTTGATTTTCTTTGGTCCAGTAAATTCTTTTCCTGACAACAGGGCCATAAGAGTTGTAATGGTGTTGGTATATTAGCTACCTATAGAAATGTGTAGACAGTGAAATCACAGCACAGAGTGAAGGCATGCTTGGGAAAGTAGTTCAGCAGCCTTCATAATCTTTCAAGAGATGTTTGCCTGTTATTGCACTGGAAGCTGTAAGAGTTTAATCAGATTGCATAGAATCAAGCTTGAATGATGCAGAGACTGCAGTTTTGTTGCATGACAAATCCTCTTGTTTTACTACTTCGGAGTAACAAGGTTTTGCTTCACTTCCAAAGTTCAACTGCATGGTTGACCATGAATGCTAGTGGCCCAGGATATCCATTAGCTTCTCTCTATGTGGGCGATTTACATCCAGATGTGACAGAAGCCATGTTGTATGAGAAATTCTCACCTGCAGGACCCATCATGTCCATAAGAGTCTGTCGAGATGTTGCAACACGCCGATCACTTGGTTATGCATATATAAATTTCCAGCAGCCCGCAGATGGTAAGTGAGGATTAGAATCTTAAAACATTGTGTTTAATACGCTTTAATCTGTTCTTCAGCCAGAGAAATAAGGGAGGTGGGTTCAGATCCATAAGAAGAAAGTTTGGGCCAATTCACACTTGGTTCATTAGTGTATGCAGGGTTTGCTCCTAGATGCTTGAAGGAGTCATTTCTTAACCTACCCTTGTGCACTATTTGTGGTGCAGGCTTAACCACACCACACATGCACCTATCCTTTACTCGTGCCGGAGCCAGGTTGGAAGACATGCAGGAAGGTCACATGTTGGGCTGTGCACACGCACTGGTGTATCCCCCCCCCCCAGATGCCCTGGTGCTAGTGCTGTACATATGCACTGGTTCCAGCACCGGGATTCAAAGATGGCTGCCATCTGGGCAGCCACCCACTCCTCAGGTATTTCCTGGGGAAGCCTGGGAAGGGTTTTTACACACTGACAAATATGAATGCTTAGTGCATATGTGCACCATTTTGTCCTTTGCTTCCCAGTGAAAAGGCTCTCTGTCCCTTCTGTCAGGTTTCCAATCCAAAAGACACAATGCAAGAAGAAAACAAAGGAAGGAAAAGGAAAAGGACACCATGTCTGTTCAGATAAAGCAGAATAAAAAGAATAAAAACTTGCATTCTCACCTGAACCAATTGTTTGAGAAGATGAAAGATGAAATTGAGATAGGTTGAGACATGATATTCAGGTTTTTAAATAATGTTTATGAGGGAAATTACATTCCCAAAGGGAAAACCACTATACTGAGACTAAGCAGCTTCATGTTAATAGAATCTCCATGGGAAGGAAGGGAAAATTTTGCTCCTTATCAGCACACTGATAGAGCATGAGAACAAAATAAAGGATTATGTTTTGACTAAAGGTAAATTAAGTCATTTTCCCCCCTTCCTACCAGCCGAGCGGGCCTTGGATACTATGAATTTTGAAGTGATAAAAGGTCGTCCGATTCGCATTATGTGGTCTCAGCGAGATCCTGGACTTAGGAAATCGGGTGTTGGGAACATCTTCATCAAGAATTTGGATGACTCCATTGATAACAAAGCCTTATATGATACCTTTTCAGCCTTTGGGAACATTCTTTCTTGCAAGGTAGTTCTCAAATAAAGTGCTATACTTAATGTAATTTATCAGCACACCATCCATATAAAATATTTGACAAGCAGTCTTAAAGAAATGACCTTTTGCTTAGTAGCACTTGGTGAGCTACAGTTTAAAATATTCCTTTTTAGGGGTGGGACAAGAGTTAGAAGACTTCCTTCCAATTCTCTCAAAATCCAGTTTTGTTCTGTTTTTTAAAACAGCCTTCTTTCCCTAAAGAGAAGTGGGTTTTTTTCAGCTGATGATGCATGAACCAGTTTGATCTAGTGGTTAAGGAGCCAGACTCTTATCTGGGTGACTGGGTTTGATCCTGCACTCCTCTATGAAGCCAGCTTGGGTGACCTTGGGCTAGTCACAGCTCTCTTCTGAGCTCTCACGGCCCCACCCACCTTGCAGGGTAGAGAAAAGAATAGAATGCTTTGCCAGCTGCTTTGAATCCCCTTAAAATGGGTGAGAAAAGCGATATAGAAAAGCCAACTCTTCTTCTTCAAGTTTCCCCCCAGAAAATGTCAAATTACATTGTTCAGTTCAGCGGGTGGGGCACTGGGGCCCTTAAAGCTTTCAAGTGATCAGCTATATAAATAGGATGCAAGAGGAAGACCAGGACTCAGCTTGGTGCATGCATCTTTCTTCACTCTTTTCTCTCTCCTGTTTCCTGCTGGGTGTTTTAACAGGTTGTTTGTGATGAGAATGGATCCAGGGGTTATGGTTTTGTCCATTTTGAGACCCAAGAAGCTGCAAACAGAGCAATTGACACGATGAATGGCATGCTCCTCAATGATCGCAAGGTGTAAGTAGAGATTTGGGGATGGGAAATGAGGGTAACCTGTGGTACCCTAAAGAGTGTGTGCTGGAGGGGGGGAGTTGCTGAAGCTTCCTGAGCAGCAAAAGGGGTGGGCACCTGGGATAGGGCCTTCTCCGTGGTAGCCCCCAGGCTATGGAATAGTCTCCCCCAGGCACTCTCACTTTACCTGTTTAGGAGGGCAGTGGTCTTTGGCTAAATGGGGATATAGCTTCTCACCACCCCTTTTTCAGAGAACTTTTATCCTTTTTAATATGTTCATATTTGGTTTTCATTGTTGTAATTGCCTTGAGACCTTTAGGGACTGGTGGGATAAAAATGCATGAAATAAAATTTAAAAAATAAAAATAAAAAATACCTTTGGTCCCCTTGCAAGAAGGTGACTGCAAACTAGTTCTGTTTCTAACCCCCCCCCCATCCCTACATGAGTGTGTCAATGAACTCTTCAGGAGTTGACCTAGACTTGTTGGTACTAAGCAACATCATACAGTGGCAAAGCATAAGGCGTGCCTTCATAGTGACAAATGGGTTGCTAACTGCTGCCGAGTAAAAGCTCATTTCTTCAGAAATGGGAATTTTGAAATAAGGCAAGAAGAAGTGAGAGGCAGGGACTTTAATGGTGGTAAGGTCAAGCAGATGGTGCTGGAGAGTACACCCTGGCAAGGAGTCGGCATTTTCATGAGAATGTGACAAGACAGAGCACAGCAGCATAATAACCCAAAGTCTTCAGCCAGCCATTTATTTAAAACTTTTTACATCATCCTTCACTAAAATAAAATAACCCATGATGTGTTTGCAAAGTAATTAAAAAAACCAGATCCAGTGCTCCAAAAAACATGAGATCAACAACACCAACAAAAATAGCAATCCTGTAGAGAGAGATCTCAGGAGCAACCAGCAAATACGTGGCTATGCAAATACATTTTAAGGAAACACTAGGGGAAATCATAAACAAGAATTAATGTGTATCATAACTTTAGCAAGGAGAAATCATCCCCTGACTAGGTGCCACAACAGAAAAGGCCCACCCCTGGCAACTACAAAAACATCACCTCTTAAAAAATGTCAGCAGATCTGCAGTACATGAGCCATAGAACTAAGTTCTTAGATCTTTTGTGTGTCAGTAGTAATAACATTGTAAGCTTGGCTTAGTAAATTGGCAGTCTTTGCAGCCCCTTGAGCTACAGTGTAAGATGTATGGGGTAGGCAGCTCCACTCAATAGGCTTCCTGCTTCATTCTACACTGGCTTCAGCTGTCAGAACTTTAGTGGCAGTTCCACACAGACGGTATTTGGACTACTGTGATCTCAGATTACCAGGGGATGGTTAACTGTGGCTACTGTGTGCTTGTCTGATAATGACCATTACTTGTTGTATTGAATAAAGTTGATGCAAGGTGCTCCTAGATACAGCAGCCACAAGTTCAACTGCATCACTAAAGAGCACATTATGCATTGAATGTGAGGAAACCTTCCCCTTTTGTGGGGAGAAAAAGAAAACAGACAAGTGAACATTTTTTAAAAAGTTTCTTTTCTGAGGAACTTCCAAGTTCTTATCCTCATTTTGTTGCACCAGCTGCATCAGAAAGGACGACTTTGGATACCACCTATCCCCAGGTTTCTCCTTTTATGTGAGATGTGGGGAGGTTGCTTTAGATACCTGACAGTACCTGCTTTCCCAAAAAATATTAGAAGAAAGGGCTCTAAAAAAAAAACAGGGTGCAAATGCAGCTTTTGCCAACCCTGGCTTCTTGAAATGTGCAAGCATGTTCAGTCAGTGCCTTTGAATCCTGAACCACTGCAAAGAATAATATGAGATGTATTATTTTCCCTGTAAGGTCAGACACCTGGCATTTTTACAACTAATGACATTGGCATAAGGACCAAAACAGTAGTTTCAGTATGGATATTTCCTTGTTTGAACCTCTTTGCCACCACTTGGCTTGGGGGCAGAGGTGGATTTTAGTCACTCAGCTTCAAATCCTGATTTCTCTTTGCTGAAGAGTACAGATTGTAACTTGAGTCCATTCTCCTTAGTCCATTCTTCTTAGTTAATATAAAATCGTAGAATTATAAAGTTGGAAGGGGCCTCTAGGGTCCTTGAGTTCAACTCCCTGCTCAATGCAGAATTTCCTAAGGCATCCCAGACAGATGTCTGTCCAGCCTCAGCTTGAAAACCTCCAACAATGGGGAACTCACTACCACTTGTGGCAGCCAATTCCATTACTCATTGCCCTTACTATCAGGAAGTTTTTTTCTAATATCGAATCTCTATTGATTCCATTGAAGTTCCATAACATTGTTTTGAGTCCTTCTTTCTTGTATAAGTGAGAATTGGGACAATCCCTCTGCACTGTAACAGCCCTTCAGATACCTGAAGACCACTATCATGTCTCCTTTCAGTCTTCTCTTCTGCAGGCTAAACATTCCTAGATCCTTCAATTGTTCCTCTTAGGATATGGATTCCAGGCCACTAACCGTTTGGGTAGCCTTCCTTTGAATTTGCTCTGGTTTGTCAATGTCTTTTTTAAATTGGGGTGCCTAGAACTAGACACTGTATTTTAGATGAGGTCTGACATGATCTATTTTGTTACTTATTCAGGCATGAGATTAACTAGAATGGATACCTAGGTGCATCCTTTAGACTAGGGAGACAAGCAGGATGTCTCTTAAAGCCATTTGCTAGGATTCGAGAGCTGGTGAAGTTTTTGCCTTTCTTCTGCTTGAGATGCCCAGAAGCAATTGTGGGATGGGATGCTGGACTAGACGAGCTGTAGCCTGATCCAGCAGAGCTCCTCTTATGTTCTTATATCAATATCTCCAGAACTGCACCAAAGCAAAGGGGACTCTGCTAAGCTTTTCAGTTAAGAAGTCTTCTGAACCTTTCTTAGATGTTCCCTGTAATGAGATGCTCATAAAGAATTGCAAGGGAAGAATCTATTGCCACGGTTCCTCTTTGTATCATAAGCACAGAAGAGATTTTCTTTGCCTTGCTTGTGTATGCCACATTTTTGAAGTAGTGATTTCACACCTCTTTACAGATTTGTTGGCCACTTTAAATCTCGCCGAGAGCGTGAAGCAGAGTATGGAGCCAAAGTGATGGAATTCACCAACGTCTACATCAAGAACTTTGGTGATGACATGAATGACGAGAGGCTAAACGAGATATTCTCAAAATTTGGTAAGTGCAGCATTATGAAGCATAGGCCGTACAGGCTGAAAAACCTGAAGATAATTGTCTAGCTTTGGATTAGAGACACATTAATATCTCAGCAAACTGGCATAGCCAGCATTGTGAGTGCATAAAGCGGGGGGCTCAACTATAGTCCTCCAAATGTTCCTAAACATCAGCTTCCACATCAGCCTTTTGTAGTTCAGGAACATCTGAAGGTCGACCTCTGGTCTAAGCAGACAAAGAAGATAACTTCTGTGATAAAATGTTAACTAAAAATCTCTTCATTTGTTCTTTCCATAAGACTGTGACAATTGAATGCCTTAAATAAGGAAATGTCTTTACACAGAATCCCAGACCAAAAATATAAATGGCTTTCTTTATCCATCAGTAGTCAGATGTATCTGATATGTATCTCATGGTTTCTTTTAATTTCTCTACTGGTTGTAGACCAAGGCTTTCCTCCTTCATCTTTAGAATGGTCAAGCTGAACGTCAGGAATAAAAGCTAAAGTTATGGGTATAGAAATCTTAATTATGCAACTAAAATCTCCAACGATGACGATATGGCTGAAACTGCTGTGCCGAAATGAACAACCTTTAAGGCAAATGTGTAGAGGTTGAAAACTACACATGTTATACTAAGTGACAGTCCTTCCTTCTTGGTCTCATCTCATTTCCTTCTATGTGAAATGATTCATGTGTATCCCAAAGCTCCTCCAGAAGAATCCTCATCATATGCTTGTTCAAACTCCAGGAAAGACACTGAGCGTCAAGGTCATGATGGATAACACAGGCCGCTCGAAAGGTTTTGGATTTGTCAACTTTGAGAAACATGAAGATGCTCGCAAGGCAAGCTGGTCTTTTTTCTATTTGTTTCTAACTGCCTACTGTTTTTATTGCAATGATTTTAGGCGTTGGAATGGAATAAAAGCATATCGATAGCAGGCAGACCGGATGAAGAAGTGTGTTCATGTAAGCATGGCCCTTCATTATGGCCCTTCACAGGCAAAACTGTTATGCAGCCCTAAAATCATGGAATTGTGCTCTCTATTCCACCTCCCCTGCCTGAAGCAGGAAATGCAGTTAAAACATTTCCAAAGGATAAACTATCCAAAGCTCTAGCAAGGGATAACTTGCTGCTCTCTTATTTCAGTAATTCTGGATTGCACATCACTATGAATGTTTGTTTGTTTGTTTGTTTATATCCCACCTTTCACCAAAAGCTTTCAGGGTGGGTCACAACAGTAAACAATAGCTTATATAAAACTTTAAAATACATTTAAAGCATCATCTACCCTGTCTGGCAGAACAGCACCCAGAGGGAGCTAAAAGCCAGAAACCATATAATGTAGGCGTCTGGCAAACCTCCAGAGGAAGGCTATTGCAGAGTCTGGGGGTCACCACAGAAAAAGCTCTTCTATGCATCCCTGTCCACCTCTGCAAGAAAGCCCTCTCCTTGAGATCTCAATACATGGGCAGGTCTATATAGAAGAAGGTGCCCCTTCCCTAACCCAGCATCCAAGGAATGTTTAGCCTGCAGAAGAGAAGACTGAAAGGAGACATGATTGCGGTCTTCAAGTATCTGAAGGGCTGTCACAGTGCAGAGGGGTCATCCCTGTTCTCACTTACACAGCATGGAAGGGCTAGAAACAACTGTATGAAACTTCAAGGGAGTCAATACAGATTAGATATTAGAAAAAAACCTTCCTGACAGTAAGAGTGATCAGTAAATAGGTTGCCACAGGTGGTGGTGAGCTCTACTTCACTGGAGGTCGTCAGGCCAAGGCTGGATAGACATTTGTCTGGGATGGTTTAGGGAATCTTGCATTGGGCAGGAAGTTGGACTTGATGACCCTGGAGGTCCCTTCCAACTCTATAGTTCTATGATTCTATGAATGATTTTGTTGCAAAAGTAAGGACTTAAACTGGTGTATCGAGCAGTGGAGTATTTAGCATCTGGTTTGATGACAGGCTGTTGAAGACATGAATGGGAAGGAGATCAACGGCAGAGTAGTATATGTTGGCAGAGCTCAGAAGAGGATAGAGCGTCAGAGTGAACTGAAACGTAAATTTGAGCAAATCAAGCAAGAAAGAATGAGCAGATACCAGGTAATGTGCCATGTAGGTGAGGGACTGGGAGTGGTACGGGAGATATGACCCATGTAGTCCAGCAGTCTGTTCTCAAAGGCTGCATTCCCATTACAAGCATGTTAAGCCAACCTGGCACGGGAACTGAGAGGATCAAAACCGTTTCGAAACCGTTTTAAGCTTGTAATGAGAATTCACCCAAAGTGTCTCAAAGTGTATCTAGAATTTAATGGTTATAAATTACAGAGTAAAAAAAATGAAGTCTAAATGAAGGTTATGTGCTAAAGGGAGAAGAGGAAACTTTGACCGCCTTTGAAACAGCATGATTGCAACTGATGCATCTATGCAGTCACTTTAGCGAAGACATAGAAGTGGTTTCTTGAATCCACTTCCAGGGAGATGTTGGGGACCAAATCTGTGGCTCTCTGGTTTCCAAGCAGCTCCTCTATCACTGATCATTGATCATATCAGAGAGACAGGAGAGTTTACTCTTGAGTCAGCCAGAAACTAGCAAGGCTTCACTCCCTGGTTGCTGGTGGATATTGGATGAAAAATGGGAACGAAGCAGGGAGGATCAGGGGATTTTTGAGGATCTCTCTTTCGGCACTTGAAAGTTCTCTGAAAGGTTTTTATCTATTTGGCATTAAAAAGAAGAGCAGGTGTTGTTCTAGGTGGCAATTGGTTCTCTTCAGGCACATTGCTTGTTAGATGGAGGGCAAGCACCACACATTACGAGCACTGAGGAAGTGGATTATGCTTGTTTGCTTCCAGGGAGTCAACCTATATGTAAAGAACCTAGACGATGGAATTGATGATGAGAAGCTAAGGAAGGAATTCTCTCCATATGGAACCATCACTAGTGCCAAGGTAAAGTCATCATCTTAGAGTTGGTCTAATGTGTAGGCTTCGCCACTTGGCAGATGACACAGGAAAATGCTGGATTCTTTACAGGGCCTGAAAACTAGGACATCAGGCATGTGCTGGAATGTGTGCCAGAATAAACTTCCATTGTTTGGGATGGTCTGACCCTTTTCTTTCTCTCTTTTGTGAGTGCAGCAAGCTCCTGAAAGTTGATTGTGGTGGACTAACCAAAGGAGTCCTTTCAGACATGCATACACTCCTTGCACTATTGCTCCTGTAGCCAAGCACCTGTCCCCTACCATCTGGTCTCCCACACTGTTCTGTTAGCATCCACTTACCTTCTGGATGGTGCCACTATCATAGCTGAAACAGGTCTCCACGCATGCATAGAAGTGATGCCAATCACACCTGGGCACTCTGCATGCCCCAAAGCAGCACAGTGTAGCTATGTCACACATTATCCCTTGCTAGCAGGTTATTGAGCACCATCTGGAGGCAGCTTGTGTGTTGTGTTGGAGACCTTTTAATTTGAATTTTATATTTAAATACATTGTATTTTATATTATGTATTAATATATGATTATTGTATTTTGTCCCTGTATTTGGTTCTGGTCATGGCTTGTAAATTGCTTTGAGCAAGCCATGGAAGAGCAGCATACAAATAAAGAGCCAGTTTGGTCTAGTGGTTAAGGAGCCAGAATCTTATCTGGGAAAACTGGGTTTGATTCCACAGTCCTCCACGAAGCCTGCTAGGTGACCTTGGCCTAGTCACAGCTCTCTTCTGAGCTATCACAGCCCCAAGCACCTCACAGGGTGTGCTGTTGTGGGGAGAAGAACAGAAAGTTTTGTCAGCTGCTTTGACTCCCCTTAAATGGTGGAGAAAACTGGGGTAGAAAAGCCAACTTCTTATTTGTCATCGTCGTCTTCCTCCTCCTCCTCCTCCTCTTCTTCTTCTACTACTACTACTACAGAGCATTTCCAATTCAGCACCAGGTTAGTAAGGCACTAACCTGTCATATTGCTATTACAGGAAATCTGGCAGTCATGCTGGGATTCCTGGAAGAGTGCTAGTGCCTGTCCATTTTGTTCTTATTTCACTTGGAGATAGAAGGCAGCCAAATGTGGAACAGAAGAAAAGTAACAAAAGAAAATGATTGGGCGCTTGGCTGGCTTCTGGGTAGCTCCATGACGGAGTATAATGACAGAGATCGGTAGACACCAAGATAAAGTCTGGTCTGCTTCTTGAGTCTGGTGAGAGGCAGGAAGTGGCAGTTGGGGGAACTGTTTTAGATTTTGTATTGCCTCTTGCCATCTGGAGGCAACCACAGCTATGAACTGAAAGCAAGGGTTTAAATAGTACAACATGTTTCATAAATGTTCCAAACAAATTTGAAGTCAACTGGCCCAGGTTGTATTCATATGAGGTGAAAATGGAAGTACCCTCTGCCCAGAACATTTTAGGCTAGAAGAGGTAACTAAGGGTAAGATGAGCAGACAAGGGCCACATTCTTCCATCTCTCTTTTCCTTCCATGTTATTTTTCTGCATATTAATAAATATGTTTATTAACGTGTCCCAAACCACCTTATACTGTACAGTACCTCTCTGGTTAGACTTTGAGCATTCCTCCAATTTTGAGTGCTCCCACCTTTGGGAAAGTTGTTGATGTTCCTCTTCCCATTACTGCTATTGTTCCTCTGCCTGCACTGGGCAGACAAGAGTGTTGTCCACTCAGAGGACTTTATTCTCATTTTCCATTCCAGGTGATGACAGAAGGTGGACACAGCAAAGGTTTTGGGTTTGTATGTTTTTCCTCCCCAGAAGAGGCTACGAAGGCAGTGACAGAAATGAATGGGAGGATTGTCAGCACTAAACCTTTGTATGTTGCCCTTGCTCAGAGGAAAGAGGAAAGAAAAGCGATTCTCACTAACCAATACATGCAGAGGCTGGCCACCATCAGGGCCTTGCCTGGGCCACTCCTTTGCTCCTTCCAGGCTCCTACAGGCTACTTTCTGCCTTCCATTCCACAGGTGAGGATCTTAAAAAGGCTGTGGCTGTTCTGCTGATAGGTTGCTATAATAGTTAGCGATACTTCTGTTTTGATTTACATATACCTACTTCCTGTTTTTCCTTTGGTAGCCACAAACAAGGACTACTTTTTACAATCCGAGCCCAGTTGCCCCCATTCGCCCTGGCCCTCGCTGGGGTTCACAGCCCTCCAGACACCCTTGTAAGTCTTAAAAACTTTTTTCATCTAAATAGTGTGTGTTTTAATGAAGTGTGTCATTGCGTGTAGGATGCTATATAAAAAAGAAGATAAAGTTCCTGCTTCATTAACAACAATGTGAGCTGGTGAGAACAGAGGCCAAACCTATCCTGATCTTGAAAATCCCTTTTGGAAGAGTCATTGAAAAGGACATCCTTAAATGTATGCATAGAAGAGGGAATTTCAACAGGAGTAGCTTGTTATCCTGAAATTCTCTCCTTCATGCTGTTTCTCATATGGTAAACCTAATAATGTGAAGTTCACCTCTTGTTGTTCTTTTGTTCATTTGTCCAACTTTTCATGACCCTAGTACACCAGGTCCTTCTGTAGTCTACTGTCTTCTGGAGTTTTCCCAAGTTATGTTCATGGCTACCATGAAACTATCTATCCACCTCATGTTCTGCTGTCCCCTTTTCCTTTTCCTTTTAGTCTTCTCATAGTGAGAAGTATCTGAACTTCAGCTTCAGTATTTCTCCTTCCAATGAACAGGGTTGATTTCTCCTTGCTCTTAAAAGTTTTCTCCAGAACTAGAATTTTAAAGTCTTGATTGTTTAGCACTCAGCTATTCTTATGATCAAACTCTTAAACCTATATCTAGAAAGGCCCAAACTCTCTACAAATGCAGAAATCCAATCAATACAGGTCTCTAAAACACAGCTAAGTACTGATTTTATGATAATGTTGAACATATTCTTTATTCTTACTATGTGGGTAATCTTTTAAAAAGGAAAACCAGGCAGAGTACTCTTATGGTGATGTTAATGTCTCTATAAAACGGCTTCCTCATGAAGATGTTTAATGTCTCCAGCTTCATATCATGCAACCACCCCAGTTCTGAGGACCAATGTTCCTCCTAGACGCCTCTTGTCCAATATCAGCACCATGAGACAAGCATCTACTCAGGTTCCAAGAGTATCACCCAATACTCAACAAGTGGGTAAGTCTAGAAGTAGCCCACTGTTAAACGGAATGCAATGGCTGTTTGCTCAAGTAAATGGTTTCTGTTTTGCCATTATGCTGCTTGGATATACAGTTGATAAAATGGTCCTGAAAGATTTCATTCAAGTGCACAGGGTGCTATTCACTATACTACATAAATTGGAACACTGCTGGGGTCCAAACAGACCCAAAAACACTATACTACATAAATCCCAAATCTTGTCTAGGAAATGGAACCTAAATTAGAGCTATGAAGATAAGGACAGGTTCTCTAACTACTGGATCTGACTGAATTGGCTAACCAGCTGCACAGGAAAGCCTACCAGTAGACTAAGAATGTGCCACTTTTTCTGTTTTCAGTGTCCCAACACCTAGCTCTCTGGGAAGTACTGTCCTTTATCACTGCTGGGGTGCGTCTTCATGGCATTGTTATCTCGAATTCAAAACGTTTTGAGTTTGCGCAGTTCAGACGGCACT
>MTQE01003428.1:20406480-20434736 GCA_014337955.1 Aspidoscelis marmoratus | reverse complement strand
GAATTCTTTAAACTGAAATAACACATGCCATGAAGACGCGCCCCTGTTGTGTTCTCTGGTATGAGCTGTAGTTTAGAAGTAGGTTACAGAAACAATGCCCTTAGCCTCCCATACAAAAAGTATCACCACAGTTTGCTGTTGGGGTATGAAACCTACACTAAAGGTGTCCTTGAGTGTATCTGATTCTTCATTATAAGGGAGGGAAAAAAACCAGTGCCCTAGATGTTGAGATTGTTACCTAGAGTCCTTTGGATATTCATGTTATTTATTTTATCTAAATCAAGCTCTGGCAATGGATTATGTATACAATTGAATAGATACTAATCTAATACTGTTAAAAAATAAACTGAATAGACATCCAAGTTGTGTATCTAATTACTGTGGGTTAATCCAGTGTTGTTGATGCAGTGGAGATGTTGGTAGGACTTTGGAGGCAGGCAGTACCAGGCCCTACATTACTGCTCAGTCTCACACTTGAAAGGCCATGAGGGAGGAAAGCTGTCAGTTTGGTGGTGCTCAATACTGAAAGTTCTGTTTCATTTAAATCCACTTTAAAAATCAAGGACTATCTGAAAGCTCAATGGACATCTGCATGTTGTCAGTCAACCATTAGCACCTGGATAACTGAATGAGTAGATTTGTCATCTTTTGTACTATGAAGAAATGTGTTGCATTTTTCTTTGGTGATGACAATTTATATGCCTCTAGATTAGCATATGCGGTCTTATGTAAATCAATGGTCCCATTTGTCCTCTTTTTGGATTAAGTATTCCTTTTCTGCACTGCATGTGATTGTACTAATTCCTAGAAGAAGATGAATATTTGTGCATGCAACAAAGTGAACCCCTCACCCCTTCCTTCCTGCCCCCCCCCCACTCACCTGTCCTTGTCGCTGCTGTCGCCACTGCCACTGCCATTGTGATCCTCGGGTGGAGAGTTCTGTATACAAACCCAGAAGTGCTTTTTTTGGCCTCCAGAGAGCACCAAACTAGGCCTGGGGACACCACCATGGGCTCCCCAAACGTTAGGGAGCACACTGGAGGGGGATAGGAGGCCGCAGTGGCATCCTTGGGACCTATTTCGGCACTCTCCAGATGCCAAAACAGGCCTTCCAGTTCTGCATGGGCAGAACCAGAAGGCCTAGGACAAAGCGGACGCTAAGTGAGGTGATGGGAGGCCACAGGTGCATCTGGTATCCGCTGAAGCTTTGAACTAAGCTTTGATGAATACCAGATAATCTGATTCATGAACGCCCAATTTGATTCATCCGTGAATGTCAGAATTTGTACATATTTGTAGAAATTCCAAATGTGCTGAATATTGGGGCATATCCCTAGTCAGTATATCAGAAATATAATAGCCTTTACATTTAGGGCACAGAACAAAAGAACATGTCTGTAACAAAATTACCAGGTTGAGAGCATCAGGTACTCCAAAGTAACCCACATCCTCATGCCGGTTCTGTGTTCTTTCTAGCCAACATAGGTACCCAGACAGTCAGTGCTCGAGTGTCCTCATCACCAACCTTCTCACGTGGTATCTCGCAGTACAAGTACTCATCAGCAGTGAGGAATGTCCAGCCCTTGGGTACAATAGCTCCCATGGCAATCCATCAGGTAATCAACCTTTTATTGCACAGGTTAAAAATTAAAAACAAAACAAACATTTATGGTAACAACCATAGCAAAACAATGCCACAAAACTCTGCATGTTCCATTTGCCTGTCAGCTGTACATTTCCTGTAATGATGTACTTAACACTGAACCAGGAGACTATTTATCTATTGGATTTATTTCCTATTCTATAACAAGCTGTCTCTTAATTAAAAACAGAACAAAAACGGCACTTAAAAATCAGCTGAAAGGAGGGGTGGGTAATTTTCCTCAACGTTAGGATCATTAGTTGCATCTTTACGAGTTAGCTGTGACATCCAAAAGGATGTTTTTCCAACAGTCTTGGGGCTATTACAGTGAAGGCCACGTTGCAATGAAGTGTTCACATTGGATATTGGTCCTAGATGTGGATGCTGAACAGGACACACTGACTCACTAACGACTGCCACTACACTCAGTTTAAAGGTGCCACAAAGGACATAGCCATACCTTCATTTTAAACCTTCTTCAGTCCATCTTCAGGTCTGACTGCTCATTCCTTTTCATTTCTATCCATTTTGCTTGTGGAGTTTCCATTCAGGAAAGTCCAAATGGAGGATGGAAAATCCACTAATAAAATTGATAGAAATGGAAAGGTGTGAGCAGCCAGACCTGAAGATGGACTGAAGAAGGCTTAAAGTGAAGGTGTGACCATGGCCAAAGCCTCCGTTTGATTGTTTATTTAGTGTTGAAAGCTGGTGAATAACTGTAATTTCAAGTGGTACAAGAACTGGAAGAATTGCTAGAACTAGAATATTTTTCAAGGTATGCCAGAAAGTGTCAGTATGTCTACTCCAGTTGTCATGTGAAGTACTGTCCTGTTTTCTGTCATTTGTTTCTTGGACCCCAGGTTGTTGAGCCAGCTGTTCACATCCATGGGCAAGAACCACTGACAGCTTCCATGCTGGCTGCAGCCCCACCTCAGGAACAGAAGCAAATGCTTGGTGAGTGATGGAGCACCCTGAATTGATAGGTTGCCTTCTTGTTGCCTGAGATTCCACCAACTATGCCTCTGTTAGTTTTAGATGGGTTGGAAAGCAACCACCCACTAACAAATCAAAGGAAGAAAAGAGTTTTTAAAAGGGTGGAGGGTGTACATCTGTGCAACTTTGCATTGGCGCCGAGTTGTTGGGTAGCATCAAAACATGTCTGATTCTTAGTTGCCCGGATGGGGACCTCCGTAGGTGCCTCTGTGCAGGTTTTTTATAGATAGATAGATTTAGAAGTGCTCTGCCATTGCTACTTTCAGGGAGAGCTTGTGAACTGAATTGGCAATATTGTGCTTTCCGGACTACTTGCATTAGGGCACGGATTGACACAACCTTGGTAGCAGGGATCTTGGGCATGTCTCCAACCCACCCATGTAAACCCACATGCTCCATTCAAAAGAGACTTCTTCAGACTAGTTTAAGTGGTCTTCAAACATTTTAGATTGCTTGCACAATATTTGGGAAGCTGACCACTGTGTGCATCGTGCAACCTGTTTACCTCATCCTTTGCCCCAAAATGGACAAATATAGTCACGGGAACAGAATTTGACTGGAAAGGAGAAAACAATGCTTGGTGTGAACAGATCTGTCTTGGCTCAAACCCAATAAGAGGGTTAGGAAAGATATCAGAATAGCTGATGCATGTAGAATCATTGTAAGTGATCTTGGAAGCTGCACTGGGTTTTGGTAAAAGCTATATACGCATAAATAACAATGGCCACTTATCCAGCGTGAGCTCTCTTAGTCACAATATTTCTCCCTAGCAACTATCCCAGCCTGGCAGTAGAAGCGCTGGGCATGATCAAGTTTCAAGGGAAGTCGACGCCTTCCTGCTGACTGAGCAGATGTCTTCCCCATGAGGCTAAACTGCACGTTGCTGCACTGGCAGAAAGATTTTGGATTTCTGGCAGCCAGGATGCGAAGACTTCCTGTGCTGTTCTTTGCCTTCAGTATTTTGTATCCCTTTCCGTTTTTCTTAAATGTGCTTAAGCAGAATAAGCCTGTGTTCCTGGAGGGATCACTTTTCCTTAATAGCATGTGTGTAATGTCACAATGGAAATCTCAGCCTCCAGTCTGTTTCACTCACCCAGAACCCTTAGAGTGGTAATAAAAATGGGAATGTTGGGTTCACAATTATTTTGGCTCTTGAGTTCCTGAAAGGAATGCAAACTGTGTCAGTGTTCATTTGTGGGAACAAGCCCCTATGTGGCCACTACCGGAGGCCAAAATGGGCAGTAGTAGCTCCGAACTTAAAAGCCCATTATCCCTTTCTTCTTCATGCATGCTTCATTTTAAGACTGGCTAATGTGTGTATAACCTACCTGGCTCAGGTTAGTGGTGATACAAGTTAGCCTGGAAAGCAAAGAGTTGCCAATTCAATCCGCAGCCTTTCCTCAGAAGTAGGCGCTGGCAAACCATTTGTATCTCTGCCAAAACAAACAAACAAAAAACTGCAAAGGGGTGCCCATGAAGTCCACCATAAGTTGGCCACAACTTGGTGGTATCCAACAACAGCAACTGTGCACCAATGCAAAGTTGTACAGATGTACAGGCATCCTTCCAAAAACCTTTCTTTAGTGGGGGGTTGCATACCCACCTGTCTAAAACTGTTATAGTAATAGGGGCATAGTGGGAGGAATCCCGGGCAACAAAAATTCAGTGCCAATGCCTAGGAAAAAAATCAGGAACTGAGGGGAAAAAACTAATAATGAACAGTAGGGATGTGAACAGATGTGTGTTTTGACATTCGATTTGTAACTAATCAAATGTTAGAAATGTATGAATAGACCCTTTCGAATGTGGTAAAATCCTATTTGATAAGAATGTATTCATACGAATTCATACAAATATCCAATATGAACGAATATGTATCGGATACAAATTAATAGATATCAATAAGAACGAATACATATTGGATACTTGAGATATGTATCTGATACATATCCCGTAACAAATCGGCTCAGAAAGTGTCAAAGCCAACCTGAATCCACTTCTAATATGTTCCCTATCCATGTCAAATGCACTCTAGATCCGTTGCAGATGTGACCGGTGCAGCCGCTTTCCCACCTACCCAATTTAACAAATGTCCAAACTATTCATACAAATGTCTGAAAACATTCGTGTTTGTACGAATGTCAATGTATGAATATTGTTAACATTCAATATGTGTACAAATGTCCAAATTTATACGAATTTGTACGAATAACATATGTTACGAATATTCATGCACTAAATAATTCTGAAATACTTCAGTCTTGGGCCCTTTCCATATTTACCTTGAGAACATTCCCGAAAAAGGTCTAAGGGTCATGTTGTTTTCTACTATTCTGGGACAGTGAAGGCCCACTCCTTCCAGAATGCTCTGCCTGCATTGGATGGAGCATAGAGCAGGATAGGGCACCCAAAACAGCACTCGTAGCCCCCAGTGTGGGGAGATCTCAGCAAGTCCGTGGGGAATCTATTTCAGCAGCAGTCTACGAAGTGCCACCAGAAATGGTGCTGAATGTTGGCTTGGTGCCAAAATGGAAACATTTGTTCCCAGCCTTCAAAGGCACTGCGCCAGCTTCCAAGGCTTCACCAAGCCTTGGAAGCCAGCAGTAAGAGTTGTCTGTGCACATGGCCCTATTCCATCCAATACATCCACACACCCTCTGGACCAGGATAGAGACAATACATGTAGAAACAGTCCTAGTCAGTGCTAAGTTAACCTTTGCCAAGCTTGGCTATTTGAATGCTTTGGACAAAGAGCAGTTTATCATGAGAGGGCACTGATCTTGACAGGTTCTCACCTCAGCTTAGCCTGCAGTTGAACTGACCAGAACCAGCAAGTATACATACCTAAGACCTTATCTTGACTTCTTGTTGACTTGCAAATCCGTGGGGATGGAGGAAGCCCACAAAATAAATCTTTGGTGTCATTTTTTAGGAACTGTGAAATTCCTCCACAATGTCATCTTCAGAGAAGCTATATCAGGCTCTGCATGCATTACTGTTTCTAGATGTGATGGTTCCTGATTTCCTGATCACAAGATCAAGATCACGAGCATCTGTCCATGAACTTGCCCACAGTCAAACCTGACCCATCTCAAGGGTCAAAAATGTTCTTCTCAAGCCAGTACTACCCAAAGGTTAATGATGGGGAAAAAACACTAGGTCTCCAGAAATAATTGCAATCTGCTAACTAGTGTTGCCATAGTTGAAAAAGGCCATCCCAACCCAGGCTCTGGACTTACCTGGTAGCAACATTAGGTGCTTCAGAAGTTGGTACTGGTGACAGAACTGAAATGGATACTTTTCCGTGACTAGATGTACAGAATTAAAAAGTTAGAGCTTTCCCGCTTTCCAGGATACATGCCTTGGTCCCTTTCCTTCCACACAGGTGAACGTCTCTACCCTCTAATCCATGCATTGCACCCTTCTCTGGCTGGGAAGATCACAGGCATGCTTCTGGAAATAGATAACTCTGAGTTGTTGCTAATGCTGGAATCACCTGAATCCCTCCACTCTAAGGTATGGACTCCCATTTCCAAAAATAACTCCTTTAACCTCTGGGTATACAAAAAAGTAGTTTTATGTATTTTAGGATGAGCTGTTCTTGGAGGAGATTCTCAACCCACATTCAAAAGATCAGTTAAAAGGAAAGCTTTTTTTAAAAAAAACCTGTCCCTATCACTCTCTCTCTTTCTTTCAATATTCATAAAGGTGACTCAGTGTGTAATAGATTTGAGTCTATTCTGATGCGTTGCACACACTCTTAACAAGATGTTTCTAGATAGGGCAATTACGAACACGCTAGTGTACAAAATGCACCTTACCTCTAGGGCTATCAAATCCAGTACTGGAAATTTTTACACTGCAACACTCACATACACGCTAGTATGTGTGTATAAAATGAAACACATGGAATATTTAAATCAAGGCATACTTGCAGTTCAGTGCCCACTTTCCATCATATTTCAGTGAAATAAGCTATGCAGTGCATAATGTTGCAAAGGTATTGCTTTGTAAAGCTAATTTTATAGCAAGCATTTAGTGAAAATTTATGTACAGTTTTAAAAATACAAGGTCATATCCAGCATTCTTTGCCAACACATTCTGGGACTTTTTGGTGAAGGTCAGGATATAAATTCTAAAATAAAATAAAAATAAGCCAAATACTGCCTTAGGAGTGCTTTGCCTATTCCAGTTTTAACAAGACATTTAATGATTTCTTTGCTCATACTTGTCTCAGAAATTAATTCAGCTATGATCTGAAGACTGGGGAGATGGCCATGGTAAAGGTGATCATTTGAGATTAAGGCTGCATCCAGACAGGGGGATAATGGAGTCGTTATGGAGCTGCTATTGGGGGGGGGATGTTAACTCACATATTATAATGTTTTGATTGATACTTTATGTAGCATATTTTTCTATTTGCTGTAAACCGCCTTGGGCAAATTTTCTTTTGGAAAGGCGGTGGACAGTTCAATGAAGGTGCCAACCCAGTGTGCGGCAGCAGTGAAAAAAGCAAATTCAATGCTGGGAATAATTAGGGAAGGAATAGAATATAAGTCAGCAAGTGTCATTTTGCCCCTTTATAAATCTATAGTGAGGCCACATTTGGAATATTGTGTACAATTCTGGTCACCACACCTCAAAAAGGATATTGTGGAACTAGAGAAGGTGCAGAGAAGGGCAACCAGAATGATTAAGGGTCTGGAACACCTCCCTTACGAAACCAGGCTGCAATGTCTAGGCCTCTTCAGTCTGGAGAGACGGTGTTTAAGAGGGGATCTGATTGAAGTATATAAAATTATGCATGGTATAGAAAAGGTGGATAGAGAAAATTTCTTTTCTCTATTGCACAACACTAGAACCAGGGGGCACTCTATGAAGCTGATGGGTAGGAGAGTAAGGTCTGACAGGGGGAAGTATTTCTTCACCCAGAGGGTCATTGGCTTACGGAATGTGCTGCCAGAAGAGGTGGTGACAGCTACCAGTCTAGATGGCTTTAAGGTAGGGTTAGACAAATTTATGGATGACAGATGTATCAATGGCTACTAGAACGAATGCCTAGGTGCATCTTTCAGGCTGGGGGGGGAGGAACTGGGGCGCTTCTAAGGCCATCTACTGGGACTTGAGAGCAGGAGAAGGTTTGTCCTTGTCTCTGCTTGAGCTGCCCATGAGCATTTGGTGGGCCACTGTGTGCGACAGGATGCTGGACTAGATGGGCTGTGGCCTGATCCAGCAAGGCTTCTCTTATGTTCTTATGTTCTTATGGTATATAAATAAAATGGAAATAATAATAATAAAAAGAAATGATGCAGCCTGACCATAACACTGCTCCCCCACAAAAACTAAGAACTATTGTTGGAAAACCCAGTGCTGGTTGTGGGTTTTCCAGCAATAACAGTTCTTCAGGCTGCTTAATTACCTTCTGGGCAGAGCCACCATGACTAGTCCATCCAGAACACTTGCATGGAGGCCAAAACAGGCATCCATGTATGTGTGGAGGTGACGGCAAGCACATCCGGATGCCCAGATGCGTGCATAATGTAAAACACATGAAGATGATGCCGCTAGCAAGGGATAATGGTAGGGGCTCAATATCCCGTGTTATCCCTTGCTAGTCAGTTATTTGGTCACTGGCTGGGGGTAGGGATGTGCATGAATATTCGTAACATTTGAAATTCAGCCATATTAAAACATTTGAATTCAAATAGAATGTTTTGATACATTTGTATGAAGCTTTGCATGGGATTGAACATTTGTATCGAATACGATTCCTACCAGATTAGAAGGAATCTATTTGAATTAATATGAATTTTCTTGCATTTGATTCGCTATGAATCAAATTAAGAAAAAAAAATCATGCACATCCCTATTTGGAGGCAGGCTAAAAGTGAGAGTTTTGTGCATATGAACAGAGGATTTTGTAATTTTGACAGAAAGCTATTAAACAACTATTCAATGCCCTCTGAAGTAGCCAACCAATTTTAAAACACGCACACACACCCTTACATGATGTTGCTTGTGTTTGTGGGTTAAAAATCTTGTTTCAGCCTTTGTCAACCTGGAGATTTTCAAAAAGTAGCTTCTACTTTACTGCTGCTTCTTGGGAGAGAACAGTTCTCATGGGATTGTTGAAAAATCTTCCAGCTATCCTGGATTTTGATTTATAAAATATGTCACGGCTTAACTGCCTTGGCTTGTTTTTTTTTCAGATTGAAGAAGCGGTTGCTGTTCTGCAAGCACACCAGATCTCTGAAGCATCCCACAAGGGTGGTTCATCCACATTCCTTCAATGACCAAAGTGGGCATAGGACTGGGTGAACTTTTTTCTTTTTAAGATGATATTTATTCTTTCTATTTCTAATCCACCCTTCACTCAAAATTCCCAGGTGGCGACATTTGGGAATCTTAAATAAAATGAAGTATACATAAATTGCTTCTGCTGCGAACTGTGTAGATAGAAAATTGTTCCTGGTATTGAAGGAAATTAATTGATGCAATGTGTTTTGCTTTCAATGGAAGTCTGGCAAAGAAAGTGAAAAAGGGTCTAGCACCTACCTTTTTAGAGTGAAGACTGGCATATATGGCCATCAGTTCTAACAAGCTGCTGCAAGTTTTCTTCGGCATTCCAAGAACAGCAGGGTTAACTATGGGTGTTTTTCCACTTAGCACTAGAGTACCCATTAAGGGCCTTTAATGGGTACTCTACTCTAGTGCTAAGTGGAAAAACACCCTATGACAGGTTAGATCCAAGTATCCATCCTGCCGCAAACCCAGGTCCCCACTGTGGCTACTTGAATTATGGGTAACAAATTACTGGGTCATTCAGGTCATATCTCACTTCCATTGTTGATTAAGGGGACAGGGTGTTTTTTTGTATAGATGATATTGGTGTTAGATAACTTCTTTCCTTCAAATAGTGACAATTGGGTTCACTTAAGTTATCTTTGTCCCATATTGGACTTTGCTGAAAGAGCTGAAACAATTGTGATAAATATGCAAAAACTGGAAAATCAAGAAGGGGGCAAACACTTTTCCACAGCACTATATGGCTGACCTTGTGAAGTAGTCCTTGTTCAAACTTTCTGTGTGTGGTCTGAATCCTACTCATCTTTTGTTCCCGGCAAAACAGATAAACAGTGCAGAGCAAGGGTTGAAGGCCCCCTGGTTCTCTTGCAAGGACAGCTATATAATTCAGCCCATGTACTTTTCTGTTCACTTTGATTTACAGATTTCTTAATTTTTTTTTTTTGCAGGAAAAATTAACAGCCCTGCTGAAGAATGAACATAACCAGGTCGATGCTGTAGATGTGTAAATGTGTATAAATGCTTTTCACACAAAATTCCAGACCTATTTGAATTTCACTTAGTTCTGCACACATACAATCTATTGTATTCTTTTCCCATTGATATTTTACTTAGGTTTCTGCACATATAATGCACACGCACACATGTAGTCACATGAATACTTTTTTTGGAATTAAGAGACACACATTACAGTAATAAGAGAATGAAATGAAACAAGATCATTCCCTTATGTGAAATATTTTGAAATGTTAATTTCTCAATGCTGGTCATTTTTAAGTAAACTTTAATCTTAATCCACTTCTGGACCTGTAATATTTTATTTGTTCTTGCTGCTCTCGACCTGATAAAAGCCTAAAGCTTCACCGACCAAGTTGCCTTGCTTAAGTAGATCTAAAACTCTTCCATCACTAAACAAGCTTGTGTAAACTCCTGTTTTGATAAAACCAGCAGGTACAAGAAACTGATAGAGGTAGTAACTTGTGTAAACTTTTAATGATCAGTAATTTGTGTGCTGCTCCCAGTTCAGATACAGGTGGAAGAGAATAATGGGACATCATGCTTTGGGCAAGCAAGGGGCTAAAACAAAGATATTACCAAGGTAAGCATAAAGAGCAACCCTTTTTAAGTGCAACTAGTATTTGTAAGTAAACACTCAAGAAACAGATGACAAGGTAAGGAGAACCTTGAATTGCCAGTGGTCTTGATCTACAGCAAAATGGAATTAGCACCTGCTGTCTTGGGTCATGCATGGGGATACGCAGTTATGTCTCCAAAAGGCTCCATAGTTTCTATCAGAAATCCTGGGGTATTAGAAGAAGAAGAGTTGGTTTTTCTACCCTGCTTTTCTCACCCATTTAAGGGGACTCAAAGCGGCTGACAAAGCTTTTCTATTCTTCTCCCCACAACAGAACACCCTGTGAGGTAGGTGGGGCTGTGAGAGCTCAGGAGAGAGCTGTGACTAGCCCAGAGTCACCCAACTGGCTCCGTGGGGGAGAGCGGAATCGAACCCGGTATTCCCAGATAAGAGTCTGGCTCCCTAACCACTAGACCAGACTGGCCTAAGTAAAATGTTGCATATAAATATGCCACAGTGACCCAATAAGAAAAGGTGTGGCAAAACATTTAGCTGAGTGAAATATAAGTGTATTAAACACAGTCCAGGATTAAAGGTGGATTTAAATAGTTGGAAAAAAAGCCACGGTTTGGATTTTTATACACAGGATAACATTAATCCTCATGGATTAATCCTCATTTCACCTGACAAAACACCTCAAGACATCATATGGCCCCCACCTAACTTCAAACTGTCCACCTGTTAAGTTTCAGAAAGATCGGGCTTTAAAAATGCAATTTCCCAGGGAAATGAAGGTGCTAGTTTGCCCCTTTTGTGAAGGACACAAGTTAAGAGTTTGTTCCCTTTTGTACCCCTTCCAAAATCCCAAGTTGAATAATAGTAGCACAGGGTTGGTATGTCACTATTTGTGAGCATATTCAGTTCTAAGGAAAGTGGAAAGTGGTTTGTTTAAAAGGTTAAATTCAAAGTGATCAGGTCTCATACTGACACAGCTCCTGACTGCATTTCTCCATCGAAGTATGGGTAGCATATTTTCCGCCACAGCTAGAAGTTGTGATTTTCTGGGTAAAGATGGGAGAACCCCTGATAAACTGAAACAGAAAGGCATGCACCCTTCTGCACATGCCGTCTAGCCACACTTGGAATGCCAGGAGACCTGTAACAACAGGTTTATCAGTATCCCTGTATAGGCAGGCTATTTAGCCACTTGGACCAAGCCTCACTCCATCCCAGCACAGCTGGAGTAGCCCAGAGATAAGGAGAGCCCCCTCTCTTCCACTCTAGTGTGCAGAAGGGAGGGTGTGAAGAGCCACAGGCCTCACATTATCCAGTTTCAGCAGCAAGCGCAGAAAGGCCCTTTAAGTGGTTTAAGTTTGGGGTTAAAACAAACAACAATTTAAATTTGTTGGAATCTATTACTTCCCCTAAAATGTTCATGTAGAGTATATATAGCTTAATCACATAAAAGTTGACAATATATTGCTTTAATTATGCCACATAAACCAACCAAAACACATTTATTTAGAAGCTTAACAGTACAAGCGCAAACTGCTTTGCAGCGTAGAAATTTAGCTTTGTTTCTTATAAGGGAAGGTCTAAAGCCTCTTCCCTTGCACATTTCCAGAGAAAAGTGAGAGGCAGCTACGTACTAGAACAATGATGCATTACTGAATGCAAAAATCATTCATAGGGCTTGTAAAATGCTGCTCATAAAACTTCCTGTAACCTGAAAAGAAGCAACTATAAACCTAAAATGGAAAACAGAAACTTGAATCTCTGTAGTCATTCAAGGACCCTTAAGTTCAATATATATTCATACAATTTGAAGTGAATGCTAGAGAGAACAGAGAAGTTGGAAAATATATACCTGAACCACAGTAAGCCATTAGTGGTGGGGCGAAGTACATTTTAATTATGCTGTAGTTTTTTTAAAGGCCCTATAGAAAGCTCCTGTATAGGAATGGCCTTAAAAAAAATACTGTTTTCCTTTCCTGTGATGTTCAGAGCACCAATCCAAACTGGGCCGCCAAAGACAAACTATTTGTAACACTTTGAATTGTGGATTTCTGTTGTCAAGAGTTTCTGTATCTGGTGAAACTGGATTGAACCAATCAACATTTCCCCTTTTCTTAAAAAAAAAGATATGCCTGCTTTATGTAATGGATACAGCACAAGATGCTTTGCATAAGAACTGCATGTACAAACTACGCAATATAAATTTAATGAAACCTATTAACAAACATTCAGCCTGCCAAAAGTGCACACAGTACTGGGCTCTTTGGTGAAGGGCAGAAGCAACCTTACATTCTGAAGTAGAGAAACATCTTGAACCCCAAAACTACTCCAGAGGAGCCTACTGCACAAAAGTTAAGGCAAAACAGGTACTTGAAACAAAACAAAGCAACCATACTTTCACCTGCCATTGCAGTAAGCCAAGTCTTAAGGTGACACTGGGTTGATCTCTAGAAGTCTAAGCAGCAAAATATTAGGGGCTTGCATTCTTCTTGTAAACACATATTTGTCAAAAGTGATCTTTTTTCAGAGGTGGAAGTAATTTCAGTAGAACACAGCTACCTCTCTGGGCCTAATTTTGAGGGAATCTATAAAGCTCAAGAGTTTTCCTGAACCTATGGAATCCTTGATAGGAAAAAACAACTTAAAGTAAGGAGCCAGGAATATGCCAGGAGCTCTGGAGGGTGGATTTATTTTCTGGCTCTGCATTCACTTTGGTCCTCTGTGTGTGTGTGTAATTTAAAACAGAGAGGAAATGTTTCTCTTCAGACGAGCACACAATTGTCTTTAACCTCTTATTTTAAGAGTTTGTTTAATTCTTGCAGTAGTTTCTGAGCAGCACTGTTTCTTGGTTCAATTTTCAAGAGACTGTTAACATCTGCTTTGCTGGATTTATAGTCCTGGAAGGGAAGATAAATATTTATCAATATTTGGTGAAACATTTTAGAAATTTGGTAAGGGATGGATGGAGGCATTTGTATTAAATAAGTGTAATTGACTTGAATAATATAGAAAATTGGAAGGAATAAGGTGGTGTTCCCTTGATTTATTGCAAAAGTACCTGATGTATTTTTTAAATTGAAGGTACTTTAGTTCCCCAAAGTATGGAACAACACACAGAATGGAATTAATGGAGTGTGAGTAAGGATAAGGATGTGTTAGGAGCCCTTAATTCATCTACCCAACCAAAAATAGGTGCATCACAGTGATCACAAACTCCTAGAAGATGTCTTACCTTGAGTTCTTTATAAGCTTGTGCTCTTCTGTAAAATGCCTTGACATTCTTTGGGTCTATCTTAAGTGCTTCTGTGCAGTCTTGAACTGCTTCCTTGTATTGCTTCAGATTCAGGTAGCAAAGAGCTCTACAAGATTAAAACCTCATATGAATGACTGGTTATAGTTTTGACCACCTAGTAAAGTGTCTGAATGTAGGCCAAGTGTGTCTAGTTGGCACAGTGAAGAAAGAAAACAAGTTGATAAGCAGTTGGTCTTCTATGCAATAAGAATACCACTGCTGAACCCAGCAAGGCCAAGACAGACCACCATGGAACCCTACATTTCAGAGTTTCATGATCAACATTCAATCTGCCAGAAACACCATCTGGATACTGTCCTACAAATATTTATTTTATTTTATTGTCTGTATTTCTATCCTGCCCTATACCTGAATGTCTCGGGGTGGGTTATCATTTAAAATCAGCCATATATTAAAACAACAGTATATATTAAATCTAAGTGGGGTAAGTCACAGTTGATGGGACTGAAAGCCAATGGGTTATCAAGGAGAATCACAAGTGCTATACACCCTTCCTGTTTCCTGTATTCACATCTAACAAAAAGGTGTCAGTATGTTCTCATCCCACCTCTAATCCATCTTTTCTAACTTAAGAAATGTTCATGAGGAAGGAGTGGCAAACTGATGTATAAACAATCTATCCCACATCAGAGGTGGCATGTTTGGCTGCATGTGACTGCAAACAATTCCTTTTCTTTTTTTTAATATTGATTTTATAACAACTTAAAACTTCATCTTTTCATACATTAACACCATTTTCCTTTTGTTAAAACGAGGCTAAAGCTCTGGCTCTAACAGATTCAGAAAAATTGGCATCATCTCCACCATTTGGGCTCAGTTTGCTTTCATGAGTTTCAATAATCTGCCTGTGAAGACAAGTAAGGAAAGCTGTTGCCTCCTTTTTCTTGGGGGTTTGACCAATCCCATCCAGCAAAAAAGGAAGGCATTTAGATGAATGATGCTCTGAATGAAACACAAATCCCAACTCTTTGTGCTTTATTAACTTTGCTTTTCCCCTTGCACAAACAGAAAAGGCCAAGATCCAGCATTTCACTGCAGTTTCCTATTACTTTTGAATCTAAAAAAGAAAGTTACAGGCATCCAAATGAGCCATGGTATAAATATATTTGTAAAATATTTTTGGATTAGCGTTAATATACAAACCTAGCCATTATCTCACAGCTACATAACGATTTAAGGTAGGCAGTAATGCTATATAATATCCTGCCATTGTAATAAGCTGATGATCAAATTTCTTGGAGGTTTGTGGGAGAATATGTTTATCGCATGGTTTTGTAAGAATTACCTGTTGGTATAAGTTGCACTTTCCAGCTTACAGAATTTTAAACTTTCAGTGTACTTCTCGACAGCTTTCTTAAAATTGCCTTTCTTTACAAATTCATTTCCTTCTAGTTTCAAGCTATTTGCTCGTTCGGCTGTCCCATCTGTGGATACTAAAATGGGTACATTTCTCATAACTTACAGTTCAGAGGGAAGGCAAGATGGTTTACAAGAAAATAAACTCCCAACCTACTTTATGAGGTATAAAAATGGCAGGAAAAAAGCAACATCACATAAGAAAAATAAAAGCAACAGGATACACATTTTTGCTACAGTTGGGCCCCTGTATCCCATTCCAGTCACTGTGGTTTCAGTTTTCCACTGTAAGCGGATCAGCCTCCCCTGGTACCATTAGGCCTACCTGAAGCTTCCCCAAGGCCTGGGGCAGTCAGGAAACGGCGTGAAATGATGTGAAATATCCCATAATTCCTGTGAAATCCTGCTTGAAAATATGAGGGAGCTGGGCACGCACACTCTCTCCCCTGCTATATAGTTCTTTGGGCAGGCTGAGGCAGCCTGTGATCCAGGTACCCAATACGTGTATTATTTATCACAGCCCACTGGAGTCTTGAAACACTTCCCCCCCACTTGTTCAGGCACACAGGAGAATGAAAAATATAGTTAAATAGCCAGTGATTGATAGGCAGTATCCAGCCCGATGGTTGTAATTTTCAAAATGCTTACAAGACCAGTCCATATGTTACCCCACTGTGGGCTTCTACTTCTCCAGACATGGAGACTGCAGAATTTAATGGTATTGTACACATCAGGCCTGTCTGTTCTCTGTTTCCCTGAGTTTATCCAAACTCACATTCATTACCTCCACATGACTGTCTAACCATCTCATCTGCTGCAATGCCCTTCTCCTTTCCCAGCATTAGGGCCTTTTCTAGCGCATCCTGTCTTCAACAGAGTTATTGAGTTTCTGCTTCAGTATTAGCCATTTCAGTGGTCAGTCAGAGTTGACTGCCTTTAGTATTGGCTGATTTGGTCTCCTTACAGTCCAAGGAACTCTTAAGAGGTTTTCTCCAGCATCTCAGTTCAAAAGCATCGACTTCCTGATGTTCAGCTTTCATTATGGTCCAACTCTCACAGCTTTTGTAACTACTGGGAAGACCATAACTTTGACTTTACAGACCTTTGTTGGCAATGCGATAAGTGCTTTTAAATGTGCTTGTCCATGCTTGTTTATTTTATTTATTCAAAAACTTCTATCCCACCCTTCACACAAAGGGCCTGGGCTAAATTACAACGATACATATATTTAAAATATACCCTTCTCAATCTTCCTGGCAGAGTAGCACTGCAGTAGCTTTCCTTCCAAGGAGCAAGCGTCTTTCATAGCTGCAGTTGTGATCTTTAAAACCAAGAAAATAAATTTCTTTCCTCTCTATTTGCCAAGTAGTAATGGGGCTGGATGCTATGATCTTAGTTTTTTAAATGAGCTTAATGTAAAGGTATATCACAAAACAAAGGACAGAGGTACCCAACAACAAAAACAAAAGGATGCATGTCAAATGCAAAATGCAGTCTTCCCTTCATTTTAATCCACTACAGATTCTGCCTGGAGTGGCTGTGATCGATTCAAAGTCAAATACATGCCAATTTCTGGGTTGTAGCATTGTTCTTCTTAGATTTTGTTATCTATGGAAGCTGTAAATCTAGGCAGTTTTCCTTAACTGGTTTGCACCAATTCCATAAAATAATGCAAACCAAAATAAAGAAGAAAAAGAGTTGACTTTTATTCCCCACTTTTCTCGCCCATTTAAGAGAATCTCATAAGCGGCTAACAAACTTCTCCACAACAGACACCCTGAGCTCAGAGAGAGTTGTCACTAGCCCAAGGTCACCCACCTGGCTCCATGGAGGTGTGTGGAATTAAACTACCAGATAAGAGCCCGGCACTAACCACAAGACCAAACTCACATGTAAGAAGACACAACTGTTTTTCTAGATTGGTGGAACTGAATTATATCCAGATTAATACAACAAAGGCAATTTATTTCCTTCATACGTACAAGTAATACAAAAGCATGAAAAGAATTTCAAAAGAACTTCTACACTGCATTGTTTGCTGACTTCAATAAGGCTCCAAGTGATCAATACCTTGTTACTAACACCTTAGGCAGGGGAGTTACTCACCTTGATTAGCTGTAGGTGCAGAAGCACTTTGTTTGCACCTCCGAGTAGCTTCTTGGCTTCTGAGAGACGGCTGCTCCCATATTTTCTGAACAGAAGCAGGAACACTTGGGATGGGTGGGAGCTTTTGACGCCACTGAAGGCCATCCTTTTCCAATAAGGCCTTGGTCATTCTGGAAGAAAGACAGAAATTTCTTCAGAAACTGGTCTCTAACCGGTGGCATTATCATAGCACTGAACACAGAAGCTCAATTCCTTTACCCAGATTGACCACCATGAAGGCTGAGATGATTCTAAAGCATTACAGCTCAGAATCTGAAGTCTATCCTAACTGAATAAGAGAGTCTTAAATATATCCAGTACATTCTTTGACAATACAGAAAAGGCTTACCTGTTAACCCCATCATGTGCAGCTTGTACAGTACAATCTATCTGTAATACAGTTTTGTAGTCCACATAGGCTAAACTGTACCTCTCAAGAGCTTCATAGGCTGCTGCCCGTCTGAGCAGAGGTTTGATTGCAAAAGGGACCAGTTCCAAAGCACTAGATAAAAAGAAAAAGATGGCAAAAGGACACAGCAATGAAGAGTCATTTATATTTCTATCCTGCTCTAACTCCTAAGGTTTCAAGGCAGGTTATAATAAAAACAATACAGTAAGAATTATAGTTCAGTCCACTAAAACACATCCATATCCATCTATCTTCTCAGTCAAAGGCTAGGGTACAGAGGTTCATCTTTACCAGGCATGTAAAAAGTTTGGATGAAAGGTCTAAAAGCAATCGGGGGGGGGGGGAGGGAGCTGACATATGGTTTGTCAGTGTAATTTGCCTTTTGCTGACCCTACCAGACTGCCGGGCAACACTATGGGATTAGTGCAAGGTGGAAGAGCGCAATCACACATGCATGGTTGCTATTTTTGGCTGGTTTCAGTGCCACATATTCATGGAGGCCATCTACAAGATGGCAGATCTTGCAAAAAAGCATCTTGACAAGTAAGCCCTTTCACTTTTTGCATAAAACTTAGATTGGGAGTTGATTTCCCCAAAGTAATGTTATTGCAGAATTTTACCTCATTATTCCACATTTATGCTGAGATTACTACAGATGCATGTGGAAACCCCAACATAGCCTTGGGATACTCCTGGGTTTTAGGCCTTGACTCGATGGGCCCAGTGTTATGTATCCCTTCATGATCAACTGACTTGTAATGATTTTACCCTGAAAATGACCCTTCAGCTGAATTATACATGAAAAATTGACACCCCTCCCTCATAACTTTATACCCCTCTATGCAGTATGCCCTCTAGTTTGAGCATTATGGATCTAAAATATTCACATTTGCCCGGGAAGTTCTGATGTATATAGGTCAGAGGCAGATCAACAGCCTGGAATAGCGAAATTCTCCACACCTCCCTGGAAGATGGCATGACAAATCACTTCTGCATCTGCAACTTCTGAAAATATGAATGGTTTGGATCTCTCTCAGGCAAAAAATCCCTAGTTCAGTTTTTTAAAAACTGAAAAATATATTCAGTACTTTTCTGCCTGACAAAAGCTTGCAAGATACAGAGAGAAAATATAGTAAAAATATGAAGTACTTGTTCGAGCCACTCATAAACCTAACAGATTATAAACCTGAATGAAACACACTTAATAGGGAGAATTAATTTTTCACAATCTTGGCAATCACAAATGAAAGTCCTTTCCGTCAGTCATCTACTCCAATATAAAGCCTTTACCGTTTCCGTTTTTAATTTGCCAAATATGTGCAGCTGAAATCGACTCCTAATTCTGTAAAACAATTTCTTTCTTTCCATGGTTTGTTGCCACCATGGATGACCAACAGCCAAAAGGTCAAGAGTATACCCCAAAAGCTACATGTACTTAAGCCATGTAAGCAAAGCACATCAAAGCCACATTACTCTTCGCCAAACTGTGCTTCCATTTAAAATAAAAGGACTTCAGGGTGGAATACATAAGAACCAACAAAACAATACACACAGTAACACTGACAGAAATAAATCTATTAAACCAGAAAAAAAAACATAGTAAATTTTAACAGTCTCATTGTTTTTGACATACAAGTAAGCTTCCTACAGACATCAGACCATCCATTCTAGGAAAAGGCTGCTAGCCAATACAGGTCATTGGTCCACCCAGCAGGACACTTTTGTCTTGCTGCTATTACCTGGGCGGGAGGGGCTGTAGCTTAGTGATAGTACACGCAGCCTAGAAAGCAGAAGGTACCCAGTTTGATCCTTCAGCCTCTCCCCAGAAGTAGACAATGGCAAACACCTTCTGCATATCTGCCAAGTAAGCTGCACAGAGGTGCCATGCACTCAAAACAAAATTCAGTCACATACCACCTGGGCAGTCACCTTTTGGGGTAAGGGTTATCTGCTCTTACTATAGTTTGGCAGTTTAAAAACTAAAATTTGAAGGCAGCACTGAGATTTTATCCCATGCAGTTTTACTTGCTTACAGAATCAGTCAGAATAGGTTATTTTTACATGGGCAGCTACAGCCAATTTCTGATGGGAACCCAGTAGCAGGAGGAAGCATTGGTTTACACTTTCTTTAAATGAATACTTAATTTGGACTTTAAAAAAATGAGTACAGTAGTTACTTACTCAGAGCAGTCCTTAATGCAAAGACTACAGTTCCCATCTTTTAAATAGCAAGCAGCCCGATTAGAATACAGAACACTTTTCTCTTCTGCGTTTGTCTCACCTGTTCATAGAGATAAGCAGTCATTAAACCAAACTCCAGAACACACACAAAACATATTTTTTTCTTGAAAGACACAAGGAAATTTGATCTTACATCTTCGTCTGTGAAAAGAATGGGGTATATACAGCCCTCTAACATTGTTAAGATTGTGGCACTCATCCAGACCAGCATGCATGCTATGAGAGCAAAATGGAAGTTGTCAGGATCAGAGTCTCTGTTTCCACATTAATAAGACCTTTTCGTTGTTGAAGCCTACCCAAAAAGTCTAGCAAAGGAACTAAAATGGGATTCTGAGTTCATAACTGGAAAAAGGCAGGTGCAGGGGGAAAGCTTGTTAATGAATTACTGAACTAAGTGATTATCAAACTTGTCAATAAGAAACGATTCCAAATTTCTCACCAGAAGGTGAAATAGTGAAGCTTAAATACTCTGGCCCATATAATGCAGAAGCAATACTCACTGAAGGAGGCCCTGATGCTAGGAAAGATTGCCAGCAAAATGAAAAGAGGGTATTAAGGAGTGATGAATAGGAACTTAACAGAAACTTGGAAGAGTAGCTGCTGACAGAAAGGCCTCGCATGGCAAGATCATGGGATCGTACAGACCTGAACTTAGGCCTTTTCACACTTATTACTGGATCGCTCCATTGCTGCTGCAACTCTCCCGGTACTGGCTAATGCCTCCCTGGAGCAATCCAGCTGTGGACGGCTAAAAAGGAGTCCACAGCTTGACTAGGAAAGGCTAGCTTTCCCCCACACAGCAGCATCCACGCCCTCTTCTGGGTGAAGCATGGTGGTGTGCCTGGGGCTGTGCAGTCACACTTAGCATCCAGATTGCCGTGTCAACATCTGAGCATGTACTGGATGTTGTCATGGTGATCCAAACTGCCCAGGTCATTCACACGTGCAATACTGCTGGACTAGTACAGGGCTTTTCCAGCACTTGAAGTGTGAATGGCCACAGCTGTGCTGGGTCTTTACCAGCCTAGTATACCATACTAGGCCAGTAAGTGTGAACCCACCCTAAGTAACTGATCAACAATAATCCAATACTCAGAATTTATTCCAGCTAAGTTTTCATCTTGTTCTGATGAAAATGTGTTGCTGTTGCTTCACATTCCTTATCTGAACCCACCATTGAACTATCCCATCTTTGTATAGTCCTAAATGAATATAAACTAAGCATAATATCACTTATCTCCTAAATTTACATCAGGCCCTTCCACAAAAAGATAATGCCCAGGACAGCTTACAATATGTTAAGTCCTCAACGTATAGGGTAGTATAAAAACAATAATAAAATAATAAAATGCAATTCCCAAGCTAACAGGAGATGAATTTTCAAATGCCTCATTTTTAGTTTTCAGGTTTAAATATGTACAAACTATTTTCTTGATGCTCCTGTCCCCAGTTTTATAGGCACTGTGGGAATAGATGTTCTGCCTTAACTGAAGGATGCCGTCTTAATAGATAAAGCACTGCTCCTTTTCATAATTTATAGGCAAGGCAGGTTGAGACCCTTGACTCTTCCTCCAGGAGCCTTTCTTTCATACATTCAAGAAATCAAAGTTTGCCAAGCATGCCACAGGGTAGGAGCCAAAGTCAGATCCATTTAAATTAAGTTTCTATTCCTCAGCTAAGGTCACAAAATACAAGTGGCAGAATCAAAACTGAAAGTCTTCTCTGGGAAAAAAACAAAACAAACTGCTTCAAGAAAACCCTGTCCAGCTCTCAGCCTTCACTTTCTTTCCACCCGTCCGGTCACCCAAACTCATTCATTGTGACACAATGCTGCTGCAGACAGTCTGCTGACATAATAAGTCTAAGGCTGTAGAGGGTCCAGAAGCAGCTAGAAACCTTAGGACCAGGACATTATGAAGACCTAAACATCTCCCACTTGAATGTCCACTCATGGGCTGCCAATGCCAAGAATATGTAGCACGACAAAGAATGGTGTTCCATGATAATCCAGAGGACCCTAATGCGCCTTTGCTCTACCTAAAGAGCTGGTAAAAAGTCCTCAGAACTCAAAACCAGCTAGTAGGATGGAGTTTTTATATTCTGCCATCAGGTACAGTTTTAGAACTATTTTGGTCCCCAAATGTATAGAACCTTAATGGCATTTCTTTTTGCGGATTGTTGTATAGTTTACACTTTAGGATTCTCTCAAGAAAGCCTTGCACTCCTGATGTAAAACATCACTCACCACCTCAAAAAAGAAAGGAAGTACAGTACAATATTATAATGAGCATCTTTGTGTGTTTAGTCCATGGAAGAACACCATACAAAATACATGGTCTGGGGTAGAGTAATCTGCTTCCTACCAGATGAGATTTAGGCTGCCACAGGTGGCAAAAGAGGAAAAAAGTAGGTACTTGTTTAGATCCCACCACTACCTCTCAAGATCCTGCCAGAGAGCAGGGTTAAACTGTGGGGCAATAGGAACCCTTACCCTTCTGTTGATTGTTCCTACAATGCAATACTCCAAACTGTGCAAGTGCCTGCTGCTCTTGCACTTGCACTGCATTTTCAGTCAGGATTGCCCCTGCTGGTGCTGGCACAGGGGGCGTTTTCAACAGGAAAAACCCTGGAAGCAAGTCATATAGCTATGCAGGGTTTGGTGTTTTTGTCCTGCCACAGTGATATCCCAAGATTTCGATTCTATATCCTGGGATTACGCTGAGACTGCCACAAATACATGTGGCAATCCCACTATAAGTACCAGGATAATCCTAGATTTTAGAGGCTGTCTGGATACTGCCTGCAGCTCTATCTAGTTCAGACCAAGACCTTCATTGGTCTTGCTCTGACCCAGGTCAAAACTCATCTAACTGGAGATGTTAAGAGTTAAATACAGTAACCACATTTAGGACACGCAAACCTACTACTTCTGAAACATTAAATTCTGGACCCAACTCTGCCAGTGTACCCTTGAGTCCTGGAACTTATTCTCTCAGTTTCAGCTGACTGTTAGATGGGCACAGTTAAATCATAGATTTTTTAAAAAAAAAAATAATAAGTGTTCTGTAGCTGTGGTCACACTTAAGGTTTATTCCAGCTTCAGTCCACTTTCAGAAAGAACACACCAGCAAAGTGGCCAGTAGTTTTTCTTTCCACATTATCTATACCCCAAAGGTAAATTTTCTGAATCAACCCTGAAAGAAAACAGCTTATCACTTCGCTGATGTCTTCTCTCACTCTGAACGTGGATTGAAGCTGGATTAAACCTTAAGTGTGATCACAGCCTCTCTGTCAGAACTGAAGCGAACTGTAAAAGCGCACCAAGTTACTACTAGGAGGTGGTTCAGAGGAGTTTTGCAGGACCACATTCGACAGCGCAACGTGGTCAACGTGGGGATGGATCCTACCACGCCATCACGTTTATATTTAGGATCCTGGACCTCGTCGCCCTACGCAAACCACTTGCACCTGGGGGCAAATAAGCGGGGTCGGGCTCTAGGAGTGCAAGGGCTGCTTGGACTGGCAAGGGTCGCTAGGGCGGCACTAAGGGTGTTTTTCCGCTTAGCACTAGAGTACCCATTAATGGGTCCTTAATGGGTCCTCGGGGTTTTTTTTCACTAGCACTAGATACCCTTAATGGGTCTTTAATGGGTACTCTAGCGCTAAGTGGAAAAACACCCTAAATTAAAATAGAAAAGCAGCACGCTATGAATAGGGATTCATGCTATAAATATAGCCTGTGATCGGCCCCGCCGAGGTAACAGTCCCGGATCTTTACCTAAGAACTTTCCCCTGCCTGCCCCCCCACCCCCCGCCGAGGCCTTGCGGAGAGTTCACTCCCTCCGCCCCCCGTACCTGCTCCTTCTAGAAACTCCAGGGCCCGGCTGTAGAGCGCGGCCGCCTGCCCGTACTGCCCGTTGCGGAACTGTTCGTTACCCGCCTGCCGCAGTTCTGCCACCCGCGTTCCTGGAGCCATGAGGCCGGCCGGCTTGGCGGCGGAGGCGGCGGGCAAAGGGACACAAACCCAAACAGCCCTCGCCGGTTACCGCGGCGGAAAGTAGCGGCAGCTTTTGCTGCTCCTTCCTTCCTCCCTTTGCGGTCGATGAAATAGGCGGAGGCGGGGCGGGCGCCGTTTCCAAGCGAAAGCTCCGCCTCGTTCCTCCAGGCGGCGGGGAGGCCTGCCCGAGAGGCCGGTCCGCGCCGAAACGGTCGCCGCCGCCGCCGCCGCCCCTGTGGCTGTACCTCACACACCTGAGGCTGAGAGAAGGCGTCAGCAAAGTGGCCAGTCGTTGTCTTTCCACATTGTCTATCCCCAAAGGTATTAAACACGGAAAGAAAAGCGCTTGTCACTTTGCTGCTGCCTTCTCTCACTCTGAAAGTGGACCGAAGCTGGATTAAACCTTGACCACCGTCTCAGTGTGCGTGAGGAGCTGAGCTTAGAGCCAGTGATGGCGAACCTATGACACAAGTGTCACAGACGACACACCAAGCCCTTTTGGGTGACACGCAGTGCCAGGCTGGCACTGGGCACGTTGTTGCCCTTCGGTATCTTGTAGGCAACAGGGCGCTTCTGGCTTGTGGCCTACAGGATACCGGGAACACAGAGGCACTGACTGTGCCCGGCATAGGAGGTGTGATGGAGTCATGTCGTGGCATTGCTGGGTCACGCACGATGCGTCTGTGCTCCCATCAGCTACAGGACTGAAGACCTGTGTGCGGGAGCAATGGCTTGACTCACAATTTTTCCCTCTATGTACTTTTGTGAGACCTTATTCTCAGCGTTAAATAATATTAAAAGGAACAGACTGACAGGTCAAGGGAGTAGCGCTTGCTTGGGCTTGAAGTGTACGGAATACCAACCTTCATCTGAGGATTTAGCAAATGAAATTCAGCAACAAAAAAGTCACTAATGTAAAGAATTATCTGTTTTTGCTTTCAAAAAAATACATCAAAAATATAACTTTTGTTAACTAGAGCTACAAATATCACAAAATTATGGCTATTTCCAGATGTGACACAGCAGCCAAGTTGAGCTAGGTCTTTCTGTGAATTTTGACACACCAAGTTCAAAAGATTAACCATCAATGGTAGAGATACAGTAGTCTTGGAGTGTGAGGCAGACAAAAATGCAATTTATTTGAGCGTAGAGGAGCGGAGTACTCGGTGAAACCAGAGGAACTTGTTATGGATTACAGGAACCATCCCCTCTTCACTTTTGCAGATGATTGGGATTTCCTGTGCCCTGTCCTCTCTCACGATGAAGATCAGACTGATCTGAGAAAATTTAGACTGTTAGCAGTGTTTGGGACCATGAGTGAAGTGCGCGAACCGGTAGAATTTGGGGTTCCTCAGACCCTGCTGTGGCTAGGAGACGTGGGGGGAAATGGACTGGAGTTAAGTATTGTGAATAGCGTTGTTATATTATTTTTTTAAACCTCTTGCCCTTTGGGATCTGATGTTTCTCAGGTGTCTCTTGGGCCCTGGAACCTTGCATCTTGTAACTCCCAAGTTATACATCAAAAAAATATGTGGTGCAAGACCTATCTTGGACTAAATCAGACGGACTGTACCAATGACTGCATTGCATTTGTACTGTGTATGATGGGACAGGAAAAGCAATTTGAGGCTGCATCCAGAGAAAGGGGATATACTGCATTTTTTATTATTTATTTGGAAAATTTATATCCCTTCCTTTACCGAATGGTTCCAGGGTGGGTTAAAACACATCGAATAGTAAAACATAATTAAATTACAACACTGAATAGTAAAACATAATTAAAAATATAACCCCCTTCCTCCTACCCCCACTTGAGGAAACTGTTTAAAAAGCAAAAGCCTGGGTTAAAAGATATGTTTTCACCAGGTTCCAAAAACTATACAACGTAGGCACCTGGTGAGCATCAATGTGGTGAGCATTAAGGTACTGCTATAGCACTGCTATAGCACTGCTCTCCCCCCGCCCCGCTTCAAAAATGCAGTAAGAACTATCACTGAAAACCCAGCCCTGGCTTCAGATTTCTCAACAATAGCACTTTTTCAGGCCACCTGCTTACCTTCTAGATGGAACTACCACAACTGCTCCATCCAGTGTAGATTCATGGAGGCTGAAACAGGTGTCCACGCATGCACAGAAGTGACAGCTAGCACATCTGGGCTTTCTGGATTCTCAGATGTGCATGTAACTTAAAATGCAGAGTGGTTCTGTTTAGCTAGCAAGGAATAATCGTGGGGATCAATAACCTACATTATCCCTTGCTCACAGGTTATTCAGCCGCTGTCCAGAGGTAGCCTCATTCATCCTTGAATCTGAGGTTTCTCTGACGTTATGGAGACATTCAGGCTGTTATTTTGGCAAAATATGACAGCAGACTGCCATATCTTTTTCTAGGAAGACTGCAGAGATCACACCTGTCAAATTCTCTTCTCCATTCTCTGTCTATCACTGAACTATGGCTGCATTCAAATAGATATGTCCCGTCTAGAATTTCAAGTTAAATACTAGTTGATGCTCCATTACACAATAAAGGAAACTTAGGCTACCTCCAAATGTGAGGCAAACCTCACAATACCATTGGTACTACATTGAGAATGCCAGACATTCTCAAGGCAAAAAGCATGTTGCAATCCTATTACAGGAAATCCAGCATACTTTCATATCTGCTGAGCATTGTACATGAGGGACTTTAGGATCCAGTAAGCCTATTAAAAATAATAAAGAAAGGGGTAGGTACTTGGGTGGTTTCTGGTAGTTCCCAGCAAGCTAATCACTTATGCTGCTCATCAAATTAAGAATTTTTCTACATATTTGCACATCTGTTAGATTATGGGATCCTGTACTGTTTCTCTCACTTTTGTTTCAAATATCTTTATTAACTTTAATATACAATAGATTATATTCCAGATTAGGGAATGGTCCCCCTCCTGAGATGCGTCAGGCACCTTCACTTTATGCATTTAGGAGAGTTGTGAAGATGCATCTCTTTGCTCTGGCCTTTGGCTAAACAAGGGGTGTTTTTCCACTAGCACTAAGGACACATTGAAGGACCCATTAAGCTCAGAGTAGGATGACCCCATTTCCACTACAGACCCTATTAGAGCCACATGTTTCCACCACAGCTAGGGAAATCCAGATCATATGGATCCTTCAAGACCTATAATCCGGATTTCCTTTAGACCCCATTAAAGGGGTCTACAATGGGGTCTTCAGCCATCAAATCCGGATTATAGGGAGCCTGTTTCCACTACAACTGGGCAATGGGATCTAGAGGAGGGTCAGGGGAGGGCACCCAAACTCAAAACTTCGAAGTCCCTCCAAAGTTGCCTTCAGAGATTAGCACAGGCTTCAAAGAGAACTCCTTGTGAGAGCAATGCCATTGTCAAAGGCTCCGGAGGATCTTCGAAGTTAGCAGCAGATCACTCCAGAGATTCTACAGAGCCGCTCTGGAGGATCTTCAAAGATTCTCCGGAGCATCTATGGAGATTGCATCCCTATCCCCCAAAACACCTGGGGTGACAGGAGGACCCCTTGTGGCTAGATCCCGATTTGCACATGGGAGCTCTGGTGCCTCCATAGCAGGCAGGCTAGCACCCATTAAGACTGGGTACTAGACCACCCATGGAAACACACTGGGTACTTCCCTTAATCCAGATCTACTAGATCCACCGAGCAGCCGTGGTGCTCCTGAGGTGTAGGGAGGAGAAAAGCCAGGTGGCAGGCGAGCGAGCAAGCTCTGCCCTCTTTCCTCTCCCTTTCAGCCACCGCTGCCTCTGCTGCACCGCTGCCATGCTCCGTTTTAAAGTGAAATTAACAAAAACAAATCGGAACGCGCATAATGTGCATTTGCATCCATTTTTGTTAATTCTACTGTAACTGAGCTAAGTGGGATCACGGCCCAAGGCTGATTAGAGAGAGGCAGTCCTTTTGCAGTTCAGTCTGGATACAATGGCATGTTTTAAGCAGTCTTTGAAAGATTCTTGACATCTGTCGTATTTTGGGGGAGAATTCTGCTTCCAAGGTTTATTTATTATTATTATTGATATTGATATAAAACAACAGTAACACACAGCAAACAAGATGGTTTCGGTCATTTTTATCATTAGTCGGGCCCTTCCTAAGCGCTTAGATCTGATGTATCACTGAATGATATGAGCATATGGATATTTTGTTAATGACAATGCTTTTCAAGTGCCCACTAAGATCTTTCGGCGATACTAATTATTATTATTATTATTATGTAAAACAACAGTTACACACAGCAAACGA
>MTQE01003428.1:20376155-20386167 GCA_014337955.1 Aspidoscelis marmoratus | reverse complement strand
CCTCAGCCTGAAGGATGCACCTAGGCATTCGTTGATAAGAGACTGTTTAGAAATCCTAGATGCTATAGAATAAACTGCAAAGTTGGAAAATATTCTAGAAGAAGACTGTAGCAAACCACCATTGTAGTGCTGCCAAGAAAACTGATTGTATCTATCTGTGGAGCTGGCTCAGTGATATTTTTATCTTAACATTACAGTACAGGCAGGAGAGCCCTTAAGTCTTGTAAATCTTTATGTGCTTTTGCATTTTTCTGAACAGTCACTGGGGGAAAATGTTTATTTGCAGGCAATTTTCATGATTCCAACAAATCCACCTCCTACGTTTCGAAAACCAGAACTCTGGTCAGATGAATTCACAGATTTTGTAAAACAATGTCTTGTGAAGTGTCCTGAAAAAAGAGCCACAGCTACACAACTGCTTCAGGTAAGTATTTGGCTGACTAGAATATGAAGAAATGAACTGTGCCACCCTCTGTCTGCTTGACTGACAAATTAACAGAAGGGTTCCTAAGCTGCAGTTTAGTCTCCCTTAACTTTTCTTTTCTAGTAAGACTGTAGTCAAGCGGTTTTCCAGCTTTCTTGAAACTCCCCAGGAATGAGATTTGTCTCCTTATCTCTATGGTGATTTCTGTTAATCCTTATGTAGTGGTCTGTGGTGTGTATGGTGTGTATACTTTGTATACAGTGCATGCATGTTTATGATAAACCAGAATTTTAGTTTGATGGACTGCTCCGTGGCAAATTGTGTGCTTGTGCACTTTGCTTTAAGCTCTTGTGTTATGCACAGGCAGGTAAATACATGTAAGAATGTATTTTCACCAAGAGCTGTTGATCGTTGGAACATAGAGAGATGTCACAATAATTATTATTTAGTTAAAAAGATGACATTTCTTGTATTTTTTAGCATGGATAGTTAAGATACCCATTTTGTTAAAATGTACCAAGGTCTTTTTTGATGGAGTACCTGAAGTTAAAAAACAACTACCTGTTTACATTTTAAGAAAGTGTTTGTACTGTAATGCAGGCTTGGGAAACATGCAGTTGCAACCATAAGCTTTGGGTCTGCCATAGTCTGTATCAGCATGTGGATGGCGGGTCCTTATTCTGAGAATATAATTTAGAATAAGGCCCAGTGAAGGAAGGACCTTAGTGCATGATCACTTAGTGATGCATGATGCAGCCAGCCCATAGGATTGTGTGGGTAACTGCAGGGAAATCCCTTATGTGTTTGCAAATCTGAAGAAGCCAGTTGTTTCATGTGCTGCTCTGATGGGGAAAATTTACTATTTTGTACCACAGCAGAAGCCCCATCTTCTCTATTTCCCAGTAAATGCCCTGGCTGTTCTATTTTCATATTAAGTTAACCACTGCTACAGTGCAGTTAGTTGCCAAAGAATTTGCATCTGATTTTTCATTCTGAAATCTGTTAGCACTGCACATCAGTTGGATGTGCCTTATAGATTGTATATCTTGGGTAAGGTTGAATTGGGTCTGAAGAGAGTAGCATCAACACTACTTCCCAAGTCAACAGCATAAAAATAACTGAAGTAATTCTATTTTAAGATTATGCTATTATTGTGGTTGGAGCACTTTTGTTCAGAAGTCTTAATGTGTGTATGTTTTTAGCATCCATTCATAAAAAATGCCAAAGGAGTTTTCATCCTGCGCGATTTGATTAATGAAGCCATGGATATTAAACTGAAAATTCAGCAGGCTCAGCAGCGTGAGGTGTATCATGATGATGAAGAAAACTCAGTGAGTGTTAAAGCTACTTAACCACTGTACTTCCTGTAACAACCTTGGACCACACCCCAACCTTCTTTTTTTAGCTGGTTTGGTTTATATATGTTCATCTGCTTTGGAAAAATTACTCCTAGTTCCTTTGGTTTCTAATTAACTTTAACTGACACACCAGTTTAGCTGTAACAGATGAAATAAATAAACCAGGATGATTTGAAATATGGCTATCTTTATATAACATTGAAGGAAAGAAATATACCTTAGTGGTACTGTACAGCTGTGGGGCCCTTTTTGTGCATACAGGAAATTTGAAGTTCAGACTGTAGCATGTCATAGGTACACAGTGCTGAAAAAAAAAGTTTCCCCCTTCCTAATTTCTTCTATTTTTGCATAGTCGAGTTTTGCAGCAAGATAATGATCTGAAATAGAAGAGCAAATCCACCTCTAAATGGTTTAAAAGAAACAAAGTTAAAAGTTTTGGAGTGGTGTAGTCAGTGTCCTAATTTGAACCCATTGAGATGCTGAAGGAGAGTCCTAAACAGGCAGTTCGTGCTAAAAACCCTTCAGTGTTGCTGAATGAAAGCAATTTTGCAAAAAGGGGGCCAACGTTCAGCCATAGGGATGTAAAAGACTGGTCTCTGGCTATTGGAGGTGTTTTTGATAATTTTTATCTTTGAATTAATGAAACAATGATTTGAAAGCTGTGTTTTATGTTCACTTGGGTTGTCTTGGTTTCAGATGCAATTTTGTTTGAAGATCTGAAACAAATATGTGAGAATAGACGAAATCAGAAAGGGAACAATATTTTTTCATGCCACTATAATATACCTGGATAACAAGCGTGTATGAAGGTCTTTATTGTAAACCTTGAAGCATTGTTACATCTCAAGTATTAAATCTCTGAACAGTAACTGTCAAATGTCTGATGGTATATAAAATATTTCTGTATTTTTTTTCTTTCCTTCTGTCTGTTGCAATGGTATGCTAAGTGGGGAATTAAATGGTATTTGTTTATCAGGGAGGTATACAACGTAAGAGGAGCCCTTCTGCGTCAGGACACAGGAAGCGTCCTATCTCATAGAGTGGCCCTTTGTAAGCTGCAGGAGGGATATAAGGTGGCAATGTAAAGCTTCTCTTTCTGCTCTGCCACTCATGCTCATTCTCTCCCAGTCCACTTTTTCTCATATGTCTTATCTTTTCAGATTGTAACCAAGAGGGCAGGGATGTATATTGTAAACTGCTCTGGAAGTGGTCGTATGTAGGATTTCACAGTCAGATTCAATCTCATTTGTAGCCCCCAAACTGATACCAACTGAGAGCATTTGTAACATATAAAAAGATATAAAGAGAGTAGATTTCAAGGGAAGAAAACAAAGAACAACCCCTCCTCCCTCCCATGTTTCAGATTATGAATCCCAATCCACTGAACAGTCCTAAAGCAGAAGTAGAAACCCAAACCCAGAATATTTAACATAAAGAGTTAAAATCCTGGCAAATTAAGATGGATATTTTCTCTTATCACACAACACTGGAATCAGGGGGTGCTCTATGAGGCTGATGGGCAGGAGAGTCAGATCAGACAAGGGGAAATATTCATTCACCCAGAGGGTCATCAGTCTATGGAATTTACTTCCAGAAAAGAGGTGGCAAAGCAACCAGCCTAGATAGCTTTAAGGAAGGGTTAGACAAATTCATGGATGACAGGTTTATCAATGGCTACTAGAATGGATGCCTAGGTACATCCTCCAGACTAGAAAGACAGGCAGAATGCCTCTGAGTCTATTTGCTGGGATTTGAGAGCAGGTGAAGGTTTTGCCTTTGTCTTCTGCTTGAGACGCCCGTGAGCAATTGGTGAGCTACTGTGTGCAACAGAATGCTGGACTAGATGGGCTGTGGCCTGATCCAGCAGGGCTTCTCTTATGTCCCTATGTTCTTATAACCTTAAAGAAGAACATTAATGTTGTTAGTTCCATAGCTTAGTACAGTGTTTCCCAAACCTTTGACATATGAGTACCCCTTCTCTAATTTTTGTAACGTTGAGTACCCCTCATAAAAAACATATGCTTTAATAAAAATCAAAATATATTTATTTTTTCTTTTTTTGGTACATACACAATTAAGTGCAGTATATTCACACCGTGTCACGCCTCACAAGACCGTTAGATAACACTGCAATTATCCGGTGTTTAAACAGCTCCGCGGCTCAACATCAACTGTTAATGTTCCCGCAATTTGAAAATGGCCGAACCTGAGCTGCGCGAAGGATACCCAGAAGTTCCCGCCATAATGAGTTGCGATATGATGTACGATGGCCCAGTTCCCGTGTAAAAACTGCGATACACGCTTATTTCTTTCCTTGTTCTGTGGGTGCAGCTAAGCACGGTGCAGTGGATATTCCCATGTGATCCCCACCAAACTCCAGTGCAATGTGTACCCCCATCAAACTCTTCCCGTACCCCTGGGGGTACACGTACCACAATTTGGGAAACACTGGCTTAGTACATAAGAAATTTTATAAATGTTTTATTTCTAATTGTTCTAAATCATTTGGACCTTATTTGCTATCTACTGAGAACGGCAACTAGTAAATACAGTAATGAAAATTACATGAGAGAAGAATGAAAACAGGGTAGTGCTAGATAATAGCTTTTTGGTGCTGGAAAGCTGCTACTGCTGCGTTTCTAGAATAATAAGTCAGAGGTTCATGCCTTACTTTTTTATGCAGGAAGAAGATGAAACTGATTCTGGGACCATGGTTCGAGCAAGAGGACAAGAATTGGGTACAGTCAGAGCTGCTTGTGGAATGAGTGATGGTATCAATACCATGATAGAATACAATGACACTTTAGAATCTCGGTTGGGAACCATGGTCATAAATCCAGAAGACGAAGAAGACGAGGGGACGATGAAGAGTAAGCATGCCACTTTTAAAATGAGTGTTCTCTTATGTAGGGATGTGAAATCGTTTTCCATTCCAGGTGTCATGTGTTCATTGAGTATTCAATTGGCAGCCATTGTTTTATATTCCAAGCATAAAACTGAGTGTAGCCAAGACATAAAAGTGACTTAGTAATTTGTTAACTGCATGATGTTTTTCATCTTCTTTCTCAGTTATCCTTACGGTGTTCCAACTCTTTCACAGAAATAGCTGAGAAATGTTACATCCTACACAGTTATTGTGGTCTAGTTGTTTATTTATTGATTGATTTACCCTGTTCTGCAAGTGCAGACCACCATGCGGATGATCCAATAACAGCACTTTTCAAAATTATTGTTTTAACTAATGTGATTTGTAGTATTTGTAGATGAGTTTCCATTACTTTCTCCCCCCAGTATTGGAGTTGTGGCAAATCCATACCAATGAATGTTGACTGTGTTATCTAGATTGCTGTGCAGGACTCACACTGAACTGTGGGTGTCTAGGACATAACAGCAGAAGGAAAAGGAGTTACTTCACTTTTAAGATCTACAGCATCACTTCAACTATACTGGCAGAATTGATGTTGCCATTAGCTAAGGATGCGCCTGGTTCATGACGAGCAAGAGGGTTTTTTTGGGATTCATTGTCAAGTGAAATCCTTTTTAAATTTAGGGGTGTGGTCCAGTAGAAAAATGAACTGGGGGAAACTGTGAAATGATTTGTTGCATTTGATCCTATTCCCCCTGTTCTCTTACATATGCAGCCTCTACCTATCATATTCTCAGCCTTCTACCATCATGCCTCTGGCCTCTTTACCTTAACCCCAGTGCCTGCACCTCACCTCTCCGCCTGCCCACTGCTGTTGCCTATGTAGTTCTTTGAAAGATTTGCTTGCTGATTTTCTGGTCCAGTAGACCTTCCATAGTGGAGAGTCTTGGGTCCTCCCAGAAGGCAGTGTGCGCCTCTACTTCATGGAAGCCTGGAACATAATAGTCACATTTGAGGTATTCTAGGAAGTGGACGCCAGCATGAGCTGTTGAGAGGACCCATGATCCTCTGCTTCTGGAAGGGCTGATATGCTAAGAAGGCACATTGCAAGAAGCTTGTTGAAAAACTGCACAGCTAGTGTTAGTGGCCCAGCATCTGGCAGGAAAGTGAGACGTGGCTGGGGGCCTGAACAGAAGTTCATGAACTGGTTCATATTTTGGGGATGGACTGTTTGCTCTGACCCTGGTTCGGGTTCACTATGAAACAAACAGGCCAAAATCTGTTCATGCACACACCTACCATTAGCTCTCATCAATTAAAAGCATCTTAAGAAATATTAAATGTTTTAAATATACTGATAGACCTCTGTCATTACCTGCAGTTGTTTGGTCTCTGCATTGAAGGCCAAAATTCTCTTGTGGAACAAAAACTAGTTCTTCACTTCAGTCTTGGGTGGATAATTAAGACAGATGTTAACTGTACTTTTTTTGTGCCATATATGACTAAATTTAAGGAAAAAAGTTACTTTCAAAATTGTCTTCATTCTATTTTCTTTTGCCCAATATTGCTTGGCAAATTATAGGTGCATCGTTCATGCCGTTATGTTTTATATATCATGAAATACAGTACTTTGAATGATAGGTAATGTTTTAAACCAGGTCAGTTTAAAAAATGAGGCAGCCTGGTATAAATTTTTCCTTTCTTTCTCCAGAACTATTTCCTGTAAGGAATGACAGCAATAAAGCTTTGTTATAAAACCATTTGTAACATTTAGATAACTGGAGAAACACTTTTATTGAATTCTTTAGCTTGTGCTGAATTGCATGGTTTTGCTTTCCTTGCATATAAGGAGGTATGTATGGTCTGTCCAAATATAGTATCTTTTCCAGCTGGAAGGCGTTTATGTATGAAGACTGAAGCCCTCTTTCTTTTAGTCTGATGTGTTATCTGGGTTGTGAATTTAAATGCCATTTATTGGTACTAATGCAGGTTTTGGATCTTTTCTTATAGTCTTCAGAATTTTCTCTCTGTTTGTCATGGAGCATAACACCAATTTTCTTAGTGTTGACGGTATCTAACCATGAGAGGGAGCTCAAGCATAGCTTTTAGGGAAAATTCAGTTGAAACCTTTTTGTATATCATACATTAGGGATTTTTGCTTAACCAGAGTGCTTACCCCTTGGTGGCATTAATAAGAAATGCTGGGAAGATTTGCTGTGAAACAGTCACTTGTCTGGGTACCACTAAGTGATAGTCAACTCCCGATTAACTGTATGGGCGTGTCTGTCTGTGCAGTTTTCTTGGCATTGACACAGAAGAAGTTTGCCATTGCCTACTTCCCGGCAGAGGCTGGGAATGAAATCAGCAACTCTTTACTTTCCAGGCCATTTGCTCTTAAGGTCTGCTTAAGTGTCACTTGTGCACAAGTGACTTACTTGGAAATATTTATACCCCATATAGTATTCACCAGTGAACTTTGTTCTGTAACTTCCTGTTGAGTGTATTTCTTGTGGAGAATCCTTGATTTGACACTGTAATTGCTTGAAAAGCCCACAAGTACCTTGTCCTTTCACTATACAGATGCTAATTTCTCCTGTATGGCAGCAGTGGCTACTTTCAACTGCTGTTGCTCTGGAATTTCAGAAGGAAGCCCGGAAACCAGAGATCTATTTGCACTTTGGCCAGTAATTAACAATTAATGAACTTCTGGTAAAGAGCATCCGCACATGAAGTAGGCTGTTACAACCTCCAAGCATGCCCTGCCTCCCCAGAAGTTCACTAATTGTTGACCAAAAACTTCCCTGGAGCTTCCAGCGGCACCATCATTCACTCTTCTTCTGGCTCCCTGTGGGCGGGGGAGGTGGCATCATTGCAGGCATGGTTGCAGTGGTGGCTGTGTTCAATTGCAGGCTTCTGACATGATCGGACTTCCAATCTCCAGCATCCGGTCATTGAGTTGCAAGATGGACATTCAATCAGCAACCAAGTTGTGGGCACTGCATGTTTGATCACGGGCGCTGACATGATCGGCAGCAATATGTCCCTGTGCTCAAACATGCCCCTCTTGCAGTGGAGTCTGAGCATGTCACATAACAGCCAATCGTGGCAGCAAGGAGGTAGAACTTCCAGCTTCGGACACAGCAGTGCAGGCTGACAAACGGGAGGACCAGTCACACTTCTGCTGGCAACGGACGCTTTGGGGAAGCTTTCCTCATGACAGGTGCGAATGGTCCACCTTTACCAGAAGTTTACCAACCCTAGATCACAGCAGCCTAATCAGCTAAGTGCAGAATGGTCCCAGTTCATGGCAGGGAAGAAGTGTCTAACTGCACTCCTGTTTATTGTCTGCTGCTGAGTAGCAGCAGATTTTGGGCCTTTCACACTTCAGCCTGTAGTTGATCTGTAGGCAACATCTGGGCAAGAGCATCTGCACTTAGAGGAGGCTGTTACAGCCTTCAAGCGCCTTCCGCCTTCCCAGAATTTGACTAATTATCAACTAGCTGTGGAGCACGAACTTGTGCTCTACAACCTACCTAACCTTCCCCAATCACTTACCTGTTGCATCCAGCTGGCGAGCAGTCTTGGCAGTCACGGAAGGCACGGCACTCAAAATGGCAATGCCCTGAAGAGAACTGGCTGGCAATTGAATGGGAGGTAAGTGTTTGATTGCACGGTGGGGTAGGCTAATGTTGAGTAGTGCTCCCAAGTGCGAGTCCTAGTCAACGTTAGTTGATTGCATTTCTTTCCCGTCTAGTGGATAGGAAGGGAAGCACAAAATCACCCCTTTTTTTGCTTTTGCCTTTCTGGTGTTTTCAGAAGGAATTTCCCCAAGCTGTACTGGAGGAAATCAAGGCTTTGGAAAAGTGTATCTTTCTACTATTCATTCTTAGACCTCTACTTTCTTACTTCAAGACTGGACTTTTGTAACCTACCTAACCACTCTGTTGTCAGCCTTCCATTCTCTAACTTTCAATAGATCAGTCTAATTTTTTTCCAAAGTGCTGTGTACAATCGTGCATACTTGTCTCACACAGCTTGATCCTTTTGCAGTACAGTATTCATTTATTGTTCCATAATTGTTTCTTGGCAAAGTGTCCTGTACTGTATTCAGGCTGTGGGTGCTTTTTGTGTATGTGTCTCACTAAATTACCTCAAAAGCTCTATTTTACACCTTATCACTGCTGCACTAATGTTTCTTTCATGTTCAGTTAAATTGATTCAGCTGTGAAAATTTAGCATGGGGCTCTTCAGGAGATATTTTCAGTAATCTATATAGCTGAATTGTATTTTAAATGCAGTGGAATTGGGGTCATTAATAGCAAAGTTGGTTGTAATATACTTTGAGAGTCGTTAATAGCTGCATGAAAGGAATCATCAAAAGGTGCTTTGCATTTCAGATGCCAGAGAAAAAATGGTTTTGTCACTCTTCCTCCTCTTGAAATGGAGGATAAAGCACTGAAGTTTGAACACAGGTCTGCTTCTACAGTATTCTGTGCTAAATTATATTTGCACAAGGAACTTTCTCTTCTTATGTTCAGCAAACCTCTGTATACATTATACTGTATGTAATATGCACACTCAAGCAAGCAAATTCTTGCTAGAATTCCAAACTACCCATCTTCTAAAGCAGCGGTTCTCAACCTTCCTAATGCTGCAACCCCTTAATGCAGTTCCTCATGTTGTGGAGACCCCCAACCACGGGGGTGGGGCAGCTGGGAGGGGGGAGGGAGGAGTGGTGGGAGACTCATCGTGACCCCTCTGAAAGGGTACCGTATTTTCCGGCGTATAAGATGACTGGGTGGATAAGACGACCCCCCAACTTTCCAGTTAAAATATAGAGTTTGGGATATATTCGCCGTATAAGAAGACAACCCCTGACTTTTGGGAAGATTTTCCTGGGTTAAAAAGTAGTCTTATACGCCAGAAAATACAGTAGTTCGACCCCCAATGGTGTTGCGACCTACAGGTTGAGAACCACTGCTCTAAAGTGCACAGTTGTTCACATATCTCTGCTTAGAAGTAGCATCTCGCCCCATAGTTGATGATTTTTCTGTCTTTTTTCATTTATAGCAACTTTCTTCCTTCCTGTCTGTTTGCTTGTCACCTGCTGTTTGACTAGAGAAATTAGAAGCCATGGGAGGAGCTGCTGCTCCTTGAGTGGACTTTGAGAGACAGGCAGGATACCTCTAATGGCCATTTGCAGGGATTCGAGGGCAGTGGAAGGTTTTGCCTTCGTCTTCTGCTTAAGAATGTCCAGAAACCGTTGGTTGGCCACTGTGTGTGAGAGGAAGCTAGACTAGCTCTAGCTGTTGTCACCGAAACATGGCTTACGAAAGATGATTCGGTCCCGCTTGCTATTCTGAA
>MTQE01003428.1:20309503-20373083 GCA_014337955.1 Aspidoscelis marmoratus | reverse complement strand
TTATTATTATTATTATTATTATTATTATTATTATTATTGTTATTGTTATTATTATTATTGTTATTGTTATTATTGTTATTGTTATTGTTATTGTTATTGTTATTGTTATTGTTATTGTTATTGTTATTGTTATTGTTATTAGATAGGCTGCAGCCCAATTCAGCAGGTCTCCTTTTGTGTTCTTATGGCAGCCTTATTCCATTAAATTGCAACATCCATGTGCATATCCACATTTCTGATGTATTTGGTTTGGGTTAGAGTAGTGGTTTTGTTTGTGGTGTTTTTTATAGAGGTAGGAATATGTAAGCATAGCAGCATAGCTATCAGAAGCCTTCTTTTGCCTTTCCAAGGCTTGTAGGTGCCTTGTCTAAACCTTGATCCAGTGCCCGGGATGGTTACTTTTTCTCCCTTGAAAATTATATGAAGGATAATGAGAGGATTGTAGTTACCGTGAAAATTTGTAATTTTAAATGTCTTTCTGACCTTCTTCAAATCACTGAAAGTAAAAATACAAAAATCATTTTGAACTGATTTTTGCACAGGTACTTTCAAAAGACAAAAGTCTTTTTTTTTAATTTTTGGTGTACCATATTTATATTTCTCTATATTTGGGAAGTTTCTTGAGAGGAAGAAGCAGCTAGATCTCAAATAGGCCCCATAGGGCAAAAATATTGGTGGTCCCAAATGAGAGGAATTGGCTCTGTGATCCAAAAAGAGTGGAACTTCGATTTCATAGATACACCTTGGGTTTCAGTGGACCAATCCTTGGTTTCTGTTGATAAAAGCCAGAACCACTGTTGTCTCAGCTGCCTCTCTTGGTCTCATTTAGTGCAACTGAATATAAAAGGGTGCATGCAGAGTGTATGTTGTCACGGTCTGGGTTGCTTTTGGTCTGATATTTTGCTGTCCTTTTTGCAAATTCTTCAGTTCAATATATCTTTTGCTAGTAATAGGCGTTTAAAGTTGCATCTCTTATTTTCTTGACAGTTGGAGATCTGGAGTGATGCTGGAGCCTTAGAAGGCATTATGGGCTGGGTTATAAAAATATTAGTTAGCTGGTATTTTATATGTAACAGACCTGAAATGTGTTTTATGGTAGAAACCTTTATTTTCCATTGCTCTGATCCTTAGTATTGTGTGTGCACTTATCACTGGAAAGGATAATGGCTATTAAAGGAAAATGCTGTCTCCTGGGTAAAAGTTTAGAAATTCCTGTTCTCTTGAAATAGTATGTATCTATATTTATTTTAAACTATATCATTTAAGAATAATTATAGCATCAGTGGAGCTTAAGTGTTATAGAAGCCATTAAGGAAATTTTCCATCTTTTTTTGGTTCCCATTGATACGGACTACATTAAAATAATTTGAAACAAACGAGGCCTTTCTGTCTTGTAGTGGGAATAACTCCCTTGTGCTTGATTCTCTCTTGCTGTGGGCAAAGACAGCCTTGATTTTTCAGTTCTTAAATGCAATGTACATTGTATGGTTACTTCATTAATTAATGGCCGTGTGTTCTTTAGGCAGCAGAAAACTCTGAAAAAGAGCATCTAGAGATAGAAATGGTTGTTAATGCTTTACTTTGCCTGTCAGCAGATGTATTGCGTGTTTGAAGTATTTATTATTGGGTGCATGTAGCACAATTTCTTAGCACCATTCTTAACAATAAATCTTCCATTTGAGAAAAGACATCCTGGCTCTCTTGAGGCATTAAAACCCTGAACCTTAAATTGATCAGAATGTGTGTGTGTGACATCTTTAAAAAAGAGACATGCTTTAAGATTTTCTACAGCTGTTGGCAACCAGTTTGACAATCAGTGCAGGACTCTTATCTGGACTGTTTCTGAAATGAACTGAGGCCGTTGTTTTTCTCCACTCTGCCTCTTAAAAGAGTGCAGAATTGAAGTTCCATAGTGATGTGACCTAATGCCAAGATTGTCATTGAAAGAATAAGGGATATAGACAGGCAAAATTGCTATACAAATAACTGTTCTCTTGCCACTGAATTGCATTTTAAGGCTTCATATTTCCCTTGCCATACCAGATGCTGGAAAATTCAGACAATACCTAGACCAAGAAAATTATTTTCTCACACAAAATTCAGCAGAAAATGTACTTCAGGGACACGTTCAAGGCACTTCTCACAAACTCTATCTTTGCCCTTGTAAGTCTGGAGAAGTAGAAACTCTTTTCTGTGTTGTCTTCACCTGCAGTTTGTAACAAAATACCAGAGAAAACACATTGACTCTGTAAGGTCTAAATATGTAAGAAGACAGCCTTCATGGTATTTACCTTATTGTGGCTGTTACAAGTAAATAGCTAACCAAACTTATGGCTTTCTTAATGGTAGCATGTCAGAAGATTAAGAAATAATGTTTTTATATAATATTTTTATGTTTTTGTATCAGTGAAAAGTACTAAGTATGGCTATACTTAGTACTTTTCACTGATATAAAAACATAAGAGAAGCCCTGTTGAATCAAGGAAGGGTTAGACAAATTTATGGATAACAGATGTATCAGTGGCTACTAGAATGGATGCCTAAGTACATATTTCAGGCTAGGGAAATGGACAGGATGCCTCTAAGTCCATTTGCTGGGATTTGAGAGCAGGAGAAGACTGGCCCTTGTTTTTGCTTGAGATGCCATGCACATGGGCAATTAGTGGGCCACTTTGTGAGACAGGATGTTGGATTAGATAGGCTGTGGCCTGATCCAGCTGGGCTCTTCTTATGTTCTAAGCCACAACCCATCTAGTCCAGCATCTTGTCTCATGTCATGGTCCACAGATCGCTTCTGGGCATTCAAAGGGTGTTCTTCCACTGGCAGAAAGTTCCCATTTTTGCACCCATTAAGGACCCATTTGGCTGAGAGCCGGATGACCCCATTTCCACCACGGCACCCATTTGGGACCCAATTGTTTCCACTGCCGCTGGGGAAATCCGGATCAAATGGGTACTTTCTGGCTGGATTTTTGGTAGACCCCATTAATGGGGTCTACAATGGGGTCTTCTGTGAGAAAATCCGGATTAAAGGGAGCCTGTTTCTGCTAGAAACAAGCAATGGGATCTAGAGGAGGCTAGGGGGAGGGAGCACCCATTGGGGGAGCCCAAAAACCTAGGCTTCAAAGTCATTTCGAAGCCGTTTCAAAGTTACTTTGAAGTTGCCTTTGGAGATTAGCAAAGGCTCCAAAGTCCCTCCTAAGGGAACTTCGGAGATTAGCAAAGGCTCTGAAGACAAACCTCTGAGAACAAAGGGAGAACAAAGCTGACTGTTACCTTCAGGCATAGAAAGAGGTGCATATTAATGAGGATGACTCATCCCTGCTCACAAGGAGCTAATTAATATGCACGCTCTCTCGCAAGGGGTTTGTCTTTGGAACCTTTGCTAATCTCCGAAGTTGCCTTCGGAGGGACTTCGGAGCCTTTACTAACCTCTGAAGGCAACTTCGGAGAGACTTCGGAGATTGCACCCCCTGTCCCCCAAAACACCTGGGGTGACAGGCAGACCCCCTCGTAGGACGATACAGATTCCTCACATGGGTGCAATGGGAGTTAGCACCCATTGCTAATAGGTGCTACACCTCCCGTGGAAACACATTGGGTGCTTCCCTTAATCCAGATCTACAGTACTAGATCCGGATTAAGGAATGTACCCATTCCTTAGATCCGGATCTTCTTAGATCTGGTTCTATGGGCTGCGGTGGAAAAGCACCCTTAAGCAGAAGACAACAGCAAATGGCCTTTAGAGGCATCCTGCCTGTCTCTCCAACCTGGAAGTGGTACCTGCTGTAGTAGCCATTAATACACCTGTCACATACGGGCAACCCTTTTTTAAAAAGCTATCCAGTTTGGATGCTGTTAGTGCCTCTTCTGGTAATAAATTCTATAGATGGATTATCCTTTGATAAAAAAAAATTCCCCTTGTAAATCCTAGAAGTTATTGAGTTAATCTGCAACGTTTCACTTGGATAATTTTTGTTTTGTATTACCTACCATAACATTTAACTAATATATAACTATGTGTGTACTGTATGGGCCTTTGAGCATAATAAATTGTCTTCAATTTGGTTAGTTGGCAAATCTAGTTTTCTAGTGCTATGATATCATTCTTATTAATTCTTTCTGAAGACATCACTACCAGGACTTCTGCCTCCAAAAAACAATCCCAAACTCATTATGTGTGCAGAGTGTTCATAAAAACTGAATGCAATTTAGGCTCACTTCCGCTTGATAGCAATAAACTCAGGAGTGTTGTTGCTTGTGTTGCAAACTCTGAGTAGCTGATTATTGTTTGAATTCTGTTTTATTCAGCTGTGTTACTCTTATTAAGGGATTATCACATCTTTTAAAAATACCAGTATAGCTCTTATTAGCTAAATATCTTGTTAGTCCAGGTGCAGTTACTCTGCATCCTGAATTCTTGATTGCTGTCTATCTGCAGTTAAAGATGAAATATTAGTCTATTTTATCCTCAGATGTGTCTCAGATCAGAAAGATCAGTCTAGGAAGGAATGTATCTTTTCAATCTGAGATGAAGCAGTAATTGGCAAATGCCTAACAGTAATTGATTGGCTGCCTTGCTCCCATGCTGAAGCTGAATTAAATGGGTCAAAATTACAGTGGTGGGTTGAGAGACTGGCCTCATTCTCAAGCATTACAGTTGACGGTAAGAATTTTATATTGTTTAAAATTCTGAGTATGCAGGAGAATCTCCAATCTCAGCCTTTAAATTGGGGTAAAAATCAATTTTTCTCCTTCCTCACTACTTTAAAAAATATATATTTATATACCACTTCCCATTAAAAATATAATCCTGAAGCAGTTTACCGAATGTGTAGAATAAAAGCAGCTCACACCATCGTTTTTAAATAAAACATTGTTAAAATCGAGGATTGAAAAGGAACAAAAAGAAAAAAAGAATTGCTGAACAAGAGTAGGACAAAAGCATTCCATTTCATCTCTGTAATTGGAAGGCAAAGAAGCGTATATAGTGGGGACTCTGGTATACTGCCCACATCAGTCAGAGAGAAGGCTTGCTGTCAGTATTGTTAAGCATTCTTGTGCTAGAGCTTTTGCCAGTAATTAAATGAAAGATGTATTGAGTAATCAAACAAAAAGTGCTAGAATTTTTGTACTTTATTGTGTCTGCTACGTAGCTTTTTTGATTTGATTGTATGTAATGATTATGGAAAAGAAAACTGTAGTCAACAGGAGAATAAAATTAGTCATATTCAGTAGCTTAAATATAGTGTAGAATACTGTACTTAATTTTGCACCTGAACCTTTCTTTAACTGAGATATGACTGTTATCTCCCCATTGCAATGTTTAAACTGACCTTGTTTTTGACTGTATACAGTTTCTTAATTTGTGTTAGAGTCTTTGAATTGTGATACTACCACTTTCCTTTCTTTAAAGTGAAGCTAGGGGTGAGGAAGGGATGGCTGTATTTCAGAGGTAGAGCAAACTGGCTGGGAAGAAGAGAGTCAGTGATTCAATCCCCAGCTTGAAGTAGGTAACTACTTCCGTATCACTGTCAAGAAAACTGAATAGAGGTGCTCATGCAGATGCCTATGAAGTCAACCAGGAATGAGCAACAACTCGGTGTTACTGAACCAAACAAAAGAAAATGAAGAACCTGTGACATTCTGGATGATCTTGAGTCCACGTCAATCTGCTCCAGTGGCCAGAGGTTATTGAAATTATAGTTGAGTGACATGTGAAAGCCACTTTCTACATTTACCTTTAATTTGGTTTAAGGGACTTCCTAGAGCAGATCCTGGGCCTCCACATGCACATGTTAATGCAAGTCAAAGGTTTGGCTATGTCTGCGTTGGATGGAGCCAAATCCGAATTAAGAGGTTCTTAATCCAGACATCTGGTGGAGCCATTTGATTGGGTCCACAAGAGAACCAAGGGCCTTATCCCAGGACACCTCCATGTTCTGGAACTACTGGGGTGTGCTTTTCAGTAGCACACCATAGCACCCTACTAAAAAGCATACACACCCTCCCCAGGCTCTGAGGCTAGGAACTTTCATTCTGCAAGCTTTGCGGCCACAGTTATATATGGAGCAGACGATCACCATCAGTGCAGACAGCAGTGGCCTGGCCCACACCTCCAGGTGCTCAAGATCAGGAACCCAGTTATTCCAGAGTGACTGATCCAGATTGCATGGTGGTAGGAAGATATCACAATTGCCTGTATCAGAAGCTACTGAGAGGCCAAGTAGTTGTGATTGGGGCCATTCAACTCCTTCCTTGCATCTGCTCTCTAAATTCCCTGAGCTACGTTCCTCCTACAGTAGGAAAAGAAATGCAAGGAGTCTGTGTTTTTTAATCCCTTCCAGAAAAGGAGACAGGAGTAAAGGTTTAGAAGAGGAGATGCTGCTGAAGAAACAAAGGAGGTGCTAAATAGACTGCCACCTGCCCCCTTTTCCTATCATTTCCGTTCTTCCCGCAATAGCAGTTTCAGGACAATTTGCTACAAGTTGGGATTAAGTCAGAAGGGAGGAAAATCTTTTTCCATCAGTCCGAACATATTCTGTTCTGTAGTTACCCACTTTTGAAAAACGGTCTCTTATTTCTTAATGGGGTTGCTTACCTATAGCGAGTGAAGTATGTGTTATATCTCATCTTAAAGCCTTGGGAGGGGGGGGGGAGTAAATCAAAAAGTAATGCCAATTGTTTTGTCATATAAGACTAGCTTTGATAGCACAGATGCTGATACTGGTCGACATCTATGTGGCTTGACAGCAGCCAGTGACAATCAATGAACGGGGACACAGATAGAAGCCTCTCTTCTGCATCATGCCATGTAGTCTCCAAAGAGAGCTCACAAACCTGCTTTCAGCTGTGCTCACCTGTGCCATCTGCCCCCTTCCACTGACAGGTTATATCTCCTTTCCAAACCCCTACCAGTGGTAGTGACTGTTGGTGGTGACTCAGGAGTCCTTGTGGTGATAGTTTCTGGGCAGGACGTGAAACCTTCAAGATAAGTCACAAATAATAACTTGAAGCCCAAAGTTTAGAGTTCTGCCACAAGATACAGAAAGATGTAATTCCTTTAAAAGGTGTTTTTTTTTTAAAAAAAAAAAAAGTTTTGAACACATTGATTTGATCTTGCCGAGCAAGCTCATAATGTGTGCGTAGGGGGAATAATTCATGCAGCATGTCATCCACACTGGGGAAAAATATTGAATTTGTCTATGAGTCATCTTGGTAAATAGGCCTGGAGCATTCATGATTTTAGGACATGACTTACGGTTGGCTCCTTATTTATTTTGCAGACTCAGTATCATCTCTTTGGTGGAGCTATGTGGAGATTTTTAAGAGTGATGTGGTTCTGTGCAGTCCTGTGAAGTAGAGATGTGTCAAAATGCACTTAGTAACATTTGGACTGTCCAAAGAAGGGGGATTGGCCCCATTAAGGCTTGGCAGGGCTCAAGGGAATGTTAGCAATACCAGCAGTTCCGTGGGCTGTGTGAAGACATCATCATAAGCTCTGCACGGCCCTGCCTCCTCCCAGCTGCAAAGCCACCTGGGACATGGGAGACAGAACTCAGAAGGAAGGAGGGTGAACCAGACACCAGTGAGTGTGCTTTTAAGGTTTGCCTTACACACCTGCACTCTTCTGGATCTCCTTTGTGGAGGCACAGACTTGCAGAAGGGAAATTCTTATGACCCATCCCCTTTGGACAGTTCATACAACTGCAGTGTGACACAGCTCTACTATGCAGTAGCCTATCTGTTCCCGACTGTTTTACTTGGAGGGGAAAAGCGAGTGAGGATACTAAAAGAAATAAGTGGAAATAAGTATTTTCCAAGAGTACAAAATCTGGACATCTTCAAAATGTATACTGTATTGATTAGTATATAATCAATTGCTTGTGATGAATAGGCCTGCAGAAGCGTTGCCTTCATCATATCTCTTTCAGGCTGGTTAGGCAGATAGTGGATCCAGAGAGGATTTTTCAGTGATTGTGCTTATACTGTGGACTTTCTAGATTAAGTAAAGCTGTCTAGGAATGTGCATGAAACACTTCTTGAATTTTTTTCAAAGCAGGAACAAATTTTTAAAATGGTGGAGCATTTAGCATGCTCTGTTGGAACATCTGATTGTTCTGAGGGAGCATTGGAAAGTTCTGAATGTTGTGCTTTTATGAAACATCTGGGGAGCCATTTCAGGCCTTCTTTCTTTGTGGGAGGTCCTAGAGACCTCTGAAGTGGACGAGTCGTGGGCCACAAAGAGTGTTACCATCCAAACCATAACAGCATTGACTTATTTGGATATAACAACATTGGAGCCCTCCAAGTACCTTCCTACACCAATAAATACTTAAGCAGTGGTAACAGAAAGGCCCTTTGGCTACAGATAATATTGCACTGAAAGGAAGGGGAAAGCTCTCCCCTTAAATATGGAAGATTACTGCCTCTGTGGGAAGTCCAGCTTTGCTGCCAACTTTTATCTTTGATCTCTTGTTACCTCTAAGGTAAAAAGGGATTTTCTTTCCTTCTAGATGCAGAGGTTTCTGAACCTGTAGGGAAGAGAGATGGCATAGTCATATTTTTAGCTTTTAGGTGGCAGTTTGTTATTACTTGTAACCTGAAGTCTTGAATTCATGGAGATCACCAGATGCTGTGTTTCCTCCAATGTTAATGCTCTGTCAGGCCTTTATTTTATTTATTTATTAATTATTTATATTTCTATCCCACCCTATGCCTGAAGGTCTCAGGGCGGATAACAGCTGTTAAAACAACAAATTAAAACTAATATTAAAACCAATGATATACATAAAAACATTTAAAAGATTCTGCAGCGGTTTTCAGTTGCTGTTTGTTTATGGGCCCTTCTGTCTGAAGTTCAGTCTTTAACAAGTGAAATGCATATGGTGGGTGATCGCAGAATAAATTCCATAGTGAAGAGAAACCCCTTCACAACAGCCAACCAACTGAACAACGCCTCTCCACGATGTAGGCGTATCAATATCCAAATCTACCATAAAGAGAAGAGTGCATAAAAGTAAATACAGAGGGTTCACTTCCTCAAGAACAAGAAGGCTAGATTGGACTTTATTTTAAAAAAAATCTTAAAAAACCAGCACAGTTCTGGAAGAACATTCTTTGGATAGATGAAACCAAGATCAACCTCTACCAGAATGATGGAAAGAAAAAAGTATGGTGAAGGCATGGTACAGCTCATGATCCAAAGCATACCACATCATTTGTAAGACACAGTGGAGGCAGTGTGATGGCTTGGGCATGCATGGCTGTCAGTAACACTGGGTCCCTAGTGTTTATTGATGACGTGGCACAGGACAGAAGCAGCCAGATGAATTCTGTGGTTTTCAGAGGCATTGTTGACAGTAGTAGTAGTAGTAGTAGTAGTAGTAGTAGTAGTAGTATTGGTTATAGCAGCAGCAACAGCTGTCTAATCTCAAAGTACATGGGAAAGTAAGGTGAGTCTCATGTGCATACAGTAGAACCTCATATAGCATGAATTCAGGCAGCACATTTTTACTATTATGCATTTTAGTAATGGTAACCAATGTTAGGTAAGTCATCATAGTTCAGACATCCTCTCTGTTTTGTGGCTAAGGTTGATTGTTCCTAACTTTGGATCCCAAAGACAAAAGATGTTGGAGTACTGTTTTCCCCACTGCCCAACAACTTCCCTGCCTGAGTTGGTGGAAATTGTCTCAGATCTGGTATTGGAGGCCTCCTGGACTGTGGTATTGGGGGATTTCAGTTTCCATGCTGAAGAAGTCTGGCAGGTCAGTACTCAGGACTTTGTAGCCTCCATGACAACCATAGGACTGTCTCAGCATGCCATGGGCCCAACCCACATTGACTTGGTTTTGCTACAGAATGAGAGACTTAGAATCCATTGGTAGGTACTCCTGTAATGATTCCATTGTCATGAATAAACCATTTTCTGGTAAAGTTTGGGCTTATGGTGCCAGTTCTTCAGTACAGGGGTAAAAAACTTGGGGCCTGTTCACATTTGGCTTTGTTCTGGAATATATGCCGGAATGGGGGCCTGCTGTCCGCATATTAGTGCAGGCTACAGCAGGCCCCAAGTGAGGCCTGAAAGAGTCTGTTATCATGCAGACCACGAATCCCTATCCTGAGATATACTCCAGGAAAAGGTCAAGTGAGAACAGGCCCCTGATATACTGTCGAACTGCATGTAGTGCAGTAGGAGGGTCAACAATTAGAAGACAAATAATATAAATTCCAGTGTGAATCTGACCAAATACAAGTAATAATACGCTATCATGCCTAATGTGTAATCATGATGGCAACCAAGAAGATTTAAACCTATCTGCAACTGTTGCATCCTGAAGTGATTGTCCAGCAAAGCCGTTTTGGTTAGTTTTGAGTCTATTGTTATCTGACCATAAGGATCAGTTGTGTCACTTACAAATTCTTGCACTGATTTCCAGTTAGTTACTGAGCCAGATTCAGAAGGTTCTAAACAACTTGGGACCAGGGTACTTGACAGATTGCTTTTCCTGCTACACATCTGTATTATTACTAAGCTTATCTAGAAAATTTACTGCTGCATATGCCTCAGATTGAGTGTCACTTTGCTTTTGTTTTATGTGGTTAACTGTTTGGATTTTTAAAATGGGTCATAGAAATATTTATAAATAAATAAATCATTTTTTTCTGTTTAGATGGTTTGTAAAACTAGCAGCCATATCAACCATAAGTACTGCCAAAGGCAGAGTGAGGAGTAAAATATTCTATGTCTTGAGTTAATAAAGCTGATCTCAAGTACTGTGACTACATTAAAAAAATGTAATTTCAGGAAGAGATGAAACAATGGAGTCGGTCAGACCATCATTCCTGGATTATTTCGAACAAAAAGAGAAGGAGAACCTGAGAAACAACTGCGGAAGGCACGGACCTGAAAGATGTTCCCCAGAATGGAGAGTACCTCTAGATGGCAACTATGAATTTGTAAGTTCAGTACTGAATGATCACAGGCGATTTTCTCTCATTTTAATTAAAGGCACTATAAAGTTCAAGTTGTAAGCTAAATAGAATACTTTGCCCTTATTTAGAATACAAGTAAAAGGTTTAAAAGGACAGATGCACTTAACAAGTGATATAACTATTGAATCTCCTATAACCTGTAAGCAAATGGAACAGGATAGGAATAGTGAACCTAATTGCCAGTGAAAGTGATACTCTGTCATTAGACTTGTTTTCAATTCATGAGCCCTAGTAGCAAGGGTATAAAGGTGCTTTAGAATTTCTTAAAGACCTCTTTATTATTCTGCGACTCATGTGGAAGGGAGAAGAATGTAGACCTGAAGGCTTGACGAGGTGACAGTGTAGTTAATTTTTCTGAAGGCGATTATAGAGTAGTCTACATTTAGTGTTGTGACATTCCTGAAAGGTGTACTAAATAGACCTGTTTTCCCATGGGACGTAACTAAAATAAGAGAATACCTCCGTAGTTGAAGTGGTCCAAATTCCCACTATCACCATTTCTCACAGATGAAGAACTCTGTAGTGTATCTCACAGCTTTGTTGGACTGTATAATAGCAGTGTGATTGCTGCATGCTGGGGTTGAAATTTCTAGATGGTTGATGCTGATTGTCCTTAAGAAGGCTATAGTACTGCTGTCCATGTTATCTCTGATGATACTGCAGAGGACTTCAAAGGAGAGATGGGTGTTTTTCCACTAGCACTAAAGGACCCATTAAGGGTCCTTAATGGGTCTTTAATGGGTACTCTAGTGCTAAGTGGAAAAACACCCATGGTTCATTTCAGGAGAAGGAGTTGTTTCAAGTAATGCTAACTGAACTCCAGTAGCCTATTGTATCATAATAAAATCAAGTTATTTGTGTCCCCAATTCATATTCGAATATGGATCATTTTACATTATCACGGATTTAGTCTAAGCCTTATATTCAGGATGATGATGTTGCTTTTTTTCTTTATATGTGTTCATGAACGGCTTGACATCTGTGTTGACAGAACAGGAGCTGTGTTCTGTAGCCTAATTAAGTGTTGAAAAGATTTTGACAGTTGCTTAGCATTTTAGATAGAAAAACTGTGTTCATGTGTTTTGGTAATAATAGTCAGTCGTGGAAGCATTTGCTTTGTAACATGTTTGTTGTCGTTTCATTGCTCATGGTGGTTGTTTACCCCACCCCCATAAAATAACAAAAAAATGGTTGCAGGATTTTTATTTTGGTGTGCTGCTAGTAATTTCTAGTGTAGCAGCCATAAAGATGCAAGGCCTAGGGGGAAATAATGGAAATACTGTATTGAAAAATAAGGATTCCCCCTCCTGTTTTATCCAGTAACGGTTTTCCAGTATGCTGCCATTTTTTACAAGGGGAATAAAGTTCAATGCCGCATTTAGTTGCTTCTCCCAGTCATTGACGATCAGGTTCTTTCAAAGTATGGGTCATGACTGATTTTTGGGCTGCCGAGAAATTTAGGTGGCCTACAGTGATGATGACCATAATCATAGCCACTGTAGCCCTACCAACTCTTCCCCAAATTTTTATATATGAATATATTTTCTGAAGCAAAAGGGCAGGGATAGGTGGTCAGCAAAGCTTTAGATTGTCATTTGGGTGGTGGTGAGTTTGTGAAATTCTGCTCTACAGATTGGTAGATTTGCTCCTGTTTTGCATTATGAGCCTTAAAAGGGCTGAGAAGTAACACCCGGAGATCAGCAGCCATAGGAGTGAACCAGCCTTCACTCTTCTTTGCAGATCAGGAGGAAACGTGCAAATCATTTCTATTTCTGCTTCACCATATTCCCGAAGGTCTCAAGGCAGGCTGTAACAGTTTTTTTTTAAAGAAAGTATAATAATTAAATGAACCCATTAAAAATGGTAACAGCACATGAAAGAGGGGAGTAGAGGCTGTTTCCTCATCCAAAGATCAGAGTAAAAAGGTTCATCAACCCCATCTTCTAAACATGTATACTGAAAGCGCCTTGTGCACCTTGGGGGTGGGGGGGCTGTTCCATTTTCTGTAGTCTACAACCAAGAAGGCCCTATCCTGAGGCTGTATCCTTTAACCAGTAGAAATTGTGGTACAACCAGTATTGCCTCCCCTGCAGATCTTAATTCATGAGCAGGTTGATACAGGAGAAGGCATCTCTTTTAGATATTTTGAGCCCAAGCTGTTTAAGACTTTATAAGATGGCACCTTGAATTGGGCTTAGTAGTGAATTAGCAGCCAGCGCAACTCTTTTTAAGACTGGCATGGTGTGCATCTAGCCAGCAGTTTAGCTGCAGAACTATTTTCAGGGGCAGTCCCACATAAAGCATATTACAGAAGTCTAAATGGAACTTACCAGAGCATGGATTACTGTGACCAGATCATTTCTGGTGAATCAACAGTAACTGGATATGAATGAATGAATGAATGAATGAATGAATGAATGAATGAGAGGCTACCACCTCTTTATATAATTGGTTTGCCTGATCACTTGCTTTACTACAACTTAATAATATTCTGTGTCCTATATTCTGTGATGAGATAGAAGATTTCCTGTTCTTCTTGTGTATTATATCTTTTCAGGTGTTTGAAGAATGTTGTATTACCCCCACTCTGACTTCTTTTCTCAAGACCATATATGCCTAGTTCTCTTGAGCCTCCTCTTTTGCAGCCCAGTGGACCATTTCTGTTGCTTTTCTCTGTTCTTGTTGCAGTTTTTCAGAATTTTGCAATAGCTGAGGCCACTGCTCCCCAATCATTAGAAGCTTATCACACTTTTTTCAGAAGTTTTACCTTGTTTTCAGATCTTTTTGCTATGAAACCTGGGGATTTTCTTTAAAAAAGTGTCTTGCTCAGGTTCTTGGCGCATCTAGCTGAATAGTCTCTGGCGTCTCAAAGAGCCTTTTCCCTATCTTCTTCTGTTTTATCTGTGGAGACAGTCAGGGTTTGAATATGAGATCTGTAAACAAAGCATGCTCTCTCCCACTGAGCTATAGTCTCATAATTGCTTATTTGCTACTTCCCTTTATCTTAGCTTCATTATTTAATATGCAGACTAATGACTATGCACAAAATGTTCGATGGGCACAGCAAAACAGTTTTGTGGAACTCTGTAGGCAGTACTTGCCACAGGACAAGATTTCCATATAGAAAATTTTCAATTATGACTAGTAGGTGTAATAACAGTAGCAGAGGTTTAAATATCATTATACCAGTGCATTTAATTAGTCACGTACTATTACAGATTTAAATTCATTATGCTGCTACTTTTATCCTGAAGTTTTAGCTCATTCAGTGATCCCTACCAAGTTTCTTCAAGCTATTTGAAAAGTTGCTTTTGATAATTCTAATTAGGTTGCTTTTAAATTTGCTTTTATTTGTTGGTAGGAAAGGATGTCTGAAAAAAAGAGGTTAAAATGTCAGTCAATGCTGATTTGCCCAAGATAATTATGGAAATCAAATGCGCACTGAGAAAAAATAGTTTGTCTGAGGAGTCTGCAAATGTGTCAAAGTCCTCTGAGTCAGTTCAGATACGACAGTTTTTAGTACCTCCTTCCTCTTATTTAAAAGCTTCCTTGTTAGTTTTGATTTTGCTGGGCTCCTTTAGCAGTAGGAACCCAGCTGATCCCTGTGATAACACAAACTCTACCAAGTTCCATGAACTCTTTAGTTGATACCAGTAGACACCCACTGCCAAACCACTGGTATTCTATCATACTTATTCATTTGTTCCTTTTTCGGTTTATCACCCTTTCTTTGTGTCTCACTTTTGCCCAACTTACCACCTCCTATGCCAGTGATGGTGGACCTTTTGAGCTCGGTGTGTGAAAATTTGCAAGAAAACCTAGCTTAACTTGGGTGCTGTGTCACATCTAGAAATATCCATAATGTTGTGATATTTGTAGCTCTAGTAAAAGAGTTATATTTTTTATATATGTATTTTATTAAAAGCAAAAACAAATAATTCTTTACATTAGTGACTTTTGTTGCTGAATTTTGTTCGCTAATATTCAACTGAAAGTTGGTATTTCGTACACTTCAAGAACAAGCAAGCACTACACGCCCAGGTGCCAGGGTGACCATGTGTGTTGCCCAAAAGGGCTTGGCGTGTCACCTGTGACATGCGTGTCATAGGTTGGCCATCACTGTCCTATGCTTTTATCATGGCTATTCTACCTTGCCCAAAGTGTGAAGACTCCCACATCAAACTTTTGACATTCTTGCAGCCTTGAAAATTATCTTCCTGTGTCTCTTGTGTTCTGGTGTAGCTCTTTAGTTCTAATATCATGAATGGCCATGAATCAGAGTTCTCTGGAAATGAACAAAGAAACTTCTGTATCATTATGAGTTCCCACTAAATTTTCCATAGCATGTTGATTATGAGTATGAAGTGAGGTTACTCTTTTGGTGGGAATTATCGTGCCCCATCCTGCCAGTCCAGCTCCCTCCTCTGAGGACGAAGGAGTGTTTCCAGTTGCCCAGCAATCTGGGCAGCAACCGGAGCACAGCAATGTGGACCTTGAGAGCCAGGAGCCAGTTTTAGGGGTACACTCAGATAGTTCTGGGGATGAAAGTTTGGACAGCCAGCCTCAGGTGCACCCTTCTTCCATCTGCTCCGGCAGGAGAAGCAGGTGTTATACAGATCCCAACATTTTGCACAGCTGTGTCGCAAAGAGCGTGGAGCTGGCTTGCCCACTTAACTCAGCAGCAGTCGCTGGTCTGGTATTGCAGACAAAACATTTGTGCAACGTCAGCCCATGTTCTTGCCCGTGAAACTGACTTTTGGATCTTGCTACAATTCTCTGCCAAACCTCTGAAACCCCTGACTTTGGACTGACCTGACCTTGACTTCTCACGAGCCCCTGACTGCCATGAGCGTTCATGAGTGTTTGCCTCTCTGCCCTTGGCTGCCTGAGGTTCAACAGGAATCAACAGGAAACAGGGCCCAGGGATGCATATGGATTGGGCACAGATACATATAACAGAAATGTCTTCAACATTCATATTTTTAAATACAAATCTAACATTTGAATGTATGGATTCGAATTGGACTTTTGGATATTCGGATTTTAAACATTCAAATCATATCAAATGTTCAAATACTCAATTCTACTGAAATGTGAATGTGGAAAAAAAACATTTGTGCACACCCCTACTGTGAATGGTACAAAAAGCACAAGTTGACAAATTGGTTTTTAAGAGCTTTTAAAAAGACATTAGGGAAGGGACCTCTCATATTTCAGTTGGAGGATAGTACCATATTGTGGGTCTTCCTGTTGCTGGTTTCAGATTCCACACGAAAGCCGAGTATTTTAAGGTCTAAAGCAGCGATTCTCAACCTGTGGGTACCCTTTCAGAGGGGTCGTGATGAGTCTCCCACTGCCCCTCCCTCCCCCTCTCAGTTGCCTCACCCCTGTGGTTGGGGGTCTCCACAACATGAGGAACTGCATTAAGGGGTCGCAGCATTAGGAAGGTTGAGAACCTCTGGTCTAAAGAATCAGCTGAGCATATAGAGCTGTTACTGATTGGGTAAGAACTATGATTTTGGACGTATCTAGAGATGTTTTATAGGTCAAAACCTACGTTTTGAATTGAACTTGGATGAAACAAACATTTGGAGGCATCCTGGTTAAGAAACACTTCTACAGACTATATTCTTCCCTTTTCTGACATCATTGAGAGGCACACTTCTTTGATATCAGGTATGCAGTTGGATGTATTATTTCTAATGTAAAAAAAAATAGACAAAGAGTAATCTAAATTATATGTTTGTACACCTCGTATTTGTATTGATAAAAAGGTTTCCATGCTGGTCAAAGCTTTTTCAGGATAAGTAGATAAGAGGACTGAGTTAAAGATGAAAAAAACTCACCACGGTCCAGCTGTGAGTCATCTGGGGGGAAAATCAGTTCCTAGGCTTGAGGAAATTGTTGATTCTAACACATTTAGTTTGGTTGTAAATACAGAGAAATTTTAACATGGCTAATACTGTGCATAAGCTACACTGGTGATGTTTAGTAGCATTTGCAAAAATGGACAGAGGAAGGTTTGTAGTGTTTAGTTTGCTGATTGCTGAACATGCTGTACTTGAAATCCTACTTTCCCTTCCCCATATTTTTTGTTGCTTGAAGGTTTCTAATTTTTAAACTGCCTTTAGAACTGTTATTCTTTTCTATAAACATATCAGCTTAGTTTCTGGTATGTGGTGTTTTGAACCAAAGCTTAAACGTTAAGGACATTCATTACTTTCAAACATGGATTGTGTTCTAACATTCAATCATTATTTCATAGTTTTCTATGAAATAATGTTTATAGTTTCACCAGTTGTATAGAGGAAGCATCTGTTAACCTCTCTGCTAATGATTTATAGTGAAGGACTGCAAGGAGCAAGTGATTTATTGCTTATTGGTCCACAGAAACCTGCTCTGGTTTACAATGACCAATGTGTCTCTTGTATTATAGACCTTTCACACGGTGTCATTTGTCTTATGGAGAGTTGGTACTGTGTTCCTCACTTTCCCCTGAAAACAATTTACTTTCTCTGTTCTGAACATGAGTATTAGTTTGTGTGTCTTGGAATGGAAGGTGCTCCATAAATGGTCATGGTGTTACTGTGCTCTGATCCTCTTGGTAGATTTCTGTAGGCAGGAAACATTTAGCCTCTTATCACTGCCTTGAAGGCGTCCCATATTAGGGACTCTTTATTCCCACCTGTCTGTTGTTACTAAAATAATTTTGTATGTTTCTTCCAATAGCAGTTTTATTTTCCACATTCATCAAAATTGAATCAAACCTCCATGATCTTGAATTTTGTTTCACGTGTCCTTTTGGAAACATAAATACTGGTGCATGGTCTGACAGCCATATTGAGCCTGTTTGTACCTCATCTACTTGTAAAATATTGCTATGTTTTACTAATAAATAATCTATGCAACTAAATTTATTATGTCTTGCTAAGTAAACCATATCCTCATATTTCATTATGCCACATTTTTCATAACTTGTTGCTAAATTCCATTTTTAAAAATCAAACTTGCCTCTCATTGTTCTTCTATTATTGTTAATTATAGTTTCTCTATTTAAATTAAAATCTCCTCCTGTTATCAGGTCCCCTTCTGAAAAATTAATTAATTTTGTCAATACTTTTTTCAGATAATTCTTTTACCGGTTATTGGGCCCAGACATATTAGCAAATGTGATAACTGACTGCCCCAGCCCTGCCTTTGATAAGCACAAATCTTCCTTCTTTGTCTTTCAGAATTTTCTCAATTTTATAATTCAATTTTTTTAACAGTTATTGCAACTCCTCATGCATTGTTTGAGCTCCTAGATTCAGCTGTTGTTTCCCAGTTACCATCATTAATGAGTGGTATTTTATCCTTTTTGTATATGCTTCTTGTAGCATACAGACATCCATCCGTTGATCCTTAAGGATTTTTCTCAACCTGTATCTTTTAAGAGGGCTTCCAAGGATATTTACATTTATTCACATAATCTTCATCCCCTGCACTAAACAGTTTCAATTTGTCCTTATTCATTTCCATCACTATCGTTTCATCCCAGTTAGCTTTTCTTTCCATTAGTTTCCCTCCCCTTCTGAAAAACTGGACCTCCCGCATCTTGATAGGAGGGCAAACTAGTGATAGTTGGGATTTGGTTTGGTTGCATTCTCCATTCCCTCCCCTTCCCAGTTATTTCTACAAACTGCCCACAATATTTAGTACAAGTATATATATATATTATAGTGTGCTTTTCACCCAACACTTCTTATCTCTACCTCCCTTCTTTTCATAGTCCATCTTATATGTTTGCCAATTTTCTATTCATAACTATACTCCAAGCCTTATTCATGGCAGTCGACGTTTAGCAAGAAGAAACCTGCTGCTTAGGACATGAGAATTATGGATCAGAATATTATTTGGGAAGGACGAAGAGAAAATACCTGATAGAGCCTAATTACTTCCTCATTGCATTGCTCCACATGCCGCTTCTGCACTTGGGTAGTCCACACAAGGTACTGATGTATGCAACCAGCAAATACTCTTTTAATGTAATTTAAAATTGCTATCAATTTCCTCCTGTGCATTTTATTTACAGTATCTTTATTTAGATGCTTGTCTTCCAGGGGCTTGGGAAATACAGAAACAGGGAACAACATCTTAATACATTAGCATTTGTTGATTAAATTTTATTTATATATAAGCAGCGTATATGTTCATCCCCCATCCTGGTCTTCATGTGCACTGAACTTGTTCCTAACCTTTATATTCCTGTACTTTAATATTACAGGAATATATTAGAACTTCTCCAAGAACTGGGTGGACTCTCAGGAAAGTGGTAATGTTGATAATTGGCAATACTGCAAGTAGTGATAGAAACTGGAATCTCCTAAAATCTAGAAACTGAAGGTTTTCCAGCAGATGTTGCCTGAGTTTATATATTTCCAGCTTATCAGAGAAGCAGTTTAATAGGAAAAAAAGTTTCAGAGCACGATGAGGTGGCTCCTCCCCTCCTCTCTTGGTTTGCGGTTGAGTGACCTAGGGATAGATTAGGGTTTTGCCATTTTGTGCATGGCACATTGTCTGGGCGTTCTAGCTGTCTCATCACCCCATGAACTGGAACGTATATAAACCATGGAAGGCAGGGGAGGATTCTGAATGTTGCGGGTGATGACTGGGTGTTGAGTATTGCTTTTGGCATACTTAATATTTTGTAAGTAAAATTTTTGCACTCTGTAACTGAATTTTCATGGCTTTCGCCACCATTCCACATTTTTTCCCCTGTTCATTTTGTTTGGTAGCTTCATATGTTAAACTAGAGGTGAGCAGACTGATGAGTCTTCATTGTAATTTCTCTTATTTTTAAATAAGATAGTAGCTGTTGCCTGTTGCTCCTCTTCCTCCTCCTCTTTTGCGGTGCCATATTCATTATAGTTTTTTCTCACATTGAGAACTGGTTGTGTGAAATAGAATGGATCCCTTAATGAAAAAAGAAATAATTGAAAAAGTTGTATTGCAATTTCTTTTGGTAGACGCATCCAGTATGATAATTACCATTGTTAAGCTATCATGGATATTGATTGGCTTTATTATTTGAGTGCACCACCCTTTTATTGTGAATATAAAGCTCAGCTTCACTTTATTCCTCCAATTTGGAAATGTAGAGTTGCTGACTTTGTGTTTCATTCAGATTTCAAATGTGTTTTATTTCACTTCGGTCAAACCACTGGGGGTAAAACAGCATCTGTTCTCATTTTCAAAGCACCCTTTTGGAAGGAAGGAAACCCCTATTCTTGCTTCAAATGGAATGTGTTTTGTTGGTCGCACTCGGAAGGATGGAAGTGTGACAGTTCTTAGAATGCATAGCAAAAACTCTTATAGAATTATATAAAATATGACTGTAAGGGACTGTGGAGGTCATCTGGTGTAACCCTTGCTTATTTCAGGAATTCGCTAAACTATCATGAACATGCGACTGGAGAGCATCTGTTTGAAATCATCCATGGTCATGAAATCAGCTAATGTGTGTGACATCTTAAGCATAGAACAATGCAGAATTTCTAATATCTGTCTGGAAGCTCTTTAGTTCTAGTTCCAATCTGTCTGGAAGCTCTTTAGTTCTAGTTCCAATCTGTGGGTCAAAGGCAATAGCGAACAAAATATGTCAGAGCTTAAGATACTTATAACCTATTACCATATCTCAGTCTTTTCTTCTACAAGTTAACATAACTTTGTCTTTTAACCATTCCTGATAGTACTGAGCTTCAGAGTTTTCTTGGCATTCTTCTTTTGCCCATCTCTGGTTCTTTTAAACCTGTGTCCAGAACTGGAAGAAGTTTTCCAGGTGTAGCCCTGAACAGTACTGAATAATTTGGAAATATTACTTCCTATGATTTGGACGCAGTGCTTTTGTTAATACAGCATTAAGATTTGTATTGGCTGTTTTAGCACAGGCATTGTACTACTGTTTCATGTTCAACTGGAGCTGCATTTTGACATCTGGATTCTTTGCACGGCTAGTTGTTCCTTTGGGGAAAAACAAAACCTGCAAAAGGGATTCAAAATAGGAAAATGGCAAAATCAAGAATTTCCCCAAAGAAACAAAACTTAACTTTAAAAGAACAGCCATATGTGTAAAAATGGTAGTACCAGTACTAGAAAGGTTAAGCAAAATCTATATTGCATTAGTTATCTGCCCATATCAGCCCTTTCCCCATCTTTGCTGAGCAATGTTCCTGCTTCTATTCCTTCTTCCCAACCTCACCTTCAACAATTCAAGATTCCTCTCTCTTCCAAGAGTTGATACTCTCTCTTGCAAAGAGGCTTCCCAAAAGCTTGAAAGTAAGACCTACCAACTTTTTTCTGTCATTGCTGGCTACCAGGCAATTGGATTTTTTACTCTTTCCCTGCTTCAGAAGAAACACAATGTTTAAAAAGTGATATATGAATAGAATTAATGACTTTAAATATACAGTATTCTTCAAAGCATTTTAACTTTGTATTTCTCTGTTGTTTTATATCTGTCTCCCACCTCCTTCTTCTTCTTCTTCTTCTTCTTCTTCTTCTTCTTCTTCTTCTTCTTCTTCTTCTTCTTCTACTACTACTACTACTACTACTACTACTACTACAAGCATATCACTGAAAGAACTACTACCAAAAATTACTGATGTAAATTCATTGTGAGATTATTTTAATGCATTAATGTCATTTCTTTGGCAGAGTACTTTGCTCTAATAGTAAGTTTTGAAAAGAGCAAAATCTAAAACTTCTTCTTTGGGTATTAAACAGTATATACATATGTGACCTTCAAGCATAGTATGTTGATTTATTACCCTGTCAGACTCTTAAGTGTTCTGCCCTCCAGAATTGGACTGAAGAAGTAATCATTTTAAGGGGAAAAATACATCTCAAAACTAAAGAAATCTGCTTCTGTATAAGCTCATTTAAGTGTAGTCTCCATCAGATGTCTGAGAAGTAGTTCCTTGCTTGTGCATTTGTTTTTGTTCATCCACAGAAACTGACTTTAGTGTGTCCTATAATTTAGTTAGAGTAGTTAAGAAAGACCTTGTGGGTTTTTTTTGTTATCAAATTAAGTCATTACAGGATTGTGATGTCCTTTAAAGATCAAAGATGAAATGTTTGTGAGTGGCTGCTGTAAAACAAGACTGTAGAGACACTTAGACCTATTGCTTATTTCAGTCAAGTTTGCACAGGTTCTCGTATGCTTGTGAAGATAAAGTGGCGTGTGTTGCACAGCATAGCTAGACTTGTTTGAACTGCCACAGTCAAGGATCCAATTCAGGTCGTGGTTTTGAAAAGCAGGAATGATTGTCAGGGCTGCATGGTCTTCCCTTCCCTTTCACACCAACTTTTTGAATGGAGATCCTGGTTTGATTCTTGGGAATGTGGGGCAGTTGCATTGGGTGTTGGAGGTTCAGTGGGCCAATTGCATTACAGTTTGGGCAGTTCTAACAGTGATAGTTCACATCCACTGAGACAGAACAGGGCTTAGGCATCTGGACTGTGTTACTCCTTAGTGTGCATTTGCTGCTCTAAAGCCCCCTCAGTGCCTGTGCTTGACCTGGATCTAGCTTATCCAGATTCACTAATATGGATTAAGCAAGGTAAGTGCAGAAAGGACCTTACTGTATGCTTAAATCTTGTACTCCAAGTGTTCTGACATGCTCTAACCTTTTCAAAGCTAAGATGTGCAGGAGAACAAATCATGGCTTCCCTTTGATGGAATTTCTACCAACAAAGATTCATTTGGTTTTCTCTTTCTTTTATATGCAGATGATCTGCCATCAGGCTAGGTAGAATCCTCAGTGGTAGCATTTTTCTTTGTTTTTAGATCTTAAGTCAAAAGATTATTGCTTTGATGTTCTTTTGACCCAAGGGGATGTTAAAGTTGAGTTAAGGTCCGATCATGACTTAGAACCCCGTGGTATGCATGAGTTTTACATTCTCATATGCAGCCTCTTCACAACAGCGGGTTTTTTCCTCTTTTATACAAATGAGTGAAATCATACTTAACCATAGGTTACTGTTAGAGTGAATCTGGAAATTATGATGAATGCTTTTATTACAAGCCAGACTGGGAACCTAATTTAAAACTATGATTTAATCAAACAAGTATAGTAAAGGTATGCTGAGATCTGTGTTTCTTTTTGTAGCTGGTTCTGTTCTGGTATTGCCTTGTATACTGGTTAATTTGGATTATATCCAACTGTTTACTGATCAATACTGAAGGATTTTGTGTTATCTTAGTGAACAATAGCAGCCACTGGACTGGACTGGGAAAACGGAGGGTAATACATAATAAAATCATACATTTTTATAGCCATTTGGCTATAAAGGCATTCTTAAAAGTGTGTAAGCAAATATTGTTGGTTCTAGAAGGCAGAAAAGTGGTTCAAAGGATGCTCATACAGATGCTTCAGCAATTAGGTTTAGTTCTGTGCACTTGAGTCAGTTTGGTCTTATGGTTAGAGTGCTGGACTCAGATCTTGCAGTCACAGGGTTTGATTCCGCACTCCTCCATGAAGCCACCGGGTGACCTTGAGCTAGTCACAGCTTTCTTTGAGCTCTCACAGCCCCAGGTTTTTCAGGCACTTTGTGTCCCTTTAAATGGGTGAGAAAAGTGGGGTAGAAAAGCCAACTTCTTCCAGGATCAGCAAATCAGGATAGATTAACTAATACAGCAGACTTGTAGAAAGAGGCTATACATATTTGTCAAGTGTGACTTACATAAGATGAAGACTTTGATTGCCAGAAGTACAAACTTTATTTATTTTCTTTCTTTTCCAGTACCAGTATTTAACTCTGATGAGAGGTCAGTGTTAAGATTTGAAGTGATTTTAAAGCAGACTGCTTCTTAATCATTTTACTCTTGGTCAATTGTACTGGCCTTTTTACATTTTACATGCCATTGTGTGTGGTACTGACAGTAATATTGATATGGGAGGGCACTGAAGTACTCTTCCCCTTTTAGAGATATGAATATTTTTGAAGCCCCCCCCCCCCCGAAGAACTAGTCAAAGATGTTCCTGCTGGTGATGCCTGAACAGCAAGACTTTCTCCCATTATGCAGTTCCTGCCTACGCTTTTCAGTATCTCATTTGCATAATCATGCAGACAGAATCCTCTAGTCATGTGGGTGAACATACAGATCTCTTTAGTCCAGATACTACTGTTTCTGTGATCCATTTCCAAGAGTGTTTCCTCAGTTCAATAATTCCTGTATTTCTCTTCCAAAAAGTTGGGGAAAAGAGAAAATAAAAGCATTGAACTGTAAGACGAAAACATGCTTCACGGCATTTCTTGTTTCCTTATTGTTAATTTTATTTCCCCATAAGACTAATGCACGTGGCTCCTATGCAAAATAGAACGGATCTCAAGCAAGCCCTATTTATGCTTAATCCATATGGTCCCCGTAACTACGTTTCTCTGTTTTCAGTGTCCCAGTGCTGCTGTTTTTTAAGTCTCTCACAAGTTAGCTTTTTGAGCCAGTGGAGAGAGCTGACGCTAGCAACAGAGCACAGATACATATACTTAAGACATTTCTCTACAGGCTTAAATTTAAAATATCTTGTCTGTTACCAGCTAGTAATAAACTGTATTTTATTTTATTTTTTGCTTTGTGTGCACACCAATAGCGTGCACAAAATACACACATTTCCAGAGGTTGCTGGGCATCATGGTCATGATGACTTTAGGTGCTGGGAGCCGAAGTCCATCATCTAAAGCACTTCCTGGATCCACCCGGTCATACCTTGCCGGCTAGCTTTTATCAGCCAAGAAGGTCGAGGGTCCAGAGAGCACGTTGTCAGCTGCACCCCTGCAAGCAGCTTGTCCTCAGGCTGCAATAATTGAAACTGATCCAAAAGAACTGGACCAGACAATTCTCTGGAAACCTCCCCTGGACTTTGTCTAATTTTGATATCTAATCCCCTACGAATCTGAGCGACTTTGTCCTCAAAGTGCTTTGCAAAACTCTCAAAGAAGATATTACCTGGCCCTGGCTTGCACTTCCTTGACCCCAGTTTTATAAGACCATTTACTATTCTGAAAAGCTCTGCTGGACGGCTACTTGAGGACGCAATGATGGCGAAGAAAAAACTACTTTTCTCTGCCATGTGATAGGCATGCCAGTGTGCTCTAACCCATGTCTGGGTCAGATTCATAGCCAGATTTATGCCACCTGTGCTCTAGCCATCGACCTTGTTTCATAGCCCATAGCTCCATGGAATACCAAGGAGCTTTCCGGCCTCTACTACGATGTCGAGAACACTGGGGAGCAATCGTGTCAATAGCTCTCCTCATCTCCTGATTCCAGAGAGAGACCAGAGCTTTGACAGGAGCACCAGTCATGCCAACTGCAAAGTCCAGGGCATTCAGGAATCACTCAGATTCCATAAGTCTCCGGGGGCAGACCATCTCAATAGGTCCAACATCCCTACAGAGGGGAGCTGCCACTGTAAGTCCAAACCTCACTAGCGAATGATCCGCCCATGACAATGGGCTGACAGCCAGCCCTCCTATCAACAGATATTCCCCAGCCTGCTCTGTGGCAGAAACCAAATCAAGAGTGTGGCCTGCTATATGAGTCGGACCAGATACAAACTGAGACAGCCCCATGGTTGTCATGGAGGCCATGAAGAACTGAACTGGTCCATTGAGTGTAGCTTCAGCGTGGACATTGAAATCCCCCAACACCACTGTAGCAGGGGCTTCCAGCACCACATCTGAGACCACCTCATCCAGCTCAGATAGGGAGGATACTGGGTAGTGGGGTGAACAGTACACCAGTAGCATCCCTATTCTGTCTCTCTAGCCCAATAGCAAAAACAGGCCCTCAAACCCCCATTACAGAGCAAATTGACCGCCTGGTGAGAGAGATGGAAGTCCAATGGACTACATCAACCCCCTTCCCCACCCAGTCTAGAACAGTGTTGCACTGAGTAACCTGGAGGACAAAGCTGGGTCAGACCAGGCCCACTCAGTTCATTCAGGTTTCAGTTATATGTGCCAGATCAGCCCTTTCCTCAAGGATTAAATCCTGGGTAACTGATGTTTTATTCTGGACTGATCTGGCATTCAGAAGCAACACTGTTATAGTAGGGGGCTTTTGGTTGGCAGAACTCCCCAGACTCTGCTGGCTGGGAGACAGGATAGAAGGGGTGATAGCTTCAAGGTATCTGACACCCCTTCTCCTTGTCTGTCTCTTCTACCTCCCACCGCTGTATCTCCCCTGGCCCGTTTCCACAGCAGTAGAGGCCCGCTCCTGTACCTCTCCCCCTCTTATAGTTCTTCCTCTCACAGAGGTGTTGAGTAGATTGGGGTGGGGGGTAAGGACATGCAGGAGAGTCTTTTCTCTGGTGGCCCCCAGATTCTGGAGCATCCTTCCTCTTCAGGTTTGGTAGGTCTCTACATTATATAGTTTTTGACATTTGGGTAAAACATTCCCCTTCACTCAGGCCTTTGATGTCTAGCTCCTCTAGGTGCTGTCTTGCCAGGGAGAGTGGATAGGTGGGAGGGAGGGTTATATTTTAAATTTGTTTTAATGTTTGTTTGTTTTACTGTTGTGAACTGCCCTGGGACCTTTCAGTAAAGGGTGGGATATAAATTCTTAAATTAAACAAAAATATTCTTGACAAATGCATAGCAAGTCATCCAAAGCCTGAGCTGCAGAATAGATATATGGTACTGTTTTCCCTCTGTCCTCTAAATCCCCTTATTCCAAATCTGTGAAATAGATGGCAAGGAATCAAAAGGCTCTGTTCCCAACCTAGTACCCCCACTCCCCCAAATTTTAGGTCTCTAAGACGGGTGGAGAGAGAAGACTGTTCAGGGAGCAAAGCCTTTTTTCTTTCTCTGATCGTGGGAAGATTCAAAAAGGTCTGTTTAATAGTGATAGGACAGGATATCTTCCGTCCAGTAGTGGCATTTTTATTGGCAAAGAGCATCCTAAAAAAAAAGGCCAGCCTAAAAAGCAGTCGGTGGCTTCTTTATATGAAGCATTATAAAAGTTATATATGCAATAAATGCTGCCAAATATAGTTGCTAGAAAGTCATATCACTTCAGTTATTTGTTCTAAGCATAAGGTAGTGCTTATTTACAAGACCACGCAGGAAGCCTTGGAAAAAGCACACTTAAAATTAGAAATAAAGTAAGAAAATAAAAATAAGCTTTGGTCTTGTTAAAAACCCTTCCATGATAATGGCTTAATGTTCGAACTATAACTATATTTGGAATATTTTTGGAATATAAAATGGGTAATGGTTTTCTTTGGCTCATCTGAGGTATACACTGAAAATAGAATTTGGTAACTAGAAATGCGTTATGGAATTGTACAAGGTCTTTTGTCACTTTCCACTATGCTGTTCTGCCTTGAATGTTGTAAGATATGACTCTTAACAATCTAAATGTACCTTCAGTAAGTCTGCTGGAACGAAAGGGTTCCAATACTGAACCAGAAACTTTTTTAAAAAATGAAGTCCTGGCATGCGAAGAAAAGATTGAAGATGTATAAAATGCTTTCAGATTTTGTTTTAAGGGAAGATTTTTGTCACATTTTTCCTGCCTGAATATAGTTCCTTCTCCATCCGTTGTAATTGGTGGCATGCAGCAGTTGGTGAGTTGTCTGTCTGGTCCTGCCTCTGGATTCAACCACCTGTGCCTTCCAAGAGGAAAAAAATTAATACCATTCATACTTCAAAACTCCTGACTAAAAGAGCAGGAGAAATAGAGCAAAACATCACCACCACCAATCCCTTGTGGCCTGGATCATCTCCCCTAAAAACACTTGCTTTTCAAAAGACAAGTTGATAGCAGAGAGAAGGTCCCTGCTGATCCACTGGATAGTTGGTTGATTGATGAATCATTTCATCAAATAGAAATCAAGGAGTGGCAGAGGAGGTTGCTGAAGAGTGTGGGAAACTCACCTCCCTGCATTCTTGATTAATATAACAAATGATTCTTCCTCTTCGAATACCCTTGTGAAGTGCATTAAGAGTTGGTTTTCTCTTATTTCCCCTTATGAGATACTGTATATTCTGGCGTATAAGACTACTTTTTAATCCAGGAAAATCTTCTCAAAAGTCAGGGGTTGTCTTATACACCAGGGGTTGTCTTCTTATATGGCGAGTATATCCCAAACTATTTTAACTGGAAAAATTGGGGGTCGTCTTATACGCCCAGTCATCTTATACGCCGGAATATACGGTATTTTTGCATGATGGAAGCTGTTGGAGAGTTGAAGGGCAATGAATGTGTCAGACTGTGCTGCTTTGCTGGTTTTTTAAGAAATGGAGGGTGCCTTAGTTAAAAAGTAGTTCAGACATCAGGCGTCAAAGTAATTAATCTGAGGATATTCATATGTGATATCAAATGGTAGATGAATGTGATTCTACACACTATTCGTTTTAAATCCTTACTTCATATTTAACCCAGATCTATGTAATATAATTGAGTTGAAAAATGCAGGAAAAGATGACCATTAAGAGAAAGGACAGTTGTGGTAATAACTTACCAGTCTTCTTTGCAGCCTTTTTTCTTGTCAGCCTGAGGTCCACCTCAGTTAGATCAGCAGACTACTTGCTTCTAGAGTAGGAGGGAAAGGATGACAGAATCTTGTTTTGACTTTCCCTTCTTTTCCCTTAATTTTTCTTCACATCTTAAGTTTGTGGGGGGGGGAGGGGGTCAGATTTTAGGCCCATGTAAATATACCCTGAGAGGGAGCATCCTCTCTTTTATTAACTGGAAGAGCCTTTACGAAACTCCTTCAACTGTATTTGCCACTGAATGTGCCATATGTTTGTAGTTCTTCATTTAAATAGTAGATAGGCAACAGAACAATTAAATTACCCCCCAAAAGTAGTAGTTGTAGTAGTAGGCTTCTATACCCCACTTTTCTCTCCCATTTAAGGGGACTTGAAGTGACTGACAAAGCTTTCTGCCCCCACCCCCAGCCATCAATTCTCAACAATTTTGCTTGTTTTAAGTGAGCTAACACCCATTCATATACACTCAATCTGCTCCCATCTCGTTTGATTGAACTTTGCTGTTTAAAACTGTCTCATTTGTTTAGTGTGTTTCTTTGTCCTTGTTAAAGGAACTGCGGTTGAGAGCACACGGGTTTTCCTTGGCTGCTTTAAATATCTTGAATCAGGATTCACAGGGCTGGGAATGGGAGACAGGAGCACAGGATGAGAAACAGGGAAATAGCTGTTTTATTTCCATGCAAAGAAGGAAGCAATGGCTTTACCTGCTAAGCAAAACTCTCTCAAAAGCAAAAGCTGCTTTTGTTATCTTGAATCAAAATTCAAGCCTTTTCTCTTTTGCTTTTCCCTCAAGAAACAGAAAATTATATTGCATATTGCAGCCCCCAGTGCTTTTGTAGCTGACAGTATGCCTAAATAATTAAGCTGCATTAAAAGCAGAAGCTTGTGCTAAGGGTTGTTGGTGATTTTTTTCTTTTTTCCAAATCCTCTGAAAGATTTATGTTGTCTATGAAGTAAATTTGCAGGAACTCCCTTTTGGTTGGCCATTCACATAGGTTTTTTTTCCAATTTGCTTCTGCTAATCAGATATTTTCCAGGATCCTGTCCTCCACAACTCAGGCTGCTTTGATGTATAGCTAAAGAAGTGTCTCAAAAGTGCCGTAGAGAGTAACATGTGGTTCTTGTGTTCCCATCCCATCTCTACTCCCTCTTCTCTAGCTAGAATGTTCATGAAAGAGGGAAGGGGCAGACTGGTGTGTGGACAATCCCACCTCGAATCCCTCTCAAAGCCAGCCCAGAGGTGCTTCATTATGTTTATGCTGCGTGTGAATACAACATAGAAAAATAGAGTTGCAGTAGATTTAAGAGGCAAAGACATATTTTATTATCAAAATGGTGTGTATAAGATGTCCAAATGAACATAGATATGAGAAGCCTGTGGCTTTAAAGGTGTTACTGAACTGGAACTCTCTTAATTTCTGACGATTGATGAGCCATGTTGGTTGAGGCTGATGATAGCTGAAGTGTATCAGTATCTGAAAAACCTGAGAAATCAGTCTGCCCACTTAGCTTTGAATACGAGGAAGCTCAGAAGACTGTTTCTAATCACAGTAAATGGAGTGGGCGTTTTCAGATACCGCTGAACTTTGCATACTGTAAAACTTTGCATTGACTGGAGTTTCTGTGACCCCTGCAATAAAAGTCTTACACAACACATGATATTCTTTTTTTAAAAAGCTTACCAAGCCTTGGGTGGTGACAGCCAGGTTTTCAACAACTAAAGCTTCTGAACTCTTGAATATTTATTCTAAATCCTTGAATACCCTTGCTCTGTAATTCACGTGTGTTAAAACATGAGAAACAGGGAGCAACTGGGCCCGGACCATAATATATAAAAGGAGTTGATGATAATTTTTTCAGTATCAATTTCTGGAATCAGCTTATCATGAAGCCCCAAATGCGCAACTAAGCCAAACAAAATAGGCCACTAGATATCAGAATTACTAAAACTTGCATGTGCTTTGGCCCAGTGCATTATTTTGCAGCAGCCTTTCCTTTCTCACTAGTTCCCATTCATAGTCAAGAATAATTTTAGGCCAGAATACCTGGAAACTGTCAGGTTCAGGTAGACTAAGAGAATATAGAGAATACATTGTGGTTGGTTGGTGTTACTAAGTTCTGTGTTGGCCCATGGAAATAAAACTGCATGTCTAAGACAATGCCGTGATACAGAAGGCGTGATACTGGCATCTGGACTTGAAAGAGAGACTCAACCAAGGCTGCATCCAGACACTGGTTACTTATTCCACAGTATTCTTGATATAGCGAAATAAATAACCAACATCTGGATGCAACCTAAGAAAGGGAAGGATTGGAATGAGGGAAGAGGCAGGGCTAGATCAAGAAAAGGGTGGTTGTGAAGGATGCTAAAGGAAGGGAATAGAAAAATGAAAGAGGCCAGATTAATGACTACTTTTATTTGAAAGAACCTCAGTGTATTAATAACAGAATTGTGTTTTTGCTAAAGTTATTGCTTCAGAGGTGCTTGTAATCTTTTAACCAGAATGCCTTATTCCTTAAGGGGACACCCAGGCACTTAGGAAACTATTTATAGGAGAGTATGTGCCAGATACTAAAATATAGCCACTTATAGGGTCAGATGTGGCAGCTTCTTGCTGCTTGATCCGTATTGATTGCTGTTAACAGGACAGTTGTACATGCTGTACTGTCTTGTTAATTTCTTACATAATACTGGCTTTTAAAAATGCTTGTTGAATGGATGAACCGCAAAGCACATTTTAGTTGCACAGACTTCTAGTTTAGACTTTTCTAGCTGTTTTGATTCTGCTGTAGAGGCCTCTAGTTTGGTCTAGTGGTTAGGGAGCCAGACTCTTATCTGGGAATACTGGGTTTGATTCCACCCTCCCCCACAAATCCAGCTGGGTGACCTTGGGCTAATCACAGCTCTATTCTGAGCTGTCACAACCCCACGCACCTCTCAGGGTGTTCTGTTGTGAGGAGAAGAACAGAAAGCTTTGTCAGGTGCTTTGAGTCTCCTTAAATGGGTGAGAAAAGCAGGGTAGAAAAGTCAGCTCTTCTTTTTCTTCTTCTTCAGTGCCTATCTTCTTTAGAAAAATGAAAAGAGATTTCATTTCTGCATATGCTCCTCTGATTCAAAGTTTCAGAGGTTTTTCCCCCCATATCCATCAAGCTGCATGATATTTGGTAGAGACAGTGTTTGCAAAATTTGGTTCATTTAAACAAAGTAGATCAAATGGTTTATGTTTGCAAATGTTTGCATTAAACCAAACATACAGTTTGAATATCTGGAAATTCAGTGAAACTGAACCAGTCTGCTACAGTACTTGCAAAAACATCCTTAGCAAACACAAATCACTTAACCAGTTCATGTTCACTGTGTTTTGTAATTGAAAAGGGCTTTTTTAATGGGAAGATGTATTTTTGTTTTCGAACACTTCAGAAACTAGTGCAAATAATTGTTTGATTAACTGGTTCACAGTATTGTGAACCAAACTCATAATTTTCACTTGTGCACATTCTTAGCAGTGGGCCTACTGAAGAGGCATTTTAGCTGTATCTGCCACTCTTCTTTGAATGACAGCAAGTACATTGGTTATACTTTCATAAAAACCTGTGCTAGGAAAATGGAGAAGACGGCATCCCTCTGAATTAGCTCAGTCATTCCTTAGCAGGATGGCACTATAGGATCTCTCCAGGTTCTCCCTGTTCTCTTCCATTTCGTTAGAGCTTTGTATTGTACCTGTGTCCTCCTGATCCCACTTTGGCATTGGATGCTATATATCCCTCGCTTCTTCAAATAACTCTGCATGCTTCTTCCTTATTACCACTTCGAGAACATCTTACAAGATGCCAGAGTTAACAGTCCCACTAAGGATGTTTATATCCCTAATTTTCCAGCAGACCTCTTTTGGTTTATGCTGCCTTGCATTTTGAGGTAACAGAGCTTCAGTAAATGATTTCTCTGAGACTTCTGTAGGTGGTTCTGGCTTTCTTCAGCATGCTTCTAGAAGTATGTGAAGCATCCAAAGAGCACAAGTGAGTTCTGCAGCTCCTTAAATGTGGGAAGTGATGTACACCTTTGTGACGGGAAATGACAAAGAGACTATGCTGCTGGCATCTGATGAAGGAAGACAGAAATTTCCCCATTAAGGCTGTTGCCTCACCTAAGGTTTGATCCAGCTTCAATCCACTTTCAGAGTGATAGAATACATCAGCAAAGTGACAAGCTGGTGTTTTTTTTTAAACTGTTAAACAACTCAGAAAATTCACCTTTGAGATAGATAATGTGGGGAAAAAATTACCTAAAAGGCAAATTTTGTTTATTTTTACTTTATTGTTTATTTTTACCTCACCAAAAGGTCCCAGGGTGGGTCACAAATAATAAAAGCATAAAATATATAAACTACCTGAAGTATATAAAATAAAAGCTACCTTGGGTTTCTGTACAGAAATTAAATGAATTCATAAGCACTGAAAGGTTCTTAGCTGTTATTGGAGTGAATTGGCATGAAGAAATTATCATTTGCCCTAAAGCAGACTGGTAGCATTGGATTTCTTCCTGGACTGCCATCCAGGCAACTATTCCATCCATAGGCAGCAGGAGAGAGACTGGATGGAATGGTAGGGAGTCTCCATCTGCCCTGCCACAGAGCCACTCTGCTGTCAAGTTTCCACATGGCTTCCCTGTCCCCTTTTCACTGTGTCTCATGCCTCATCAGATTGTGAGGCCTGAAGGCAGGGACTTATCTAATTCAGAGTCTTTTTAGGTCTAAGGCCACATATGAAATAATTACATATTTCATAATAATCGGAAAAGATTCCTTTCAGGTGTTTTTGTTAATGCTTATATTTGTCTTCTGTTTCTAGCTTTGCTCCTTGGTAAAATAGATCAGCAGTGTTTTATACCCACCAGTTTATCTTCATGAAGGATGGGTAGAGATTAGACATGGCTATTAAAAGATAGTCCTTCCCTGCAGCCTCATAAATGAATGCAAAGAGAAAGAGAAAAGAGAGAGAAGAAAGGGGCAATTGGAGCAGGGGCTCCGTCCCCGCCTGACTGATGGTACCAGGCTGCTCTATGCCTTCCTATGATCTTCTTGGGAGGCAGAGTTCTGTTTCTCCACATGCTCTGTGTCTTGGGCTAGTTGCCCTTTTTATTGGACATCTTTCCTCTGAGTGTTTTAACATTTGCTGATCTTACAGTTTCTGGGTGAAGTACAAGAAGAGGGCGCTAGCTGGATTTTCACTATGGAAAACCTTTGTCCACATTTACAGCAGCACCGTACATTAAATGTTAGCATCCTTTCCCCTTTTTTAGTTAATTTCACAAGATACTCAGACTACTTGCAAGCACATGTTTGCAAGTCATTTCTGCACTTATGTTCCACTAATGATAAATTCCTGTAATTATTTTTTCCTGCAGACTGCTTAGCCTTATGGTTAGAGTGTTGGATTCTTACCTGGAAGTCTCCTGGTCCAAGTTTGCACTCTTCCGTGAGGCTAGCTGGGTGACTTTGGGTAGTCACAGCTGTTTTTGTGACCTCTCACAGCCCCACCTGCCTCACAGGGTGCCTGTTGTGGGGAGAAAAACAAAAGGTTTACCAACTGTATTGATTCCAATTAAGGCTGAGAAAAGCACGTTATAAAAACCAACTCTCTCCTTTTTTCTTCTCCTCCTCCTTCCCCCTTAATTTTACAGGTTTTTATTTTAGAAAAGTCAGTGTTGAGGTCTTCTTACATGCATCTTTCCTTTGTATCCTTTAATTTAATTTGTGTATATTTAGCAAGCATCACTGTTAGGATATATTTTTAAAAGTTATATCATAAAGCCCTTTGGGGCTGCATTTCCACTCATGTTATAAAATGCTTTTTAAAATGCTACAACAAAAACTGATGCAAACACGCACTCTGGCTGATCCCACTTCATTGACTTTAAAGTGCTGTCAACCCTGATTCTGCTGTTCCCATAGAAAACGCTTCAAAAACTCATTGGGGAAAGCAGATCTTTTCCTCCCTGCCCTTTGCCAGCCAGATGCCCATCCCTTTTTCCTGACTGGTTTTGATCCCACGGTAACATGGCCAAGGGTGGGAATCCCAGCTCCTTCTCCCCTCCTGCTTTTGTTGCTGCTGTTTGCCTCTGCCAAAGCCAAACCTTCCAGCAAGCATGACCATGGGGATCACTTCCAAAGGGCCCCCCCATCCCTCCTCTAATGCCCCATTTTATGATGCTGCACAAAATCACCTCCCTAAGCCTTCCCCATGAGGATCGCTTCCAGAGCACCCCCAGTCCCTCATCCAGTGCCCCATTTTATGATGTTGCACAAAAGTGCCTTCCCCTCACTTTCTCCTTTATCACACCTTTCTCCTGCCCAACCATGGAGGAAAGAGCCAGCCCAGTCTAAAAAGGAGAAAGTGAGGGGAAGTGTGGGTGAAAAATGAAACTTTGTTATCAGTGTGAAGTGGAGTGAGTGAATTGTTACTTGTTATCAGTGTGAAGTGGCTGAAAATGAAACCGTGAAGTGGTCTGCCGAAGGATAAAGGCTTTAAATCTGGCACTTTAAATCTGGCAAGCAATTGTCCTGCCAGGGTGAAGTCCCGCCCATTTCATGACACAATACTGCTGGCCCAGTACTGCTGTACTGTTTCCAAAGGAATAAAGAAAAAGCGTTTTAGCAGCAAAAATGGGGAGAAACACCTGTATTTTCAGGTGTTTTTTAATTGCGGTTTTTAGCGATTTACTCCTCGGAAAATATGGGAACCCAATTGGTAATGCAGACAAAGAAAATTCACATTGTTTTCAAATCGCTTTTTAACATGTGGAAATGCAGCCTCGATTTTTTTTATATATGGAGAAGCAATATGTAGCAGATGGACAGAGTAAATACTGAGTAGAAATGCTGATTTAATAAGTGAAAGGCACAAAGGTTCAAAATTTACAAGGCACTCCCAGGGCAAATTTGCTTAGATTTGCATGGAACTGGGTTTCACAGTTGGTTGTACTTGGGTGTAGTAGAGGTATCTGCACCTCTGCTGGGCCTATTTTGCCCCAGTTTCAATAATTGTAGTCTGAAGAATTAGACAAGCATTTATCTCCTTGATCCTTGTACATCAGCTCCTTAGTTCTTTTTTCAGAGTGGTATTGTCTCTCATATCTGAGGCTTTTGATCTATCTAGCTAGGCATTTTGCATGATGTATTCTGCATATAATTTAAATAAATAGAATTACCAATATGCAGCCCTGCTGTACTCCTTTCCCAGTCTTGAACCAATCAATTGTTCCATATTTGGTTCTAACAGTTGCTTCTTGACACAATCCAGGTTCTTCAGGAGAAAGGTAAGGTGGTCTGGTAATTTTGAAAATTTGCCACAGTTGGTTGTGATCCACACAGCCCATGTGTTTAGTGTAGTCAATGAAGCAGACATAGGTATTTTTCTGGAAGTCCTTTGCTTTCTCCATAACCCAGTGCATGTTGGCAATTTGAGCTCTAGTTCCTTTGCCTCTTTCAGAACTAGCCTGCACTTCTGGAGTTCTTAGTTCACATGGATCTTGACCATAAACTTGCTAGTGTGTAAAATGAGCACAATTTTTTGGTTGTTTGAATGTTCTTTGGGATTAGAAACTAAACTGACCTTTTCTAATCCAGTCACCACAAAGATCCAAATTTGCTGGCATATTGAGCACAGCTCTTTAATAGCATCATATTTTAGGATTTTAAATAGCGTAGCTGGAATTCTGTGACCTCTGCTAACCTTCTTGTTGGCAGTGCTTCACTCTCCAAGATGTCTGGCTCTGTGTCAGTGAACGCAACACTGTGGTTATCAGTGATGTTAAGATCTTCCCTTTTTAGTTCTTCATATTCTTTCCACGTTCTCTTAATCTCTTCTCTTAGGTTCTTGTCATGTTTATACTTTATCATGCTACTAATGTTGCACAAGAAAGGGCAAGGAAAGATCTCAATCAGGGATTTCAACAAAGAAAGGAACTGAATGTGAATGAGAAAATGTTAGGGGATATTTTAAGGAAAATAGAAATCAATAGGAAAATTTACAGGCAAGATAGAAGAACTAAAGAATAAACATGGGAAAGATCTCTTAGAAGTAAATGAGATCAAAGAAAGATGGGAAGACTATACTAAAATCATTTACAAAGGAAACTGTGCAGTGTTCCAAATACACTGTTTTCAGGGACTGACTCAGAATGTGAGATATAGCAGCCTTAGACTAGTGAAGAGACAGGAAAGCAGCAGTCAGAGATGAAGTATCTCTTGAATGGATTAAAATGGCAGGAGAAGAGCCAGAGGTCTACCAGCCTTCTGTAAACAAATGTGAAACAAGATTTTTGTGTCCTAGAAACTGGAGATCAATGTACACTAGTTCCTTCTTGTTTGCTAAGGTTATGTTTTGGGGAAAAAAATCACGGTTCTCAAGTCTTCGTGAGAGAACCATCGAAGAGCTGTTCCCTCATTAATTCAGACTTGCAGATATATGCGTTTTTGCCTTTTTTCTGGTCATGAATAGTAAAGAAGGGTATCAGTCATTCACTCAGGAATACACAAAACCTGCAATCTGCAAGTGCTGCTGGGAGATTGCAGACTGAGCAAGCTGTGGTCTCATGTCCTGCTTGTCCAACAGGAAACCCTCTCTGAGACTCATCAGAACCCAGTCTGAAGAATACCACCCGTTCTGCTTTGACAAAATGGATTAAGCAGCAGAGATGAGTAGAGATTTGCCAAATTTGCATTGTGCAAACACAAAAGGAGGTTAGAAGCCAAGGACTCTTAGGTGCTCTCCTTAGGGGAATAAATACTACTGGAGCTGGCTGTCTTGATGACAAAATAAGAGCTGCTCCTGTTGGACTCTATTTACTGCTGTATTTTTGGATTCTTGACTTCTGTCTATTTTTGCTGTAATGGTCTTTGTATGTTATATTCTGTATATTTTTTCTGATTATATTGATTGTATGTTTCTTATTTTTGATAATGACTTACATACATTTTTGTGATGCTGTAAACCACCTTGAACCATAGTTTTTTTTGGAAAGGTGGTATATAAATAAATTGATTGATTGGTTTGTTGGTTGTGGGCTTCTTTATACAGCTCGTTGGCCACAGTGAGAGCAGATTGCTAGATTGGATGGGCCACAGGTTAGATCCAGTGAGCATTTCTTATGTTCTTAAATATGGGGTGGACAATTGCATATACCTATATCAAAGTAGAATTGTACCACTTCCTTATTGTAAAGATGGCCTCAACTATACCTTTGTCTTCCTTCTTGCCCTACCAACCTCTGTTTTGTCATGTATGGTTGACTATTGTCACAGGAGATGGAACTTCTGGAATATAGTTGGCATATTTATTTTTCTGTGATAGTTACAAGTAAATGCAAATGGGAAAGAATAATGTGCCATAAAAGCGATAAAGGACTAACAGTTTCAGAGACCAAACTGGTCCAAGATGGAAAGGGTGTGTGAAGTCTATAGTTTGATTGTACTTTTGTGATTCCTTGTCAGCTGCTAAACGTAATTAAGTATTACTGATATCCTTGCTGTTCATGTGATTTCAGGGCCTAAGCTGGTTATTTTTACACCTGCACAAGTAAAATTGTGCATAGGATCTTGTAAAAAATTGTGGAGTGTACATGGAGAATGAAGTGCCATAGGGACAAGCCTTTATTCAAACAAGCAAAAGACGCAGGACCAGATAAATAGCAGTAGAAGAAGTTTTATCTTTGCTTCATTGACTACGGCAAGGCTTTTGACTGTTTAGTTCACACTAGAATTTGGAACAGAAGGCTAATGTATTGATTATTCTTCTTAGGAAGCTGCAGTAACAATTGAATTTTGGGATTCAGAGAGTTTCACAGTAGAGAAAGGAATCAGACAAGGGTGCATATTGTTCCTATGTTTAATGTATTGTCTAATGCACAGTGAATACATTATGAGAGTGTCAAGTAAAAATTCAGATTAAGAGGCAGCAGTGACAATTTGAGATATGTACTTTAGATGTTAGTCATTCACCTGTCTTCTTTCAAGGAGGTTGGTGACCAAGATGTCCACTTTGATTTACAGTTGACCATTTGATTGTAAGTGCTCTGGCCAAGGCCATTGCATTGCATTGCCTTGTTCTCTTGATCATACTCAGCCTTGCCTGCTTGCATTCTTGATTGATCCCAAGTTTGCTGTAGTCTCAGCGTAGATAGTTCTGTGTGAGAAATGTTATGTGTGTAATGGTACTGCCAAAAAGACTTGAAGAACAAAGAGAGTGTAGGAAGGCTTGGTAACCAGAATATCTCATATACTCAGTGCTTGCTTGCTCAGTGTGGTCTAGCGGTTAGGGAATACCGGGTTCGATTCCGCACTCCCCCACAAAGGCAGCTGGGTGACCTTGGGCTAGCCACAGCTCTCTCCTGAGCTCTCACAGCCCCACCTACCTCACAGGGTGTCTGTTGTGGGGAGAAGAACAGAAGCTTTGTCAGCCGCTTTGAGTCCCCTTAAATGGGTGAGAAAAGCGGGGTAAAAAAGCCAACTCTTCTTCTTCTTTTGTTATCAAAAATAAAGTGAAGAACACTCTTTGAACAAATTCTTGCCTCATTCCAAAATTTGGGCCTAAGATGGTGATTTTGACAGAGGTGAGGTCCAAATCTCTCCGTATTCTATGTTGTTGACCAAATTCCACTTTTGAGGTTGGTTTATTGCCCTCAGGGCAAGAGAATGTCCTTTCTTCTCAGTGCTCTGTTAGCATCCAGAGTAGCAGAGATACAGTGGTAGTCCTGGAGAGCATAGTGGAGATTGGACTTGGCTAGGGTTCTCGTAAAGCAGATCTGTATTATGTGATGTTTTCCAAGAATGGAACCCCAGCATTAAAGAAGGGTGTAATGTATTATAAATAGAATACATAAATTCTCTTTTCACCATACAGTAGAATTGAATTTTTTGAGTGGCTGACAGAGGTCCTAAATTGAGAGACTAATATCCTTAAAACTGTAATGACATTGTTTATTCTTGTCTTCCACCTAATAAAACAACAATCCCCTCTATATTTTTTCCAGTTGGATCTGAAGTGATAGTGGAGGACAAAAAGTACTCAAGTTTCTCAAAATAGAAAGTGTCTCTGGCCTGGGTGTCTGTAGTGAGTGGTAACAGAGCCCACCAAGATTAATACTTCTTAGCTGCTAGATGCCTACTTGTTTTGGAAGTTCCAAGTGTGTGATAGTTCATTTGTGCAGATCTTATCTGTGTATATAATCAATTCCAAAGTTTTGTGCTAGTGCCTCCCTTGGAAGGATTATACAAGCATCTAGTCCAGAATTTATAATGTTATAGTCACCCCTGTATAACATGCTTCTGTAAAACACAGATTTGCTATTGCATGGTCAATAAATAGCAACTTATATTTTTTAACGCAATCCTAGGAACTTCACAGTAATGTGATTTGATATCAGTAGCAGACTGGGTCTCTCCTCTGCAGTGCCATTGACTTACATTGATAGAAAGGCATGGCACACAAGCCAGAGGTCCGGTATAAATGAGATTACAGCAGCACACTGAGGGAAGAGGGAGCCTTCCATTTGGAGAAACTCACTGCCTCTGGGAAGTGTCTCCTTTTATTAGAGTTTTACAGTAACAAAGAAACTGGCTGCTTTGGTCCAGGAACCACCTGTAATCACTCACTCTGCAGGTCTTTTCAGTTGCACTAACTCACTCTAGTAGTTACTACTGGGTCTTGGTAACTTTTACATGAAATGTTGTTAAATCAAATATCAGCCAAACTGGCTACACCCTAATACAGCATAATGCAACATAATACAGCATAGTGTTACAGAAAGGGCTTCCCAGTTTTCTGTAGGTAACAGCTAAACTTGCATAGCTCACTTTGCAGAATTCAAATCACAGGGTTATGAGAGCATCCATTGCCTTTTGAAGTGCTTAAAGGTAGCACTGATACAAACAGCCCTAACAATGTCTTTCAGTCTGGTTTTTGTTGTTGTTCTTGGGAGGATGGCATCTGTGTTGCCAACTTTCACGAGACCTTGACTTTGGGTTTACCTCATCAACCCTGATGGTATGAAGAAGAAAGAATGGCATGTAAAGAATGATTAGGCAAACGAGACATTGCCAAGATGAGGGCTTGTGATACAGGAACGTTTTTGCAGGAGGTTGGAAGATGGCCCACCTGAGAAGGACATGTGTGCAGTACATAATCTTGCAACTGCAGTTATATAGTGTGTTTTCTTATCAGTAAACCAACATGTTGCTTCACTGTGAAGCTCTCCATGTCCTTGTCTGAGCCAGGTAGCAATCCTGACAGCTCTCCCCCTACCAGCAGATGTAGCCCCCACCATTGCTCTGCCACTTCCTCTTGGAACTGATAATATATAATCGATTATTTGGATTTTGTTTAATTAGAATTTCAAGGAGGGAGAACAGTTAAGGAAATTCTATCCCATCATTGGTTTCTTTTGCTGTCCCTTTGGGAAAATTGAAATCTGACTGTTCCATCTCGAGGAAACACCCATAGTTCTTTGATGAAATAGCCTTTGGAGGTTAAAACATGGTTGCGGAGCTATAAAATTACTGAGCATTGTGCCCTTGTGCCCTAACCCATCTCCTCCATTATGTTACAGTTTCATTCTGATTCAGTAAAGATCCTTGTTATAATGACATATTATTTTGATGAATGAAAGATTATTTTAGGGGATAAATGGAGGAATGAAGGTGGAATAATTTACCTGTATTTAAATTCTAAGGTTTTAAACATGGTTCTTGAATGTTTGCAATAACTCACACCTTTGCTAAGGAAATTTTAAAAACAGACATTTTTTTCAAGGCATGTTTCACAATAGCAGTCTTGGTTTTTGTTTATGATCGTGGCAGTATCTGTCAATATGCAGAATTTTATATTACCCTGATAGCATGCTGTAAATTAGGCAGAAATGGATTCTTTAGGCATTAATGCAAAGCTTGTTAGCAGTAGCATTACAGTTTATACATTGGTAAAAAATTTTTAGAGATCACTTAAATCAGATATCAGATCTTGCTGAATGTAAGATTCAAGTTGAAAACTTTACTGATATAAATTGTGCAATTAATTGAGGACAAAATAATGTATTAATGGTCAGTGGAAACAAAAATCATAAACCAATGGAGCGCTAGATTCTAGATCACCTTGACAATCAGGAATTTTTGTTCCAAAAAATTGTCGGCGGTTGCAATCTCCAAAGCACAGGGCAGGAATGGCAAGCACACTCCACTTCCCAATGATGCGAGTGCCAATCTCCTCCCCAAATAGCCGGGATCGTCCCCATGCACAGTCCTGGCTCACTTAGCAATGCGTGCCGGGTCCCCAAACCCTGCCCAGACTTGTTCCTTTCAGTACCAAATTTGGTCCTGGTCTGGCACGGTTTGAGGTGATTTGGTCCACAGAAAGTGGACCAAATCAAAAACCCATGGAGTCACGCCTTGCCAAACCTAGTTTTGGTGCTGGACCAAACGTGCATGGGGACGCACCCATAATGTGACTCACTAGTGTTTGGCCTCTACTTGCCTGTAGGTACTCATCAGGGCATGCTTCTGATGAGATGGCAGATGGTGTGCTGGGTGTGTGTGTCTCCTCCCAGAACTTCATCAATATATTTATTGTCCCAGAGTTTCTCAATTAGATTCTGATCTGGGGAACATGAGGGCCAGTGAGTGGCATTGATGCCTTCATTGTCCAGGAAGTGTCTACACACACTGGCCACATGAGGCTAGGCATTGTCCTGCACCAAGATTAATCCAGGGTCCACTGCACCAGTGTTAAGTCTGATAATGGCTCTAAGGATTTCATCCTGGTTGGCTACCACATGAAGGTTCATGTGACCTCTCTGAGACCATCACTGACCCACCGCCAAAGGGGTCATGCTGGATGATGATGCAGTGAGCATTTCCAGACTCTTTCACATCAGTCATATGTGCTCAGTGTGAACCTGCCCTCATCTGTGAAGAGAATGGAGTGCAAGCAGCAGACCTGCCAGTTCTGGTGTTCTCTGGTGAATACTAATCGAGCTGCATAGTGCTGGCCTGTGAGCACACTACAGGACATCAAGCCCTCAGGCCATTCTCATGGAGTCTGTTTCTGATAGTTTGGTGAGAAATATGCACACCAGTAGCCCACTGGAGGTCATTCTGTAGGGCCCTGGTAGTGCTCCTCCTGTTCCTCCTTGCACAAAGCAGCAGATACTGGTTCTGATGCTGGGTTGATGCCCTTCTATGGTCCTATCCAGCTCTCCTTGGCCTAATTACACTGTGATGTTTAAGTGTTCCCTTAATTTTTTTAAGCAGTATATTTTATCAGCATATCATTTCTTTGGTTTTCTACCTGTTGGATATATAAATACTTTTTTATTTGTTGTGCCAGTTGGCCTTATGGATCACTCGCATACATGGTTCATAAGAACATAAGAGAAGCCCTGCTGGATCAGGCCACAGCCCATCTAGTCCAGCATCCTGTCGCACACAGTGGCCCATCAAATGCTTGTGGGCATCTCAAGCAGAGAAAAGGACAAACCTTTTCCTGCTCTCAAATCCCAGCAAATGGCCTTAGAAGTGTCCTGCTTTCCCCCGCCCCAGCCTGAAAGATGTACCTAGGCATTCACTCTAGTAGCCATTGATCCATCTGTCGTCCATAAATTTGTCCAACCCTACCTTAAAGCCATCCAGACTGGTAGCTGTTACCACCTCTTCTGGCAGCAAATTCCATAAACTGATGACCCTCTGGGTGAAGAAATACTTCCCCTTGTCGGATCCATCAGCTTCATAGAGTGCCCCCTGGTTCTAGTGTTGTGCGATAGAGAAAAGAAATTTTCTCTATCCACCTTTTCTATACCCTCATAATTTTATATACTTCAATCAGGTCCCCTCTTAAAAGCCGTCTCTCCAGACTGAAGAGGCCTAGACTTTGCAGCCTGATTTTGTAAGGGAGGTGTCCCAGCCCCTTAATCATTCTGGTCGCCCTTTTCTGCACCTTCTCTAGTTCCACAATATCCTTTTTAAGGTGTGGTGACTTTACATGTTAATGTGTAAAACCAAAGCATCACCCTAGCATCGTATAGTTTTCCTCTTCCTATTGCCATGGCAATTTTTCTGCCTTGCCAACTTTCCTAATTCCCTGCTCCCAAAATTAACTGTCCTTGGAGCATCAGAACTTGCTATGATAAGACCATTGCTTGTTCCTGTCATGGTCTAAATTTAGCTAGAAAGTCCTTCACAGCCTGTGAGACAGGATTTAGCAAGAAAGTATCAAAACAGCTTGCAGGTTTATTTAATGAATAAATTCAGTACTACCAACTCTTACAAGTTTCTCTTAGTCTGTAAGGTGCTACTAGACCTGCTTTAACATGGTTGATGAAACGCGACTTCTCTCATTCAGCAGAATCTTGGGAGATTTTTAATACAATTTGGTCTCTGAGCCGCTATTGACTTTCACTGGTGGCACTGATCTTGCTTGGTAGACTAGGCCTCCCCTTCACCTCACCCCTGATTTAAATTATTCACCATTGACTTCTCTTGGTGCCATTCATTTACATGGGGGGGGGGATTGGGCACCTTAGTTTTGAACAGTCACAAGACTGGCATAACATGATTTTCCACTTTACACATTGGATTATGGGAACAAAACCATTGTATTACAAAATAAATGACTTTGTATATTGTACAAGAAGAATCCATATAGCATAAAAGTGACAAAGAACTGCAAAGGTTATCATGGGTTTATGTTTGCTGTAAGTGTCCAGAAACATACACTGGTCACAAAAAGCAATGAAGACTTCCAGATTGTTTGCCTTTTACATGAAGATAATTCTAAGATGGCAGAGGCTCTGTCCTTTATTTCACTGGCAGAGAAAGCCCGTTTACTTCCCATTCAAAATTTCATCAAGCATGTGAGTAAGAAGAGCACATGCATCCATACCATTCTATGTATGAAGTACTAAAACCACATGGGAAAAGATTATAGATTCCTTGTGAACTTCATTTTGTGTCCGCTTTCCCATCAAAATCAGGGCATTTTGCCCATAAGGGCAAAGTAGGAAGCCCTTATGCACCCAACACTTTAGGTGTTGAGTCTACTCATTGGTTGTCTTTCATGCATGTTTCAGTTCTGGATTGCCTAATGGCTGCAGAACCCACTCAGTTCAATGAGATCTGTTTTCTTCTGGTTTGTAGAGAACAGTTATCTTACAGTTTTCATCTGAACCTTGGTATGACTTCTCTTTGGCTCTCCTGCCCTTCAACCTACCACTCCCAGTGGGAACCAGACACAACTAATTAAGAAAGTACTGATTGTCAGGCATAAGCCTGTACTCAAAGGAAAAGAGATACTTGATCTTCTGCCCTTTAGTTTGCTGTGTATTTTTGGATACTTTGGGGAATGTAAAGTGTTTAGAAGGCAAGAGTGCCAAAAGCTTCAAGGACAAAGTCAGTTATGCTAAACGTTTCTTTGCAACCAGAGATAATGTCACAATCTCATTTTGGTTCCTGAACATGTGGTGTAGCAGCAAATTAAGTGATGCTTTAGGTACTCACAGAAAATACTACTTTTGAAAAATTGTAAACTAGGTGGCATGCATTTTACAGTATGTGTAACCTTCATTGCAATTGTGAGTCTTGTCAACACTCCAGAGTTCAAGAAGCAACCTAGTGATCTCATAGCAGCCCTAGAAAGGAGATAGCTAGAAGCACGAGACCAAGCAGATGGATATAAATTAGGTTTAATTTATGTATGGTGCTGTTTAATGGTTTATTGTATTTATAATTATAAATTATTACTCAAAAAGAATAAAAAAAGCAAGAAGGTGGGTGAAGGTGAGCAAGCACAGCTTTCAAAACCAATGGAATAGATATCACTGGGTTATTTCTGCCTATGGTCTATCTTATAGGTACAAAAGAAAGGTTTATTTCCGCATAGAATATGAACAAGAGAGAGAAATCCTTCCCTATTTGAATGAGAAAATAGTTTATATAGGGGTGTGCATCTTGTTTTACTGTGTGGTTAGCAACTTCTCTTTCTGGCTCAGATTCTGCTTGCTTTAATCAATGCTGCTCTGGTCTGGTTTTGAGTTGTACTCTTAGAGAATCTGAAATAAAAGTTGCATAATTTTGCCCTATTACTTATATTGATTGCAACTGACAGATATGTACCATACATAATTATCTCCTTCTGTAACTTGGAATTGTGCGTATTGCTTCAGAATGAAATGAAGGTTACTCATAATAAAAAGTACCACATCTTTCACATATTTTGTAAATTGTAAAAGTATTGATTTGAATAAAAAATAATCACTTCTGTGCATAGATTTTTTGTACAGCTATAATGTCATCAATTCTCATTAGCATTATAGATTATACAGGGATTATTTTTCTTCAACTGAAGGGCTTGAGTAATAGTTTGATTTCATTAAAAATCCCTATACTTCTATAAATGTGTCAGAAGAATTTGGGTTCCCTTCCTTTTTATATGCCACACATTTCAAAAAACTACACGGTTTACAAGAATCCACTATTGGATCCACTTAAACTGGTCCTTATCTTAATACACTGCTATAAAGACTCTTGCATGTTAGCTGCCTTCATATCACACAGAATGAGTTTTAACTTAGCTGACAGTGGAACAAACAGTTGAAATGCAATCTCTGCCTATCAAAACCAGGAATTGCATAGTGTAGATTTCAAATATTGTTGGCCCACATCTACCTTCACATTCCCAACTGTTAGCTGCATAAAGTAAGGCTGAAAGAAGTTGGGACCATGCTCACTTACTTGTACTAGCACAGACCTCCTTGCATGGCTGTTGAAGACTATACATAGTGGTGAAGAAAGATTCATTAAGTGCCTGGGTTCTGCAAATGTGTCACTGTTGCAATGCCCATAATACATAAAGGCTGTGTTCACACCTTTGTTTTAAACCAGTTTCAAACCACTTTCCAAGTGACAGAATACATCAGCAAAACAATTAATCATTTTCGTTCCTCTTTACCTAATCCAAAGATGGCTTTTCTGATTTAGATAATGGTGAAAGAAAACAACCTGATACTTTGCTGATGTTTTCTCTCAACCTGAAAGTGGACTGAAGCGGGATTAAAATGCAGCCAAATAGTGTAAATGATATTCTGATTCTGGATATTTTTAGTGTTTCTTTCCCTCTCCTTTTAATTTTTTTTTAATTTTTTGTTTTTAATTGCTTTTAATTTTGTTCTGAATTTAGTTGTAAACTGTTTCAAGATTTAATATGAAGTGGCATAGATGGATAGATGGATGGAGATGGCTGTTTTGAGATCCTCCCAGTCTTAATACCATAGTAGTTAAACTTATACCAAAGTGACTAGAGTTTTCAAACCCCTGCTCAAAAATTTCTTGGGTCTTATATGTTTTACCCCATCCTTACTTCTCAGAGATGTTGAGTGAAATTCTTACTTTGTTCAACTGAACATGGCTAATCTCTGTTTAGACCTTCTTGAAAAACATGAGGAAAAGGCATGTAGTCTTGTGTTTCCTAGTCAAAAGCTCTTTTGTACTAGATAAAAGCACTGGCACACTGCTGGAAGGCATGCAAGCTTCCATGCTGGCATTTATGCTTTTTGCTTTGCAAAAAACAGTGCACTGGCAGGGGCTTCCAACAGTGATCCCAGTAATACTGCAGCATCCCCAGTAATGGCAGTTGGTGGCATCTGTATATGCAGCAGTGAGGCTGATGGAGAAGACTTCAAGGAATGAAAGAAAAAGAAAAAGCCTGCTTTTTTGCCCTCTTTTGCACTGACCTGTTAGAGTGTAGCACCACCATGAATCTCCAACTCCTCACATATATATATTTTACAATATACAAGTTTGTGTTCACACACAAAACAACTCTAATGTGGCTTTGAGGATAAGAACATTTAAGAGTCCTGCTGGATTGGGCCACAGCCCATCTAGTCCACCATCCTGTCTCACACAGTGGCCTGCCAATTGCTTCTGGGCATCTCAAGCAGAGATGCTGTTCACACACCAGTCTGCCCCTTCCCCTCTTGTGAACATTCCAGGCAGTAAAAGCAATGAGAACACAAGTGACACATGCTACTGCCTTTAAGGCATTTTTGAAACTCTTCTTTGGCTATGCGAGAACCCCCAAGCAAGATTCTTTTGGAGTAGTCACTAGTCAAACATTGAGAAAAAGGATTTAAAAAGGGTTACCATAGGTTATAGTCCTGGAAGAGTGGAGAACAGCTGGCAACCACATTTGTTGGTTAGGCCTGACTGAGTATTTCGGTCTACATACTCAGCACTGAATTAATCTTTTTGTCTCTTCTTTTAGACTTTATTACAGCCTTGCAACTCCTGAGGGTTGAGTATTGAACCATCACCTTCTTGAAAGCAGATGTTCCTCCATTAGCATAAGAGCTGTAGCAGTTTCCATACATCAACTTAAAAGGCTGTCAGCTAAAGTTATGTTAATGTGCATGCATAATACATCTGATTGTGGGATATAGCTGGAACAGCGCTTTTTCTAATGAATGACTTCATTACAAAACAGGCAAAAAATCTGCTTGTTGTTGTTGTTGTTGCCCTTCCTGATCCCAAGGACCACCTCATGCCAGGGCCTTCCGTCCCCTACTGTCTCCAGACGCTGGCCAAGTTCATGGTCATTGCCTCCATGTCGCTATCTATCCATCACATTCTCTCCTATCCCCTTCTCTTTTTGCCTTCAGTCTTTCCCTGATTTGATCTCCTTGCAGTCCAAGGGATTCTCAAAATCTTCTTCTCCAGCACCACAGTCCTTTGGCACTCAGCCTATCATACAATCAGTTCTCAAAATCATGCATAGCTTTGACTGTATGGACTTTTGTTGGAAAGAAACACTAAAAATATCCAGAATCAGAATATCATTTACACTATTTGGCTGCATTTTAATCCCGCTTCAGTCCACTTTCAGGTTGAGAGAAAACATCAGCAAAGTATCAGGTTGTTTTCTTTCACCATTATCTAAATCAGAAAAGCCATCTTTGGATTAGGTAAAGAGGAACGAAAATGTTTGTTTTGCTGATGTATTCTGTCACTTGGAAAGTGGTTTGAAACTGTTACAGAGAAAGGAATCCTGTCTCTCTCCATGTCCAGCTCCCCCTCTCTAGAGAGGCTGCCAGCCTTTCCTCAGTCCTCTGACCAAAAAGGGCCCGGGATGGTAAGCAGAAGCTCCGCAAATTCCTCACTCGCTCACTGCTATCCCCACCATCTCCGAATTATCTCAGAAACCTCTCTTTTAAAGAAGCTTAACACTCTCTCTCTCTCTCTCTCTCTCTCTCTCTCTCCTATTGGTTGGGGAGAGTCAGTTGACTCTCTCTCTGGGTTGTGGCCACGCCACCAGGCCTTCCTGGCCTCCACAAGGTCCTAAACCCACACAAATTTGGTGCGAAAAGGAGAGGACTCCTTTTAGAAAAATATTGCATGGCTCCGCGGGCTGCCAAACACCCGCTATCACCACAATCAGTAGTATTAAAACTACTGCCTTGGCTTTTAAAAGAACAAATATGCTTTGAAGGACTTGCTCTGATATAGATCACATCCATTTCAATGCTCTGTTTGCAGCCCTTAACTCTCAGAAGTCACTCCAGAATCCAAGCTGATGGAAACCTTCAACATTCCTAACGGCTTGTGATTATATATTACTTTTCGTATTACTCAATGGAATACCTGTGAAGTGTAAATCCTTGAGAATAGGAAGAGCAGAGTACTTATATCCTACATGTAAGCACTTGGTTTTCCGCTATTGAGAGTTAGGCTGGAGTGCATCAGCCAGTCTGTCTAGTTCAGCAAGACTTGAGTTCTTAAGACCCTTTTTTCTTGCTTCAGATGATTAGTTTATGCAAAATGAATGTTAAGTATTTCTGTCTCTCTCCTCCACACTGAATCCAGGTATATAGCAGTTATTCTGATGGGGTCATTATAGTTAAGGGAGATGCAAGTAAGCTCATTAAGAAGAATCAAAACAGCCAGCTTTAAATATGTGAAAAGGGATTTATTGAAAAAGTTGGCACAGGAAAAGCTATCAACTAACCTTTCCCCAGAAGGGCTCTTGTCTTTCACAGGCAAGGAGCCTCTAGTGGCCATTTGCTGGGACTTGAGAGTAGTCAAAGGTTCTGCCCTTGTCTATTGCTTGAGATGCCCAGAAGCAGTTGGTGAGCCACTGTGTGAACAGGATGCTGGACTAGATGTTATGTTCTGTTTACAGCTTTAAAAAAACCCAGAAGCCGCTTTCCTATACAGATTTACAGTGAACCAGCAATTCATTCTTCTCACTCCTTTGTAGGTTTCTTCTTTATTTGCTCTTTCTGGTGTAGCTCTCCGTCTCTCCTCCTTCCCCAACATTCCACACTCCTCCACAGTTTCTCTCTCTGGCTTTCTAAAAATTACAGCTACATTGCCTCATCCTTTACAATCACCCACTAACTCTTGAAAGAAACAAACTTCAAACCATCACAGTTACCCATAAAGATGCTTTAATCTGCAGGAAGTATGCAGGAATTCTAAAAACATGACTTCCGTATGGAAGCCCGTTGACTGCTTGTGAGAATTTGTAAGACTGAACGTCCCATCATTTTTGACCATCTGTTTTGGGGTTTAGAGGTGAAATAGTCTGAAATAGATATAAAGAACAAGATGTTAGCTGTTCCTGGTTTGGGACTGGGTAACTTAACATCTGTATGGCCTATCAAAACAAGAAAGGGTGTTTCCCTATTTCTTGGAACTCCTAGTTTCCTTATGTGTTTTCATTTTTAAGGTTATAAGCGTGAGAGCAGGGGTTTACCTAACATTAGTTATTGAAAGCCACTCTGAGAGGATAGCATATAAATAAATAAATATACAGGATCGTATATAATGCACGGGTAAACTGTCTCATATTCAGCCATTATAAATATGGCCCTCTGACCAAAAAAAAACCCTAAATAAATACAAATCATCTTATATACATTCTAGGATCATGTCAGTGTTCAGATCCTACTGTTCCACTTCATAGTGTACCCTGATGCATCCTGCCCCACACCACCCCATGCCACTCTGTTTCTATGGTAGACTGAAGCAATACAGAAGTAGATGCAAAGGGCTGCAAAGAGGAATTGACAGAAATTTCCTTTGTTGTTCACACCCACCAAATGACCCTCCCCGATAATTTGTGAGTATAGTATATTTAACTGCACTCAATTTTTAGTTGCTAGTAAAATGCTTTTAGGCCCCTGCTTAGCAGGCCAGACTGATTTACTGAAGCAAAATACATCTGGAATGGATCTATTTTGCTTTGTTTTTTAAAGCTCTGAATGTTCTTTCCTTGCAAGCTGACCATTTGTGTGCTTTTTTTCCTTCAGTTGCGGAACTGGACCGTTGAAGAACTTCAGAGGAGACTTGGGGCACTTGATCCAATGATGGAGCAAGAGATAGAAGAGGTTCGCCAGAGATATCAATCCAAACGGCAGCCTATTCTTGATGCCATTGAAGCAAAGAAAAGACGTCAGCAGAACTTCTGAGGAGAAGCTGTCAGTAGAATAGATTTCCATCTTCCCTAACAATAAACTGTGCTTCTATGATGTCTGTGCCGGTGGATTTGTTTTACATGTGTTCAACAGAGCAAAATTTCTGCCTCCTTCTTTGCTGTAGCACCTTTTCAAACTCAGGAAAACCATTAGCCTCCATGAGCCTGTTAATGCAGCGATTTAATGTTAAGTTGGAACCTTGGATGACTGCGTGGAAATAGTCTTTGTTCTTATAAATCTGAGGTGCAATTGAAACAGATACTTGCAATCAATTTTGTAGGTCCATTTTATATTTTAAAGATTTATTTTGCACCCTAGCATTGAAGTCCCTTTTCTTTTATGTCTTCTTTTTGGTTTAAAAAACCTCACACAGATAAGTGAAACTACAAATGAGGCTTGCCATGCAAAGATGCAAATGTCTGCGTTTTTCATGAAATTTTTGAAGTGCGTATCAAATCAAAAACCTTATCTGTCCAGCCCAGTTGGCATAATAAAATATTCATCATATAACTTCCATGCCTCCTATCCGCACCAACTGCTGTGGACTATGCTACCAGTCATCAAATTTTATTTTAAATAAAATAAAAGTTGGTTCACCGGCAAGAATGGGCAAGGGCTGTAGTGTTTGTCCTTTTTAGAGCCTTATATTTCAAGTCTACATCTGTGTCCTTTTCATAGTGTGTATGGATCACTTCTGAGCCATTTCTTGGTGTTTAATACACACATTGTAATGAAAACTGGTCATCAGGCAAGATAGTACATATGTGTTCTTCAAATTTCCTTGCACTGAAGGAATGTCAAAGCACTTGTAACTCAGGAAATGAAGAATGCTCTTGAGAGAGCAAGAGGTATTTAAGGAATTGTAAATAATAAGGAGCTTTGCTATTTTGAGCCTAATATGTTTGAGGCTCATGGTATTAGTTTTATATTTAAAATAGTGTGTTTCAGTTTGGGAAAAGGTTAAAAACGTCAGTCAAGATTAAAATAAAGATCTGTTGACCCAAAAGAGTAATTTCAAACTCCCCTTTTAGTAGAAGCTTGATGTGTCAGTTTTAATAAAGCAATTGCATTCTTCTTTGGGAATAAGAACTCTGCTAACAGACAGTAAACACAACTTTGGCTTTCATCTTGCACACAACTCTTTCAGATTATTGTTCACTTTGCACAAAGAAAAATTTAAGTTGGAATATTGCCAAGAGCTAATCACAGCCTTTCAGAATTTCACAAGCATCCGGTGAAATCCCTTCTGTTCTTGACATGCATGAGAACTGTAAGAAACAAGGGTTCAGGTCAGAACTGGTTTCGCGTCATCATATGTACTTGTAAATCAGTATGGCACCCATCCTCCATGGCCCTGCCACTTTCAGGCCTTTGGATAGTGTTGCTTAGAAAGAAATGGTAAAGCTCTAAACAGAGATTGTCCTACCCCTGAAGCACAGTCTTGTTTTTTAATAGATTTTTGGGACCAATGGTACATATGTAGGAATAGTATGTCAAAAAGATCATATTCATGATTGGAAGACTGCATTCATGTTGGATTCTAGCTAGCATGTATAAGTATTGGAGGTGAAACCTAATAAATTTGGACTGAAGTAAAAAAAAGAAATATGCAAACATGGAGAACAGGGCCTGCAGATATTGGTAAAACTGCAAGTATGGCTTGTTTCTTGCTTGTCGCTGCAAGTTTTAAATCACCGCTTTCTTGTCCACATTGGGGTACTCTGGTCGTGCCTTTTTAGAGCCAGACTTCACAAGATCTTGGTTGTTTCCATTGATCCGATCAATCCTTTTCAGTCTGGCACTCCAAAGTAGCATGCTACCAGCACTGCTTTCAGGTATCTTTCAGGCTTAATATACTGGCCCATGGCAGTGTACTGTCTGCATGTTGTCTGGGCACCATTATATTGAAGTATGCTAACGGGATTGGGCCTCTGCTAGACGGCAGGTAGAACACATGGGTACAGGGGCTTAGCATGCCCCATAGACTGGTTCTCTGGCTATGTGCATAAAGGTCCCTTGATTTGCCCCACATTCTCTACTCATTACTTACTCCAACCATTCTGTGGACTCACCATTGCATTCTTGCATGTATAAGAGAGGGAGTCTTTCTGAATGCAGTGTGAACTGCTTGGGTTTCAGAAATAACTGGGGAGTGTGGAATCAGTCTAAGTTCTTCCTACTGCTAAAGGAAGAGATTCTAATCATTATAAGTGATGCCAAACACATTTCAGATAAACATTAGGAGACGTTGCTATTAAGCTACCTCCTGCTAAACCGTACCTTAACTTGTGCTGTTTTTCTTTCTAAGGCTCCAGTAATTAATTTTACTTTCCACAGAAGTCGAAGGCCTTGAAAAGCCAGTTGACTGGCAGAAATTAACAAACCAGTCATAAAGGTTCTGTGTTAGAAAGAGAAATGTTAAATAATATGCCAATGTAGCTTTTCTTAATGCAAAGATGTGTTGGTCAGCATCAGGACAAATATGTCTTCCAGTGAAACAAAGTCATTAAATGAAACCAGGAAATTAGGAGGAGTCAACTTCACCTTTCAACCCAAGTTAGAGTATTTAAAGTAACTTCTATTTATAGTAAAACATTCTGGTCAATAGAAATCCCTTATGAAGAGGAGAACTCTTACCATTAACTGTGCAAGCAAAGAGCTACTCTCTGTAGATCACTGCATTTTGCATTCTTATGAGGTCTCTACTACGTAAAAAAGACAGAAGAAGGATGCTGAGTGGTAATCTCTGAAGCCAAATGCATCTAAAGTCCATCATGTATGTATAAAGCTTCATATATTTCCCTGGGAATATTTGCCTTTGATTTACCACATGTGCCACTTTCCCTCTTAATAGCAGGATAGTGTTTTGCCGTTTCTTGTCTGCAGTCTCGTAGACCCCTAGGAAATTCTTAAAAATTATGTGTTGTTGGAAGCATGAAAAAGTAACTTAAGCTGTTTTCACACTTACCATGTAGAGTGCTCTGCTGTTTGCTGGTGAGGCGTGTCTACACCTGCTGCCAGCTCACAAGGCCAGTTCTCACTTGGCCTGCTAGTGCATGCTAGGGTAGCCTCTGGGAAGCAGCATCTGCACTAGCAGGAGGTGTTTCTACACCAGGAATGTCTCCTGCTAACCCAGAAGCTGCCTCAGTGTCCACTAGTGGTGGTGCACAAAACTGTGCACAAAATCATACACCACACGTGTCCAGAAACGTACCTTTCCTGGCCACTGGAGAGAGCATTTGCACCTCTTCTGGCGCTGTGGGTCACCTGAGGTGCTGCACAAGCATGCTGGCACCTCAGATGACCAGAAATGCAATTCGATGTGTGTGGCACATCATCATTGTCCTGGTAATGGCGCACACACAGTTGCACCAGGCTCCACGGAGAAGATGATGGCACCCGGACCCACACTGATGGGGCCCAGACAGGTGTCCAGACCCAGGTAAGTGTCTGGGCACATGGGTTGTTGGTTTGGTGTGCACTAGCATGCGCAAGTGCAAGCACTAGTGCATGCCAGTGGGAATGCACTATTCCTGTCCCACAGACAGGAAGCAAAGTGCAGAAATACCTCAGGAGTTGCTACCGCCTTCCTGGAGCAATCTAGTTGTAGATTGGTACAAGCAGTCCAAAGGCTGACAAAGAACTCCTGGTAATTTTATATCCTATTCTGGGTACAGCACAGCAAGGGAGCATGGCTGCAGCTGCGCAGTCAGTCGCAGCATCTGGATCACCAGAGCAATGCCTGGTCTCTCACCACCAGATACCAAATCGGATGTTGCTTTGGCAGTCTGGACAGCCCTGGGCTACCCATTCACACTTAGCACTGGTGGCCAGGAATGAATCCAGTTTAGCGCTTGTAGAACAAATGGCCACCACTGTGCTTAATCCTTACCAGCTTGGTATGGTATTGTTATAAAAGACCAGACCAACAAGTGTGAACCTCACTTATCCCAGCTGCTCCAACTCTAAATGAAATAAGGCCAAAATCCTCAAAACCTCCTCTTAAGAGTCCCGCCACCAGCAAAACTTGTCAACAAAACTTGAGTTTAATCTGGAAACTCCAGTTTTGGGGTTTTTTTCTCTGCAAGAATTTATGGTTTCATCTGTCTTCCAAATCACAGCAGCATAGATTTTTGAGAGAAAGCTGTCCAGAACAGTTAAAAAGTATTCATATTCTTGTAAAAATTATGGGCCTGTATGTACAGTTTGAAGCATTTCAAATATTTTTTCTTTTGATCTCCCTCTGATCCTATTCTGTGGACCTAAACCAAATGCTTGGTGCTGTTTCCATGAAAGGTTTAATGTGAAGTTGGTAGCTTTAATGTTTTGTAATTTTTTTTAAAAAAACACTGTAACAACATAACTTCAAATTCTCTCTTGTAGAAATTTATCTCTTTTTGTATATAATGATATTGAAACTTTAGTTGTATGAAAGTACCTTTTAATTATGTATGGGATTTGAGTGTAATAAAAGGGCTTTTTATTTTGGGTTCAGAACATTTTGTTTTGTTTGTTTAATACAAAATAAACAATTCTAATTTTAAAAAGAATCTTGGATTTATTTTACTTTATTTAAGAATTTATGGGTTTTTTTCCCACTGTCACTAGAAGTACCCATCATGTACCCATGGGTACTTAATAGCATTAAATACCCATTAATGGGTACTTAATGGGTACTTCGTGACAGTGGAAAAAAACCCTATATCCCTCCCTTCACCTAAGGGCCTCAGGGCAGGTCACAATAAGAAAATATACAAATATTCAAGATACTTTAAAAACAAAGCATAGCCCTCCTTTTCTGCCAACCTTCCTAGCAGGGCAACACTCAGAGGAAGTTAAACATCAAAGGCCTAAGTGAAGAAATATGGTTTAACCAAGTTCAAAAAACCATGTTGTCTTGAAAAAAAAATCACCAAGGAAGTTTGTTTGTTTGTTTCCATTTCTATCCCGCCCCATACCTGAAGGTCTCTAGGCGGGTAACAACAGATCAAACAGCATTTAAAAACATATTAAAAACAAGACACAGCTAAAAAACATTAAAAACAAGTTATTAAAAACAAGGCACAGATTAAACTAAGGTACATAATTAAAAGCTCTTGATTTAAGCCGTGCATTCAATGGTCTGTTAATAAAACTGTGACCGAGGGGGGAATGAGTCAACCTTATTTTGTTAATCTCTACCCAGGTCGGATGGTTTACTTCATCTGCCCTGGATTTCAAAATGGCAAGTTTACAGTCCTTTAGAACAAAATGTAATGTTGGGGTTTTTCAGCCTACAATAATTGCAGCCAAATCAAATGTAAGCATAACAGAGAAACTGGAAAATAGGAGAAGGAAAGACAGAGGAACCTTGATGAGAATTTTATGAGTAGGCTATAGAGAACAGAAACAAGCCTTTCAGGAGTAGACAAAGGGTTACCTGTGGCTTACGTGAGGCTTGTGCTTTGATCTGGAGCCTTTCTGCACTTCGTGGTTTGTGTGCAGTGCTCTCCCAGATAGAGCGTTTGCACCTGAAGCTCAGAAACAGCCCCTTATGCGCAGGAGCGCACTGCACTCAACCTACATGTGAAGCATGATTTTGTGCCTCACATGTGCACTTACCTTGTCCAGTGGCATCCAGCGGCGTCTCCGTCTGCACTTCTATGGTGCACAGAGGAGCACATTTATTTATTTTATTTATTTATTTCCATTTCTATCCCGCCCTATACCCGAAGGTCTCTGGGCGGGTAACAACGGATCAAACAACATATTTAAAAACATATTAAAAATAAATACAGATTAAAACATATTAAAAGACAATTAAAAACACAATACAAATTAAAACAAGGTGCTTGGTTAAAAATTCTAATATATGCCGTACGCTCCACAGTGTATTCATAAGAACTGTAACTGGGGAGAGAAGTTGTGATGTGCTGGTGACACTGTGTGCACAGTGCATCACCACCGTCCTAGTGATGGTGCTGGTACACACAAAGTGATGCCAGCATCATACCAAGTTGGCACGCCCAGACCATGCGTCCACACCAGCTAAGTGTCTGGATGCAGGCAAGGAGTTGGTGTGTACTAGCACATGTGAATGCTAGTACACACTGATGGAACTTCACCATTACCATCCCACGGATGGAATAGGAGGTGTGAACTTCCTCATTGGCCTTGAATCAGTTAGGCATACGCTGATGGTAACCAGAGAAGATGTCAAATGTGAAACTGTCCACAAGGCAAGAATCCTGGAGCGATTTTTTGGGGTGGGGGAGAAAGCAAAGGGCACTGATTCCACTGAGTAGTGATTACAGAAATGGGGGCTTCTAGGGGTTCTGCATTACAGAGCTGAAGTGGGAAATATTCCTAAGAAAAGTCAGCATCAAGCTGTTAATATAAATTGTAAAAACATCAAACTCTTGTTCTTATTGGTAAGTTTTGAACATGGTATGTGTTTGCACTTGCACAGATTCATAAGATTCGGGTGTAATTATACTGGGGACTCAAAAGATTCTTTGGAGATGTTAGAAGTGGTCCCAGGCCGGTCACTATCACTGCATCAGCACTTGCCGTATTTATGTGGTTTTCACCATATTTATGTGATTTTCAAGTCAAAAGTCATATTTGCCTCAAGATGTAGGGATAACCAACAACCTCAGTCACTCGAAGAGGAGATTTCACAGGCAGTTCATACCTGTCAGTCAAGATGGTTTGGCTATGTACTGCCTCTGAGTAGTTTCTGTAAGACCTGGTTGTAAAGGATTGAATATGAAGGAATGAACAAACGAATGAACGAATGAATGAATGAATGGGGCTGCCTCCAGACTAACAGAAAAAAATCTGCAGTTAAACATAAAAGCGTAGTATACTTACTGTGCAGCGATGGCCCGCTGGCCCAACTCAAAAGGCAGCTCTAGTTTTCCCATTGGAGCTGCGAGAGCTGAATCGGCATGCACCATCACATGGATTCAAGCAGCCAATCAAATTTGAGCTGTACTTCCTGCTCTCGTCTTTGCTGTTCTCACTGTTGTGACTGCATTGAGGGAAACTTCGGATTTCGTTTATACTGTGCAAGTGTCCTTGATCCAGCATTAAGGTAAGTGCGCAGTCCTGATCAGATAATTGTGATGTCACAATGATCCATCGATCGTTGTGTATGACACCTTCATCGGGACTGCGCATTCCACTGCAAAGTATAAACGTGTCTGGATGCATCCTGGCTGTTGGAAAGTATATAAAAGCAGTTCAGGGTGCATATGTAACCACTGTATCCAAATATTACAAGTGCCAGAAGTTCTTCTAGATCCCACTCCGCTACCAAAATTGCATTACTATAATGTGGTTAACAGATCAGTCAGCCTTTATAACTTTTGTTGCCTTCATGGATGCCTTCTAGCTCTTTCTGGTATAAGTACAGAAAACAATTTTGGAGCAACCAGGCAGTACCTCTATAAATCATGACTGCAATATACTTTCAGAACCAGAAACCCGCCTACACTTCTGTTTTGAATCGTGTGCTAGGTAAAATACATCAGTCACAAATGCATTAGAAATTATAGATGAGTCTATAGCTAAACAGTATGTGAAAATTTGGAAAGGGTTTGCAAGTTGTTTTAATTGTTAGGATGTACTAGGTAATTAAAAGACGCAATGAAGCTGTCAAAACAATAACAAAATGCATATTAATATGCATTGATGCATTCCAGAAAATTAGATATGAAATTCAATGGTTAGATCATTTAGGAATGTATGTAATGGCGAATTCTTGGCATTTATTTTTAAATATAAGGGGGAAATGGATGCAGGATGAAGACTGAGCTTCAAGGGCACTTTTTGCACACATAACGAAGACCCCATTAAAAACCTGATAGGTATAGGGACTTGTGTTGGTTTGTTAGGTATGCAATTGGTACAGATCGGTTGTGTGTACCTTCCACACACATGACCCCTTAAGGACCTCATCAGGGCCCCATTCCGAACACGTTGTTTGCATAAGCGCCATCAAAATCTGGATTGAATGGGGTCTTTGGGCCTTTAAATCTGTATTAACACAAGACCCCTTTAATGTGTCTTCAATCCGGTCTTGCGCCATGAAGACTGGATCAAAGAGTGCACTTCCACATGTATAGCAGGCCAATGGGATCTTGGGGTGAGCCTAGAGGCTGCCATTTGCAGCGGGACAGCTCCAGCTCTGCCTCTCAATGCACACGCTATGTAGGCCCACACGTCCTTCATAGCAGTCTACGAAGTTGAGCACAAGCTTCGTAGCAGATATGAAACCGTGTCTCTCCACCACGTCTACTGTAACCGGAAGTGACCCTTGACTGATGGCTATGATTGGGCCTAACTGGAGCCTCAGAATGGGTGCTACGGCAGCCCTGCTTAGCACTCATTGCCATCAGGTGCTAGATGGCCTGTGTGGACACATGGGGCCCTGACCATGATGTGGAACTTCAAGGACCGGATTCCATGAGGAATGGATAACAAAGATCTGGATCTTCTTAATCCAAATTAAGAGAATTATTTGCAAAAAGGCCCAAGGACTAAGTTGCCCCATCATTAGGACCCCAGGGCACTGCCCTACAGTGAGGGAGACCATTAGTCACTAGAGTCACTAGAGTTTCAATACTCATCATAGAGGTTTGTTTTATATGCATCAATCAAGCATACATATATAAGTAAGCAGTAATCAGCTAGTGAAGCCTGAGTCAGAGACTGATGGTTGCATCTCTTACTTCACCAATTTCATTCTTCCACTCTTCTGTTGTAATTTTTAGTGTTATTACCTTGCAGCTTCCTCTGATTCTCATTTTCTACTTTGTTTATTCATATCCAGCCGTTCACCCAAAGGTCCCAGGGTGGGCCACAACAATAAAATATATAATATATACCTAAAACATATTTAAAATATAAACCTCCCTCCCAGCCAATCATCAGACATTTGGATCACAATCGTTTTATAATTGTACTTTCTCCATATGTAAAAGTTGATCACATACCTTGAAAGTAATATGCACTGAATCTTAATTGAATGAACAGGTAGTTATTACTGTCACACTTCGATTTATGCAGGAATTCTGTTCTGGAAAAATGGTGTGTAAATGGGAACCATGTAAATCAAGCACTTTGCATCAGTAAAAATCTGGTGCTTGTCTGTTTGCTTGTATTTCTATCCTGCCCCATATCCAGAGGTCTCAGGGAGCATTACCATAGGGGGACTGTGAATTAAAATAACAACAACCCTCCATTGACTTATTCTGGCTTGACCTCCCCATCTGAAAATCCCATTGACTTGCTTTGGGTTGACCAGTGTACCTGACAATTACAGTTACCTAAGTGTGGGAAAAGCCCTCTTGATGCGAGTCAGTGGAAGAAAGGAAACCTCCACTGAGTTGGGTTATCTGACCCATCTAAAACTTCACAATGATTTGAACACAGGATTGCACACCCAGACATGGTTTGCTTGAACTGAGCCAGCATTTTCAGGTTTGTATACATCTCTAAATATCACCATTCATCGTTTCTGCTTCACATAGAAGGGTGTTGTCCAGAGCAATTAAATCTTATTATACCCTAGAGAATAGCTAAAGAAAAACTGTGTGCTTGAAGAACTCGCTTTTAGATGCCATGGACAATTAATACAACTTCTGTCTTCATAACGAATAGCAGGAGGTTTCCATCGCTGTTCATCACCATTCAACTCTGGCCTTTAATAATGCCTACGGTGAAAGCATTCAGTGTTAGAGTCACTTCATGTTCTTCTCAAATACACCTACCTTTTCACACTCTACAACTTTTTTTCAAGCTGTGGAAATCCCAACTATTTCTAGCTTTTTGAGACAGAGCATTAAAGAATTAGTTCAGGGCCCAGGTGCAACCTAATTTTAATTCATCTTTAATCCTCCTTTCAAGAATGCAACAGTTTTTTTGTCTGCACTATCAAAACAGAGAAGAAGTTTTTGTTAGTGGGTGGCATTATATATTGAAATATTGAAAGTAAACCAGTAGGGCAAATAGAAGTTTTCATTTACTAAGAAAGGGAGAAAACCTTTTCCTTATCTCATTTATCTACATCATGCATAATTTTATACACTTCTATTAAGTCTTCCTTCAGTTGCCTTCTTTCTAAATTAAAAAAAGGCCCAAATGTTGCATTTAACTGCTGTGTTTTGTATTTACTAAGGTTGTTGTCTTTGTCTCATACTGCATTTTGTTTGAAGATCTGAAACAATTAAGTGTAACAAACATCCAAAAACAGAACAGATTGGGAAGGGAGCAAATACTGTTTCGCCACACTGGAAATTCCACAGAGCTGGGAAACCGGGATCTTGTGTTGTTGCCCTTTCAGGCATGCAGGACGACTAAACGTGTGCAATGTTTGGCTCATCGTTCAATGTCTGAGTTGAGCAGAGATGGTTCGAAAGGTTTGAATTCAAATCAATCCCCCATTTGTTGTGGCTCTGTTTAATTTGAGCTGAACCAGGGCCCTTTTCTTCAGCACGACCAGTTCTAATTGAATTATTCATGTTCACTATTGTTTTGTCCTTTAAAAGACCATAAAACTGGAGAGGGTTCCAAACAAGGGCAATGCTCAAATCTAATCTGTTTGAAAATATCTGAATCAAATGAAACCGTTTGAGGTTCAGCTCCGTTCAGGTCAGTTTGAACATAACAGGCGTTTGCCTGTTGGTGCACATCTCTAAGTACAACTGGAAATTGCATTGTGCAGTGTCACAAGTAGTGCTTGCACTCTGATCCGCCATGTTATTCCTTTGTCTGTCAGTCAGATCGGAAAGATGGAGCACGTGGGACCGGCAAAATTGACAGGGATTGCCTTGGTCCCAAAGTTGCCCTGTAAAGATTCTCAGTCTATAACATGACTTTGTATGATAGTATTTTTCTTTATTTGTTTGATTTTAAAAAATATTTTTATGCATCATTTTGTTTTCTTACATGGTTGCTAAAATGTGACTTCACATATTTAATGCAACACTCAAAACTGAGCTGATGGTCATGGTCTCTCCTCTGCAGTGCCATTGACTTACAATAGCTGATTTGGCCTCATCTCTGCAATGCCACTGACATACATTGGTAAAACTGGAGCCCCCATTTTACAGTGTGGTAATGATCATAAGAACACAAGAAATGCTCCACAAGACCAAAAGCCTGACACATCTAATCCAGCAGTCTGTTCTCAGAGTGCCCAGCTAGCTGTCCAGGACATGAGCAGGCAGCTAGATGTCGTCTCCCAGCAGGTGGCCTTCAGAGGCAAACTACCTCCTGCCACCATCAGGGTTAATAGCCTTGGTCCAATGCCATTTTGAAACTGTCCACCACATTTTGTGGGAGCAAATTCCACATTTTAACTAGGGGCCTTTTGACACTTCACCTTCCATCCCAGGGAAGCGAAGTTCTGGAATACGTTGGGCATCCCAAAGCGTTCAAAACCTAGCCGGTGCTTTACTAGATGCTGCTTAAATAAAGATCACTTTGCCTTGGCACTATTGCTGGGCAACCAGGTGACACAGCATACAGTTGTGCCTATGCTGCCGGTCATGTTTTAACTGCTTCAAACCTATCCGCATGGGAGGAACTCCAGCACACGCGGAGCCGTTTTTAGTAAGGAAGCAGCCCTGTGCTCTGTGTAATGCAGATGCCACTGGGCAGGAGTTCCCCCTGTCTTTACCAATAAGGTAAGTTCAAAAAGCCTGAATGTTGTGTAAAAAAATAGATAAATCCTTTTGTACCTTCTGATTTTTTTTGCAAAATTGAAATTTGAGGAGACTTCTGATTCTAGAATTTGGGAAAGAGGAAAAAGGAACCCTCCTCCCCATCCAATTCGTCCACAGCATTGGACCATTAGTATGTCTCTTTCCCATACTAAAAAGCTGTTGTCAGGAAGCTCCCTCAGCTATTTGCATATGTCATTTACATAACATGAGTAAGATCCTCATGAGGGGTTACAAGTATAGTAGTATTCCCCCTGTGCATTAAGAATATTGCTACGCTTGTAGTGCAATTCATAATGTTGTCGTGACCTGATTCCATTCTGACATGTGAATCTTGCTATGATTTTGCCCTATATGAGGGTTTGTGGGAAGAAAACATTGATAGCTAATACGCCTGCATTACACAATGCATCACGGTATGGTACAATATAAGAATTCTTGTATGAGTTAGCACATTCCTTGTTTAGTTTACATCAGTAGCTGGTAGGGTGTGCTGAACCAGGGAAGAGCTTTTCTAATGTCCTTTTTGCTCCAAACAGTGGAGGATTCTGCAGACGATAAAGAGAGTTTTGCTTCAGAATCAATTTGTACAATTTCCAGACATAGACTTTTACTTTACTAACTGCTTAAATGCATCACCTTCTGACAGAATAAACAGCCTTTTCCACACACACCCCTTTCAATCTCTCAGCGTCCAAACATTTCCTTAATAGGATGCCTTCACTTACCTCCTTAGTCACTGATTTCCAGTAACCTCTGTTTCAAAGAGAAAGCAGTGCTGTGGCACAGTTTCCTCTTCAATGCATCTGGCCAAAGTACTTGTCAG
>MTQE01003428.1:20234090-20298650 GCA_014337955.1 Aspidoscelis marmoratus | reverse complement strand
GCTTTAACAAATCTGGCAAGGGGCTGGTCCCTGTGCAGGATGAAAGCCCATCCATTTCATGACACATTTGCCCAAATACTGCTGTAGCATTCCCACAGCAATAAGGAGGAAGCATTTTAAAAGCAAAAATGAAAAAAAAACCACCTGAAAAAACAGGTATTTACTCTATTTTTTAGCCAAATAATCCTCAAAATACCCCTGAAAAGGATTGGTAATGAGGACACAGAGAATCCAAACTGTTTCTAAACCATTTTAAAATGGCAATGAGAACTGGGCCTGTGGGCCTTTTTGCACTAGCTCCAGTGCAACAGCTGGAGGCTGCTCCCACACAAAGCATCTGCACCATGCAGAGCTGCTTTTCTCCTAGAAGAAGCTCTGCATATGCCAGAGGTTTATAGCTGAAGAGGACTAAAAATGCTCTACAGCTGTATTAGCCCCCAGCTAGTGCACACCTTCACGGCTCTATTCTCACCTCTTCTTGGCAAATAGAGCATGTGGCAGGGCAGCACAGTCACAACTGCATGCTACATCAGCCACTCACATGGCGACAGTGCTGGACATACCTGCTGCCACAGTGAGACAATCACTTTGTATACACCAGCTAAATTTGGAATGGGTCAGGCATCACAAAGTGCAGATGCCTGATCCATTCCAGAACTTCCCTGGCCATCACACCTACCAAAAGCATGAAAAGGCCCTCTGTTGGATTAGACTCCGTTGTCTCTTACATGTTGTAACCCGCCCTGAGACCCTTGGGTATAGTGCGGGATAAAATTTTAAATAAATAAATAAAGTTTATCACATCATACCCAAGCAGAATGTAATTCACTTAAGGCAGCCAATCTATGCACACTTACTGTGTGTGGTTGTTAGTCATCCTGAACTTCCTAATTTATGTGTAAATATACACAAGATTGTTCTGCAAATGTGCACTTTCCTATCGTAAACCTACCCCCTGTTCCTGATTTTGATTTTGTTCAACATTCAGTCACCTGTAGAGCTTTGAGTGCTCTCCACCCTCCTTCAGGATGTTTAAATGTCTTGCATTCAAAACACCTGGAAGGTTCTGGTACTCCTCACTCCGGCCCATGGTCTCATCTCCCCAGCCAACTATTGCCCAGTCATACCATCTACCATCAAGAGTGAACTTGGCCACTAGAGCCCCAATGTCTGTGCCTGCTGCTGCTACCTGGGTTGAGCTATGGAGACTCTGGCCTGCTCTTCCAGAAGAGAATAAAACCAATCCTGATTCAGAAGTTTCTCAATATGTCCTTGTTCTGAGACTTGCCATCTGCTGCTGCATCAGCTTTCAGGACTGGGGTTATAAGAGGGAAGCTGTTTTGGACCATTGTACCCAGGAAGTATGAACTTTCCCATCAGAACCCCAAGGACTGTGGCTCCTGCTCCCAGGCTGCATCCAGACATCAGTTACTTATTCAGCTATATTTGGATATTCCAGAATAAAGCATGGGTATTCCAGAAAACTGATTCTGGAATATCCAAATATAGCAGAATAAATAACTGGTCTGAGAGGAATAAGGCCAAACCTAACTCAATAGTAGCAATTTGCTACTATTTTAACAGCTGCTATCCTAAGGGACTGAGCCACAATTCAGGAGTCCAGTTCAGGATTTTTCATGGAATATTTTTTGTTTCTCTTTTATTTTATTTGTATTCCTGTATATTCCTGTATTTTTTTAAAAAAATTAATCATGCATTTTGTATTCCAGTAATAGAATAGATTCCCTGTTTTTTGTTGTAAACCACTCTGAATAGTTTTCTTTGGAAAGGTGGTATACTAATATATTGATTGATGGATTGACTGATTGATTGACTAATTGATTGGCCAGAAATGTGCGGTCTATAAAAGCATTTGAAAAGGCTAGGATGCCCAGACATTTGGGTAGCCCACTAAATGACACAAAGTGCAATGTCCAGGTGCAAAATGAACATAAGAGGAGCCCTGCTAGATCAGGCCACAGCCCATCTAGTCCAGCATCCCATCCCACATAGTGATCCACCAATTGCTTATGGGGACCTCAAGCAGAAGATGACAAAACCTTCACCTGCTCTTGAATTCCAGCAAATGGCCTTTGGAAGCATCCTGCCTATCTCCCCAGTCTGGAGGATGTAACTGAGCACCCCTTCTGGTAGCCACTGATACACCTGCCATCCATGAATTTGTCTAACCCTTTCTTAAAGCCATCTAAGCTGGTTGCCACCTCTTCTGGATACCAGCTCTTCTGGCAGCAAATTCCATAAACTGATATGATGATCCTCTGGGTGAAGAAATACTTCCCGTTGTCTGATCTGACTCTCCTACCCATCCAGCTTCATAGAGTATGGCATTGAAAACGGTGGTCAAACACCAGAGGAACAATGTAAAACGTATGTAATACCACTCTGAAACTCTTCCCCCCACACTGGTGGAGAAAATGCTCTGAAATGCCTTCTCTGACAAGTTATGTACAAAGGGATTCAGTGTGGGTATAGTCTTCGTAGGAATAATCAAGGGTGAAATCATCATCACTACCAGAAACATGTTCATAATTTTAAGGTATGTTGGTTCTTCTTAATAGAGCATCTGCCTAACTGCACTTTCAATTTGTTTTCCTTAAAGCTATCCAATTTTTGGAGTGTCACCACAAAGGCTAGAAAGGAAAGCATATTCTATGGTGGATCATTTAGATCTTTAATAAAATATATCATATGCATCCCATGCATAAATATAAAATTATCATTGTACATGCTTTTTTATGGCATATTTGCATAACAGTTTTCCTCAGCAGAATTAATGGGTACCTAATATCAAGTACATTTTGTTACCAGAATATATTGAGGAACAAAAGGGAACTGTCTCACATTCAAGTATCTGTAGCATTTCCTGCAGCACTTATTTTTCATGACAATGAGCAAGGCCCGAACAAGACATGATGACCCACCTGCTTCTTAAGAATGGAAGACAACAACTGTTAACATTAATGGCTGATATTTTTCACATCCATTATTGTGTTTCTCTTGAAGCCAGCACACAGCACATTGCATTTTTGAAAGAACTGAAATATAATGGATGTTTTCAGTTCTGTTACTTCAAAGCTAAACTGTAGGAAAGGTGGTTAAAATACACTTAATTTTTAACTAAGTGCTCCATTTTGTTATCAGGATGAGTTCAGCTGAAGTTTGTGCACCAATGAGCAATTTCTACATATACTAAGTTAGACATAAATTAATTCACTTACACATCATCACATTACACACACTTGAAAGACTTAGGCCTCAGAAACTAACTTATTGCTATACTGTTCTCTGAAATTTTCAAGACTGCAGTTTGTAGGAATGGGAAAGCATTTCTCCGTACATACGTAGCAGCTTTAGATCTTTTTTTCTCATTAGGATTGCAGGAAAGGATTTTATTTCCTCTCTCTGCCTCTTTACAGATCTAATAATTATTAATTATTCCCCCAGCAACTCCCATTTGTACTATTTAAAAAAAGAATTTGTAATGTGGGATTAGGATAAAAAATTATTAGCAGAATCTCCCATGTGAAGATTGACTTAACCCCCCTCAAAGCACATGATGCTTATTGTTTCCTTGCATATGTATTTTGCCTTAATTTCTCTCCAATTTAGAGCAGTATTTTCAGCTTTCTACGTTGTGTTTGGGTCAGAATACTCAAAAGGAAAGGAAAGGTCCTTTCTTCACTGCATCTTATTCTAGGGTTATATCCAGAATAGGGGTCTGCCATCCACATGCGGGTGAGACTATTGTGGACCAATAGTCTAGGATATAATCCAGAATAAAGCCCAGTGCAAAAAGGAAGGAAGGAAGGAAGGAAGGAAGGAAGGAAGGAAGGAAGGAAGGAAGGAAGGAAGGAAGGAAGGAAGGAAGGAAGGAAGGAAGGCTGGCTGGCTGGCTGGCTGGCTGGCTGGCTGGCTGGCTGGTTATTCCAAAGCTACTCCGCAGTTTTACCTGTACAAGATTTAAGACTGTAGTCTGCTATTGCAGCTAAAGAACTGTACAGAAGAGACTGAATCCTGAGATGGTCTTGAGATGGTTTTAAGTCCATTTGGATTTATTAAAACCTTATTTCTTTCATATGTTTATGAAAATTAGCTGTAAGACATGCCGGTTTTTGAGGACCATCTGGATAAGAAATGAAGAAACCCAGTTTCAAATCACAGCTCTTCCAATTATCTATTCCTGTGGAACACTTGCAAATAAGCACCCTGGATTAGGATCAAAATTATTAAATTCCTGGGACATGAATTTAAATAATTATTAATGGCACCATCAGACACACATCTCCTCTAATATGTATTCCAGTTCAAAAGAAGAAGTTTCTCCAGGAGTGTGGCAGGAAGAAATAGTCTATTTTTCCTGGTTAACAGGGAAAATCTTGCTTCTGTTGCCTTTTGCATGGTCTGCCGAAAATTTCTAACTCACTTTTTATGCAGTATTTGCATTAGTTTTTCACCAGTCATTATTTGGAAACTTTAGGAATGCCTCCCCTGGAATTCTGTAACATAATGTTATGATTTAACATTTCTTCTGCTTAAACCTCAAAATTCTGGAAATGGCTACTGAAGTGTAATGCATCTGAAAATCAGTCCATCAAAACAAATCCCAGAGAAAGGTCAAAACTGTCAGACTGACAGGAACCCTGGCTATAACGGTCTGACAGGATGCACAATTAGCAATTTCAAAGAGAATAAGGGATACAGAATTACATAGAATACATTCAGGCTTATAGTGATTATATCCCCAGCTCATGGATATTAGTCTTTCTGATTCTTTTCAGTTCAATAATATAATCCATGTGGCCTTTTATGATGACATTTTTCCATTTCAGAAGTTGGAATATTGATGAGTGTTCCCTAGCATTACATAAGGTCAAAGGCTAGGGGTTTGGCACATCTCATGGCATTGCGGCCACTCTGTCAATTGTTCTGAAAAGCTTCCTGTTCCTCACAGAACATGCATTCTCTCGTTCTATCTTTTATTCACATTCTTCTTCAGTTCTATTAAAGCAAGAGAGCTAGTGGGTTTAAGCAATCACTTCTTATTCAGTTTTAGCTGTAGGTGGACAGCATTTTCAGTTTATGTTCAACGTGTTCATGAAGTTGGAGCCTTGGGAGCTCGAAAGCCTTAAGGAGAGGAGCCAAAATGTTTACTTGTTCATCAATATAGGGGAAGTGATGACTATTCCATCTGAACTCAAGTGCTTGCCCTGATCAGTTCTAACTCACTTTTCTTAGTTTGGGATGGCCCTGGGATCATTAGAGCGGCCATCAGTCATCAATATTACAGCTTAATGCAATTTTTGGCAGCACGGGCTGACAGTGCTCAAATTCCTTTTGACTTTTCTCATCTCTTCCCTTTTCCTAGCACTCACAGCTCCTGGAAATAGATGCATTAACAGCTTTCACACAGTGGTTGCTGACATAGGGAGGAGGCTGATTGGAAATCATGGCTATTTCTTCCTTCCTTTTAACGAAAGGGCAGGTGGGCACATCTTTGAATGGGCATTTGACCACCTCTGGGTAAGAACTGTCAGTCAGACTAATGTCACTGAATAAGGGGTTACAATGGTCTTTGTCTCTTCTGCATCAAACCAACAAATAATAAGACATCTATTTGTTCCAGCCACAAGTGAGACATGAAATAATTTCTCCACTATTGCCTAGGGTAGCTTTTAAACAGGAAGGCAGGACTCCTGCTGCCCCTTTAACGGCTGCACAAAAGAGGAAATTTTGTCAGATACAGCTTCACCACACAACTAACACCTGCTGAAATACAAAATGTGCAGAAACCCCACCACCCTTCCTCTGTGAACACTCAATTGTTGCCCACAAGTAATAGCAGATAACAATAGAAGCTTATTATGGGCAACAACCAATTGAACCTTCAGCTAACGTATATAGAGGCTGATTTATTACCAGAAATGAAGGGTTGCTAATATGAGGCCCAACTCTCAACACAGACCACTTTGAATGTTCACCATGCTAGCAGGGTAACAATTGGTAACAATTTCAGTTCAGCAACATTAAGAGCCACTTGGGTTATGTTCAGACATAACAAAATGGGTGCCTCAGATGTACCTCAGAGAAACAATGTGTGGTCCTCATGTTCCCAAGCCTTGTCTAATCCATATTTTCTAACACCAATTGTTTAGTAGGGTGGGGAAAGGCAGACTGGTGTGTGAATAGTTCCACCTCAGAGTCTTCTCTGTGGCACCACAAAGATGCTTTTTTCTTTTGGCTGTGTCTGATCACAGTCTTGATAGTATTTGAAATATCAGAGGCCTGGAGCTCAAAAGAACCCTTTGGGTAGGGCAATCATAACCGAAGTAGCAACGAGGCCTCAGATATTGTTGCCTCACAACAAAAAGGGGAGAAGAAAACAAAGTGTCAGATGTGTAAAGCAAAATTATTTCTATTTATTGGATATCTCAACTCATTTTGGTGTTGTTGCCTTTCTCAAGACCTTTATAATGAAATTTGTAACAAGTCTGTGTTTGTTATGGTTAAAACACTTAAAATTTATTGCCTCTTTTTTATTTGAATTATTCTAGGTGCCTGTCTTTTCTCCTCTTTCTCTTGTTACCTTGGCTCTGTTTCAGAAAGCTAACCCTCTTTCTAGAAGTAAGAAAAAGCGAAAAACAGTAGCACAATGCATGCCTCCAACTGTTGGCAGGAAATTCAAATATTCTTATTTGCTCTAGCATGTTTATATGTCTCCTGATCCAGGGATTTTAATGTAAAAGCATATATGTATATAAGGCTAGGAGTGGAATTAATTTCTGGTTTGGGGACAGTGACAAAACTGTCAAAGTTGTGACATCACTTCTTGACATTCAACATATCTTTTCGCTGTCTTTCCAGTACATTCACCCTTGAGCCCTCTCTGCACTTGTTTATTATCCCAGAACACGAGGCTCCCTAGTACACATGGAACCTGCACTATTTCAATCCAGAACTGTCCCAAGTGATCCATATCCTGTATTAGCTATAGACCTGTTTGAAGAAATCTACAACTATCCCAAGCCATCTTGCACCAGCCCAGTTTTGTTGATTCTGTACCTGTTCTTGAACACGCAAAATCCTACAGCCTCATCTTTGAAGCTTATTCAAGCTTCCAAATATGATTTTTGAAACCCTTTCATGGAGATAGGTACTCTACCTTTGAAGACGGTTCTGTTCAGCCCTGCCTTTGTACACTAGACCCAATATATGAGTAATGCAGCCTGGGCCAATTGCTGGAAGGGTAGGTGTTGTTTTGGACAGAGAGTCATTTGCATGGACCAAAACAGCTATGGTGCCTCCACATTGTTGTCAAGCTTAGCCCAGGACTGGCGGTGTCCTCAATGCCACAATGCAGACAGTATTACATATCTTATCTAGGAGCAGATTGGACTGGAATAGCTAGACTGCTCCAAGAAAGGTGAGTGCAAAGGGGGCCTTGGTGGCTAGAAGGATGTGTTTGAGCAGTTTTCCGGACAAGGGATAAAACCAGGGATGCTCAGCATACAAAACAAATATTTTACTCTTGACCTACAGTAAATAGAACTAGGCCACAAAACTATGTTGCAGCCCTTAGATATATACACTACTCTTCTGCTATACAAATTGCTATGAAAGTCAAAAAGGAAAAAAGACAGTGCATCAATCTTTTTTTCCTATTTCTGAACACATCCTTGTCTGGTTGCCTGGAAACAATCCTTAATTGCTATGGGCAACAAGATATTTCATAACCCTACTTTTATACAGGTTGTAGGGGAGACTGGAGAGCTTAAACTCTTTCCCATTAAAAGCAGGGCAAATGGAAGATATTACAGCTAAAACTTCTTTAGCTATTTCGTGTCACAGTGACTGTCATGTACTATTGTGCTACATTCACACCTAGGATTTAATCCAGGTTCAATCCACCTTCAGAGCAGAAGAACACAGCAGCAAAGTGACTGGTAATTTTCTTTCCATATTATCTAGCCCAAAGGTGGATTTTCTCAGTTTGATAAAGCCATAAGCAAACAACCTGTCACTTTGCCAATGCATTATCTCACTCTCAAAGTGGACTGAAGCTGGATCAAAAAGTAGGTGTGAATGCAGACTTGTTGGATACTGTGTAACTAGCCCTGAGATCTTTGGATGTAGGGTGGGATATAAACATAAATAAAAGAAATATACACACACATAATGTGATATAAGACAAGATCCACATGGGCTTTTTATGGCACATCTGTGCACCCCTGCTGCACCACAAGCAAGCTCCCAGGACACAAGATAAACATGGACCTGCACCCTGGGAGCACTCCCTGGATCATCAGAGCACTATAATGACAGAGTGATGGAAATAGCACTGCCAGAGCTTCCTCTGGCAACACTCATTGCTTTTCAGAGCGCAAAAAATGGCCACCTCCCACAGGCATTTCCTGTGTTCTGCAAAAAGCTGAAGGTGGAAACATGTAACCAGGGCTGCATCCAGACTTATTTATACTGTGCAGCAGAATGTGCAGTTGCTATCGGGGCATCAAACATGACGATCGATGGACTGATGCATCATTGTGGCGTTGCATTATCTGGTCGTTGCTGTGCACTAACCTTAATGCTGATTTAACAACACTCGCTGCGCAATATAATGAAAATTCAAATTTTCCTGCCAGTTTGGCAGAACGGCAAGAGCAGCACAACGAGAGCAGAAGGCAGGTCAAATGTGATTGGCTGCCTCAACCTGTGTAACCGGGCACTCCAACTCAGCTCTCGCAGCTTCCAATAAGAAGCTATGAAGTTGCTCTTCGAGTCGAGATGGCTGGTTGTCACTGCAGAGCAGGAAAGCTGTGCTTTAACCTTTAACTGCGGATTTATTCCACAAGTCTGGAGTAGGGATGTGCCTGGATATTTGAAAATTTGAATATTCGATTCAAATTCATCAAATGTCAACATTTGAACTCGAATCAGATTTTTGAAAATCTGAATTTATACGTTTGGACAGATTTCAAATTTTTGAATAATTTAAATGAACAGATTTGTATCTATCGTATATGAATATGCGTGAAAATTATACAGGATGAAAACAGATGCATACGAGACAAATACGTATGTGCACAAATTCGTATATCGGATATGAATCTTATTGACATTCGTATATCCGGATATGAATTGGATTTTTGAAAGTATGGATCTGGATAATCTGGATCCAAATTGGATTTTCGAAAATCTGGATTTTTGACATTCGAATCAAATTGAATTTTCAAATATTTGATTTGAATCGAATTCGAATGCAAAAAATACATTCATGTACATCCCTAGTCCGGAGGAAACCCAGGAGACAAAAGTTTCCCCAATTTAATGGTCACATTGCCAGGAGCAGTAGCAGGCATGCAAGTAGCACCAGACAGCACGGTGATCAGAGACCGCTGAAGCAGCGATCTTTGATTAGTGAATTCTTTCCACTGTTGTGCAGAATCTGCCTAAGAGAGGGATGGTGGGTGATTTCACACCTTTGCTTCCCCAGGAAACCCTCCCTGGGCAACAAAGATGGGATACATTTCCAGTGCTCACAGTTTGGTATCCCAGATGCATCCATCCCTAACTCTGCCAGCATTTACCTAAGTGCTGGTGAGGTGCGAATTGCTGCCATTACAACAATGATCATAGAACTGCAGCAATGGCACAACACGCCTGCATGGTGCCATTGCTGCAGAGATGCAATGATGCAGTGCTAACTGCACTTGTGCTGTCCCTCCCCAGGCTCCATTCAAACCTCTTCCAGCAGGGAGAAGTGTGAACAGAGCCACACCTTGCAGCAGGGAGCATAGATGTTGAGCAGATAGAAGCACTCCACATCTATGCACACTGTGGGAAATCCTGCATGTGCCGAACTGCATCTGGGGGAAAAAGCAGCTCCACACAATGCGGAGAGTCTGTTCAAGACCGGACCTCCCCTGCAGTTCCTCCTGCAGGGAAGTGTTGGAAAGGCTCGGTGAGATAAAAAGGGATCATACTTAATGGGTTTGCACAAAATGCTTCCATTGAATATCATGATTCAGCATTATTGAATGGAGATATCAGCCCCGCAAAATACTTTAGAGTATTTTAACTACTCTTCTTTTACCACATATCAGATGTGCGCAGAAGTGGGGAGGAGGACATAACTTCATGCTGTCAGCAGCTACTGTTCTGCATGAGGCTAGAAATAAAAAGGACTGAAAAGAAAATCCAGCCATTTCCCATTTACTCCTGGTTTTAGACAGTCCATAAAATGTGACTTTCCCTCATATCGTGTGGTCTTGTTCTGGGGGCGAACTGCACTAACTGAAAATGGCCATTAGAAGAGCTGACAATCATTTGACTTCCTCTAATGTGATTTGCATAATACAGTGCTTCTGGAAATAGGAGCGCCACCGAATGCAAGGAACAACTGTATTTAGAGAGTATCTGGGTTGTTCCAAACAGAAGATGATGGTTCCAAAAAGCACATATCAGAAACTCTGCATTATAAATAGATTCTGGGAGTCCTCCTGCAGTAGCTTCTCATTATTAACAAAAACACCCCAAGGCTCTAGTAACACATAAAACTGTGGATATAATCTAGCCAGGCTCACATCGACACTACTAGAGCCAGAAGTAAGAACAATAAATCCTTTTATCTTTCAGTTAAAGGTGTTTCAAAAACTTTGCTTTTTCCTTTCAAGTCTGAGCAATCAAAGGCAGAAAGTAAGTAATCTGTAGGCATGTCTCCACTGAAATGTTAAGTATCCATATAGCCCTCTCATTTAAAAAATATAAGCAAACAACGAGCAAGCATTTTGGTGGAAGAGTCTACCTCATTTCCACACAAGTAGGATTCAGTTAAAACCTACACAACAGAATAAAATTATAGAAAAATGAACAAACTTGTATCTGGGGGATAGTCATAAAAAATTTTTTGTGAGGGGTACCATGTGTCCAAAACACACAGCATATGCCAGGATCTAGCACAGGTTACCCAAATAATTGGCCAAGAAAACTTCCGCTGACAAGAATCCCTGAATCCAAGGCAGCTCTTTAGGTTTGCCCACACGACAGAAAGAATATACATTGCTTTGCTCATCAGAACACTTTTGTGGAGGCCTAGGCCCTTTCTGCACAGACTGGCAGTCTGGATTAAGGAGACTCTTAATCCAAATCACAGGCTTCCCATCCTCACATTAATGCGGATCAAGGAGGTCTTGCCCCCCACTGTTCTATCTTGGTCTCCTTTAGATGGAGCATGGTCTAGATTAAGAGGCCCTTAATCTGTTATAGACCTGTTTAATTGGGTATACAAGCAGACTAAAGGCCTTGGGAGGTGTGCAGACTGTACACGTAATCCAGATCAGTTGACCTAGTTATTCCAGACCCACTAATCTGGATTAACACAAGGTAAGAAACGGCCCTAGAAAGACAGAAAACCGCTCCGTGCCACTTTCTTTTCATGAAAATATTGGGCACATTTTCTCCTGAACAGTGGAACAGTAGAGAGATAGCAGATTTAAACATTTTTACTATATAAAGTCTGTCTGCACAGTCCACGGACAGATTATTGAGAATCCCTTTCCTCAAATGAACACAATGAAGTATTTTATTCAGTTCATAAATCATTTCGACATCTTCTCCAAATGATGCATTGCAAGTAGGTGAAACAAGTGGGCTGCTTTGGGCTATGGTGTTATTTTGGAAATATTTCCCCACCCCTAAGCTTCACATTGTGTTTAACAGGCCTTTCAGGAGTGTTGCTTTTGGTATCTGACTAGCATCAATTTTTCATAATGTTAGCAAAACTGTTTGTTGTTGCCTTGATATTGTTATATGAAGGTGCATATAGAAGTCCCAAGTACAGGAACTTTTGCTTGAGGGCTCAGCTCACAAAACCCTTGGGCCATTTCTGCATTTGCAGGGGCTGGCCTCTTCCAGCTGGAGCCCACATGTCCTAGAAAAAGAAGAGGAGGAGGAAGAAGAGGAAGAGGGGGGAGGAATTGGCTTTTCTACCCCACTTTTCTCACCCATTTAAGGGGACTCAAAGCAGCTGACAAAGCTTTCTATTCTTCTCCCCACAACAGACACCCTGTGAGGTGGGTGCAGCTGTGAGAGCTCAGAAGAGGGCTGTGACTAGCCCAAGGTCACCCAGCTGGCTTCATGGAGGAGTGCAGAATCAAACCCATGGCTCCCTAACCATTAGACCAAACAGGCTCATGCTTCAGACAATTGTTCCAAGACAACTCCAGTGCCACTCCATGCTCTTTCAAAGCTCACTTGAGTTTTGTGGCCTGATCACACTTTCTGGCCTGGTATGGTATAACAATATCACACCAGGCCAGTAAGGATCCAGCATGGTGGCAGCCATTCATATTATAAATGTTAAACTAGTCCTGTAGCTGGCCAGCAGCAATTGTAGTAAAAAAAGCCAGCCCAGGGCTCTATGGATTGCCAGGGCAATATCTGAAGCAACATCTGGTGAGAGGCCAGATGTTGTTCTGGTGGTCCAGCAGTCACACTTCTGCAGCCTTGCGAACTCACCATGCTGCACCCAGAAAAGGATGCAAAACTACCTCCCCAGGAGTGATCCAGCCTCTTCTGGGAAGGCTAAAGACTGGGAGGGATTATCCCACTCCTGGGTGGCTGTAGCAGTGGAGCAATGCAGATGTGACTGACCAGCAAGAGAATAGAACCACTCCAGCTGGTAGGTACAAAACGTTCTTGGCCTCAGAGCCCTGAGGGAGACATTTTTACTGTGCAATTTAATGTCCTACTGAAATGGGTCTTCCTGTTAAACTGGAAATGTATGCCTCTCCATTCCATTCCAGTGGTGCCTGAACCATCAGAAGACTCTTTTAAAAGGTTCTACCAGCCTTTTTAATTACATAGTCTGGGCTACGCTCCATTCAGTGTGGATGGAGCAGCCTAGCAGGAGGCACTGCCTCTCTAGTTCACACTAGAGTGCAGAAGAGAGAGGCCCAGAAATGGGCTAAGCCACTGGGCATATGATTTGGGGCACCTCCTATTTCTCTGCCATGCCCATTAATTTTGGAAAGGGCATGTACATAATCAAGCTCATTTTTGAAAAGGATGGTTACTATATAATTACTATGGATTTATTGTCCCCAAATCTGAATAGCTGTTGAGGCAGACCTGAAATAGTCTTTCTGAGGTGAATTTTGTACAGATGCTTACTATGATACAATATTGTACTTTGTCAGGAAATGTTCTTAAAATTCATTAGATGCACAAATAGTACAACTATTGCTTCAGGCTGTATTCAGACATAACAAAAGGGATGCCTCAAAGGTGCCTCAGAGACACAGAGCCTTTTTGCACTTAAATTAAGAAATTAAGATCAGGGCTGGAGGCTGGCATTTGCACTGCCACACATACCTTCACCTTACCCAGCAGCAGTTGTTGACAGCTGCCCCACCCCTTCCCCATGGAAGTAAGCACAAAGGCTGTGCCTGGGGCAGCACCAGGCACCCCTGCTATCGATGGTGGGGGGTGGCTGTGCACACTCAGAGCCTTTCTGAGATAGAAGTGGCTCCACGGTGTGCAGATGCTCTGAGGCAGAGAATCACCAGGCTATCCCACTTGTCCAAGTGCAAAGAGGCCTGTAGTGTGTGGCTCTCGTGTTCCCAACCCTTCTCTAATCCACCTTTTTTAGCACAGAATGGTCAGGAGAGGGGGAAGGGCAGACTGATGTGAGAACAATCCCACCTCAAAACCTTCTCTAAGCTGCCTCAGAAAGGCTTTTCCTTTTCCTTTTTTTGCTGTGTCTGATCACAGACTCAGGGATAAGTATTCACTCCCAGTATTCTATATATGTCTTTATAGAACCTATAGAATTACCACATGAAGGACCCATCACTATCTACTCCAGCTATCTCTCCTGAGACTCTTAGCCATTCTTTTGCATATCAGCTATACAGCCAGCCATGAACCCTGTCAATTTTTCTGCTTCTCTGAGGTGACTACAGAATGCTATTCCATTCCCACTTGGCAGCACGCGAGTAAAATTATATGTATCTTTTTGGAGATTTATAATGCTAAAAAACAATAACGTTTTCATTTTATTGTGTGCCTGGTGGTGGTGAGAGGAGAGCTAAAAATAAAACCTAATATCAGGAAACAGTCCTTGGCATATATCACATGAAAGAGCATTTTAAACAAAACAAATCTTAAATATCTTTTTCTTAAATCTAATTATCATTTTTAGTGGATTCTAAATTACCCAAATTTGTTGAGGCAAAATTGAAACACAATGGCATGTTTAGTGGGGCTGTCTCAAGAGCCAAAAATTCTGGAGAACTTTCAGGGGAGGTAATTTAATTTGGTAGGATCCCAGGATTAGTAACATTGGAGCCAAGTACCCCATCAATATTTGGTGGAGGGAGGGAATGGGAAACTCCAGAATTAAGATAAAATTAGGTTAAAATCCATTCAGAAGGAATGATTTTTCCATTATTGGAAAAGAATGCATGTTCCAACTCTGAGTTTGTGATATACCAAATATTAGAAACTGACTTGATGGGAAAGCTAACAAAGTATGCGTTATAAAGGGTCTCAGAAAAATCTTTCAAGGCATCCTGAGATGATTTCATCCAGCATGTTAAAAGAATTGGATTGAAAGGGAAAAAGAATAACCTGAAAGACAGCTTAGTCCCAGTGACTATTTTGATGGTATTTCAGGGAGGGGGGAAGGGTCTGACTGAATCTTACGTTGCACACACACACACAAAAGGAGCCTTGGTAAGGCTTTCATAAAACTGAAAAATGTGTAGGAACTGTTCCCTAGGATGCATTCCTTGCTTTTCCCACCAAAGTGTGGGAAAACTTTCTTACAAATATATACAGCACTCCCTTGACATGCATTATGAACTAGCAGTTGTGTGATGCTGTTTTTGCTATTCATTATTTCTCAAAAAGCTTGTATATATTTGAGAGTTCAGACACAGAAGTGGCCATTTTGGGGGAGGGCATAGGAAGGTTTAAAAGACCTCTTCCAAATTCCTTGACACTGTACACCTCCTATCACCTAGGATATATGTCTTAAGAATGTGGAGGGGCAACTGTATTTCTCTTTTTAAGATTTACAAAATGAATACACAGAGCAGCACTGTACTTTGGAAGATTTTTTTTTTTTTTTAGCAAATGCATTTATTTCCTGGTCGTTTCCCACTGCCTAGTTAAGAAGAGACCTATTTCCATAGCTATCAACCCAGAAATACAGTTCCTTTAGCTGCTTGACACAGAGAGGACACACATGATGTGTCATTCACAGGCTGTTTGACTGCATTGAATCAGCATTCCCTAGGGTGCTCACAAAATGTTGTATTTTCTGCTGCCTCGAGTAGGCCCTGAGCTCCACAGTCTGTTCATCCCATAATAGTTATTTTTCATTAACATCACATGCTCATGCCAGCAGAAAAATTCCAACAGGCCTGGCACAAAGTTCATTGCTGAAGGGATACTCCACTGAATCAATTTGGAGCTTACCAGGCAAAACACTTAAAGAGACCCAATTCTGAACCGGCTGGATAGGTTATTGCTGCTTTCAGAAATGGTTCTACAGGGAAAAATGAGAAGACACTAGATATTTTTTAAAAAAACATCTGCACTCCTATACATTACTGTCATTCTACATGATCTAAGGCACAGTCCTACATTTTAAAACTTTGTCATAAAAAGGAGCAACAAAACAACTCTCTTTAAAAAGTAGATATACTACAGATGTGATAGTTCTATAACTGCTTTCACCCAGAGAAGCAGAAAAGGGTTTGTTCAAACAAAACATTTTATTTCATTCCAAAGTTGAGGTTTTCGTGTCCCTTTCACTGACAGAAAATAATAACTCAGTTTAGGTCGGATAGGGCAGGAAGCTACATAGGCTCCTGTAGCCAACAGCCTCCTAGAAATGGCTGCTAGGGGAGCTCAACTAGTGGGGGCAATGAAAAGCTGGGCTCATGGGAGCCAACTAGGGATCTGCACAAATGGTTTTAAAAAAATATTTGGTTCATATTGAATTGAATGCAAGAAAATTCATATTTGTTTGAAAGATTCCCCTCAAATGTGGTAGGATTCGAATTCAATACACATGTTCATACAAATCCGTAATGTAGTTTCGTACGAATGTATCAAAACAATTTGATTTCAATTCGAATGTCAATCTTTGAATGTGCCAACATTCAATTCCTATTTGAATGTCTGAATTCGGCCAAATTTGGCCAAATTTTGAATGTTATGAATATTCGTGTGCAGCCCTAGAGCCAATGGAAAATGACCACAGAAGGTGATGATGATGAGAGATGAAGTAGGAGGCTTTTACCTGCTTATTTTTAAATACATACATATTTCCTTTGCCCACAGATAGGACAATTCTTTGTAAATGTTCATCAGAAACAAACCCTGTGTGATCGCATCTAAGGACTGACACATCTTTGGACTTTCGGAAAACTAAAGATAGGCAAGTTACAAAAAACATTTCTGCATTCACCATTGATCCATAAGGGGTCATGAAATCCTCTTCTTGGCCTCATTGGTCCACACATTACTGTGGATCTGTGAGGCCCCTCCCCCCACTAGTATGGAGTATAATCCTGATCTGGCTCTAGTCTAGACCATGGAAGCATGCAGAAGGTTAACCTGAGCTTTTCCAGACTGTTTCTTTTTATTCAGTTGTCTTCTACCTTAAAGAGTCCTACAAGTTCAAAACCTTGCTTATGTTTTAGTTGATCCTGACCAAAATTATTAAGTCACAGTTGTTGCCTTTTGATCCATGTGTCAGTTTTAACACATGAGCAGTGGTAAAAAAAAAACAATACTGTAAGTCTCATGCTATCAACTGTGGCTGTTTGCACACTTCCTGATCTTATACTGGGGCTGCCTTGTCTCAGGATACACAAGCTGTCCTAAGGTGGGACAGATTGCTGTTGAAGCAGGACAGGGCTGCCTGCATTTGTATGGCCTGGCCTGCTTCACACAGGGCGGCTGTCTCTGAAGAACTCTAAAAGTGCAGTGCTGAGGCTCTGAAGGCCTGAAACAAATTCCTGGGCTTTGTTTGTGGCTGGGTCATTTTTGGGACAGACCCATTTTTTGGTGGAGCTTCCTGGAGTGCTGCCAAAAAGTGTCACCCATTATATCCTAGAAAACAGGTGCCATCTCTGTGGTATAATATACCGGCCCTGGGCTGGTTGTACATCTCACTGTCAAGGGCTACAGCTATACTGGGATAGGGCATCTTTTGTGGCACCCTAGCTCAGTCCACCCTTTTGTCTGATACAGGTAAAGTGTGAGTTGGGTTGGGGGTGGGGCCTGCCGCAATCTGCACTAGCATGCAGATAGTGGACCCTTCTTGTGGGATTTATCTTGGGGCAACCCCAGGTGCAGACAGGGTGTGTGTTTTCAAGCGTACAGACAGAATTAAGTTGGAATTAGTCTTCCAGGTTAAGTGAAGTACCGGAAGATGAAGCATCTTTAGTAATGCTAGCTCAAAAAAACCTTGAAGGTCACATGTTGCATCTCCCAGTCAAGATCAATGTAAAATCAACTTTGGACTAGACCTGATGCTGTCTGACTTTGGGTGAACAGGTTTGGTCTTGTGACCTTCAAAGCAAAATTTTCTGACATTTGAAGACTCCATAAATTTTAGCACAGATCTTAAAAGTCAGAAGCATTATGCTAGAACAAAGATGTAACTAAAGAGAGAGAAATCTTGTTCCCTTAGATGACTCCTATATGCTTCTATGTTCATAGAAGTAGGAGAGCAAACTACTATGTTTTTATATGATGTCTGTGCAGGAGTGTCTGAAGGTACAGGGTGGGAAAAAAGCACCCAGAAGCCATTTTTCACCAGTTTCATTTGAAGTACACTAAAAAGCAGCATCTCGCTCTGATCCAACACATTTAAAAGTTGACAAACTGGAACATGGCAGTTCTGTGTGCTCTCATTGTGCGCATGTATGCTGCCCATTTCTATGTCTGTGTGTGCCCTTGTACATCTAAGAATTTGGATGGCCATATCAACTGCTTCCGTGTGATCTTCAGGAGGTTGGAAAAGGCTGAATAAGCCAATCAAATGACAGAAACATGTGGCAGAAGAGGGCACGCTCTCATTCTATGAAGAACAGCCATAGGGAACTCAATCTTGGAGATGTTTCAGATAATCACGAGGGATATTAGAGATCTGCTGAATCAAAACAAAAGCCTATTTTGGTCAGAAGTCCCCAGTGGGAAGCCAGGGCAGTCACATGGGCCCACCAGAATTTTGCCTGGACCTTGCAAGAGATCCTGGATTCAATGAAAAAACAAGAACATAAAAAATGGTCAACTAAAGGACCAGAAGGTTCTCAGAAGAAACCTGCAACATGGCATAACAGCCCAAAATGGTTACAAATAAGACAAATTTCTATTGTTTCTGCTCAGAATAGTTGATCATTCTTTGGCCCCTGCAAAGGTTTACATACTCCTTTTCTGACTGGACAGTTTCTTCTCACTTTTCAGTGCTAGCTGGAGATGAGGAACAGAAGACTCATTATAATCTCCTTTTTAAACATTTTTTTCATCAAACATGGCAAACATTTTATGACTGACACACAGAAAACCATCCACTGGCTAAGAAATTCTGGAGAGTCCTATAATCCTATGGCCCTGGTTTTCACAAGACAAAAGGCTCTTCACATATTATTGAACTCCAGATATTTGCCAAAGAGTCTGGCAGATGGCAAGGAATGATGGACGATGAAGTTCAGCAACTTTAGCTCAAAACAATCAGTGTTGGCAAAGGCTTATGGGCATAGTACAAAAACATCTGGAAGACTTATTAGTTGTACACCAGACATAGGTTTATGAAATTGCTCATTTCAGAGTTCGGACGTTTCTCCCCTGATCCAAACTGGTGAGACTGGACCTGTGAGGCCCATTGGTTCGAGACCACAGAGCCACATGTGGTCTGAAACAGTGCTGTCTGCATGACAGCAGTGGTCCAGAATAGTCCCCAAATGGCCCAAAAGCTCACAGGAGCTTTAGGGTGGTATCCAAGCCTTGGAGTCCCCAGATAACCCATTTTGGTAACATGCTTTGATGCACTATTGAAATGGTTCTCCAGGTAGTCATGAACACAGAGTCATATCTTCTGCATACATCCATGTTCTAGACTAGGCTATGATGCTTTGCCATGAGACTTTGATACTGAGCTCTACCTGTGATCCAGATCCAGGGGCCCTTGATCTGGTTCACTCTGTTCTACATTAACAGAGTGTACCAGTACAGCAGTAGTCCCTAACCTTTTTTGCACCAGGGGCCGGCCTCCTTTTCCATGGCATGGCGTGAGCATGGCCTGACAGCTTGCTGCGGACTGGCAAAAAAACCCCTACGGCCCAGCACCGGTCCATGGACCGGTAGTTGAGGACCCCTGCAGTAGAAGCTGGAGCCACCGAACCCCACATGAACATGTGGAAGGCCTGTTGTCCCCTTTTTGATCCTGCTTAAGCAGCAGTGCAGAAAGGCCTTTAAAAGAGTAAGGGTGAAGAACTGACCATAACTAATACTAAAGAAGCCCAGTAAGTCCTGACATTTACCCAGTTCATTCTTTCCCCCAGGTACATATAAGGCAAGTAATGGGATTCCCTTATAATCTCAGCTTTGTTGAAGCTTAAAGTAACATTTTGATGCAACAAACAAGGTAAGCTTTGCAACCAATAGCCAGGCTCTTTTGCAAGAGTTTGATTTTATACCATCATTTGGATTTCAGAACACAGAATAGAGCTGGGAGATGAAAGAGGCAACACTGTGTTAGAAGATTTTGCATTTGGATGGAGGACATAGAAAAACTGTATTTGGTAATTCTTGAGTTGGAAACTGAATTTCAGGAAGGGGAAATGATTAGTTTCTTTTTTCCTCACTCGTTAAATTTACACATTTTTAAGATGTCAGTCCACGTTTCCATTTCAATTCGTATACCTTTGATACCTGGCTATAGGTCATAGTGTAGGGATGGTAGAAGCAAGGAAACTGGTAACAGTGCTTATAATGGTAAAGCTACCCTTTTTCACAGTTCTGCGTTGCTGTGATATGAACTGTATTGAGTAGCAAAGTACTTGGCTCCAAGTGCCCCTTGATAGGATTATGGTTTGTATTAGTCACAGTGTACAGTGTCCTGGTGAAACACCAGAAATCCAGATGCATAAGGTCAGTGGGCATTGGCTCACTGGAAGTACGGAACTACACACAAGCTTCTGTAGTGTCTAACAATGGATGTGTTCACTATGGCAGAGACATCACTCTTGCTACCGCTTTCCAAACTCCTTGATGGCTATCTGATACCAAAACAGAACTCAAAGTATAACCCGAAGTCCTTTCAATGGATGGGAAGGATGTTTCTGGTAAGGTCATCCTCTCTCTGGTATGCTTCACTTAACGCGTCTGATTCTTGGCTTGGGTAGTTCTCAGAATCTTCTGGTTCCTTCTTATCACTGTTCCGCACAGCAGCCTCAAGGGCCTTCTGCCTGCGGTAGAAGTGGGAGAACTTATTGAAGATGATCGTGATGGGCAGCGCGACAACCAAAATCCCACCCAGGATGCAACCAGATGCTGCCAACTTGCCAGCAACAGTCACTGGCACAACATCTCCATAGCCAACTGTGGTCATGCTAACTGTTCCCCACCACCAGCACGCAGGGATAGTATCAAAACCAACATCTTCCTCCTTTTCTGCTGTGTAGGCTACTCCAGAGAAAACGGATACCCCAACAGCCAAGTACAGGAGAAGAATGCCAACTTCTCTGTAGCTGTGCTGAAAAGGAAAACAAAAAGAGATTGTCAATAAATTATCATCTAGTGTAAAATACTTGAGAAATTATTAGGCTATATTCACACTTACCTCTAGTAGACTGGACCAGAGCAGGATGCTCTGGTCCGGAATAAGCAATCTGTCCCAACCTGGGATGGACTGCTCCTGGTGTAGAACAAGGCCACCTGTTCTGTGCCAGTTCAGAAGCCCACAAGACCTTCAGAACTGGCATGGGAGGAATCCATAAATTCCTGGCCTTTGAAGCTCCCAAGGTCTACCAGTAGACCAGGCCAGGACACATTTTGGGTGTCCTAGTTCAGTTTATACTCCATCCTGCGCAAATGGAATGCACTAGGAGGGGAAAGAGCCTCTCTTAAAACCACGCCATGTGTGGGAGCCCTGTGGACTGCTTCTTTGTCTGATCTGGCAAGCGTGGAAAAGCCCTCAGCATGAAAGTAAGTCTTTGAACCATTTTGGCTTTTCAGCTCTGTGGAACTATGTTTTGCACTGATAAATATCCTTCCAATCCTGTTGTTGTTGTTGTTGTTGTTGTTTGGAAGACGCATGTTGACCTTCAGCTAGGGGCACTTAGTGAAATGAAACTGGAGGGTAATAGAGAGAAGGACAGAATAGAAATTGATTGCACCAAAATAGTTTGATCAGGTGTGGATCAGAACACAATTTGGCACTGACTGTTGGACTCCAACTCCTATCTATCCTAGAAAGTCAAAATCAACTGTAAGTGGGATCCATGCTGTGTGAATGAAGGTCCATAGTGTACATACCTTCCTGAATGCAAGTCCACAGAAACCACTGTCTGTTTAAATTTAGCTGCTTCAACTTGGCTGGCAGGTGTCCTGGGGGAAGGGAGTGTCCCATGGCCTGAAGAAGGAAAAGGAGGAACAACGCACATGTCCTGAAGCAGAGAGGCCCAAGGAGTGATGCCCACAATATCTGCATTTTTGTCCCCAATTTCTTCTGTCTCAGTACATGAGGTTTACTTCACACATTCAAGGTCTTCCTTGGTTGCCACTTTGGCTACAGAACAGGGTAAGGAAGGGACAAGAATATACCCATAGAAGCTACATCTCTCTCCTCAGTGTATGTTGATTGTTCCTCCTTGTCTTTCTTTTGGCATGAAGTGCTCCTCTCTTCCAGGGACACAAGAAGATCCAGGTGTTTATTTTTTTAAAGGGCACTTTTCTACCAGAAAAAAAAAAATCAAGAGTAAGGTTGAAGCATGGGCATACCAGCGCAAAACAGTCCTCCAAAGGTTATGAAGCAGATATTGTGACCTGCATGCCCCTCCTCTCAACTGCAGCCCTACCTCCAGTGCTGAAGCAGGAAGAAAGGTGGATTGTTTGTCTGCAGTTTCCACCTTCCTGGAGTATTTTCAGCACTTGTTACTTACTGTCAAAGTCCAGCTTGAGGGGAGGGGGGAACAAGTAAATTGAAATGGCTGTGAGGGCATTTCAAAGTGGGGCTGAACCTACGCGAAAGCATTTCAAAGGTGCAGCCTTAGACATGTAGGGTGCAATCAGACAGGGCTTTTAAAAAATTGTCTCTTTAAGAATAAGCATCTCCTGATACACACACAAAAATGTCTTCTAAATGTCCTGAATATATAGCTCAAAATTTACCTTGCACTGAAGCCTACCTTTGCATCCAAGTCAATTATCCTAACCAAACTGGTACCCACTGATTGGTGACTGGGTGGGAAGTTTTGCTTACGCAGTTTCTTGCCTTACCTGGCTTAAACTTTGAGATGCCTTTGGAATGATGCTTTTCCGTCTGAGAAAGGGACAGACTTTAATAGGTTTCAGTACGCATTAACGTGATTTTAGGTATTTTGTGTCTGTCCCTAGAGTCTCAAATTTATCCAGAGGGTACCCTTTTACCCATGCCTGATCACACCCATACTTTCCTTGTGGGAGGCAGGAACAGTCTTGTTCCTCTTCCTTATCTTGCCTGATTTTATCTGTATACTTGGAGATCTCTCAGGGAACTGTCAGTGGTGAATCTTGCCACCACTGCCCACTAAGTGGGGAGTGAAAGACTCTCGTGGGCAGCTTTTAAGGGGTGTGTGCATAGCAATGACATCATTTCACTTGGATCTGTAGCTAATCTGTAGGCAGGGATTCCCCCAGTTTCTTCCTCTCCCCTCCCCCATGATTCTCCTCTGCCCATGTGCTTGGCCTATACTGACTCTCAGGGAAGCACAATAACCAGGGACGTTTTCACACTTCCGTTCCTGTCCCACGCACAGTCGCAGTCGTGTCAGGGGGCCAGTGGAAATGCCAGCGTGCTTGCGCGGAGTTCCAGTGACCTTACCAGCCAGCAGAGGTGCAAATGTTCACCAACTGGATGCCTTCAAGTAAGCTGGGGTAAAGTACAGTGAGCTCGCATAGCATGATTTTGTGCTTCACAGCTAGTATGTAATTAGGCAACTTCTGAGCAGGCAGGGGGTGTTTCTATGATGTAAACGCCTCCTGACAGTGCAGATTCACCTGCCCAGATGTTGCCTAATTACATACTACAGGCTGAAGTGTGAATTCAGCCCTGGAAAGCAAAATTCTACCCTTAAGTTATGTCTCTACTCTCAATTTTTTTCAACAAAATAGTTAAGTTTCCTTTCAAATTCTTCCAGGAAAGTTAACACAATGCAGAAACCCAGCAAACTGGCACTCACCCCTTCTGTGCCACAGGCCTTATTTCTTCTTTGAGCTTTACAGACTTTAAAATGCAGATATACCAATTCATATCACACACAATTTACAACCTCTCATCTGTTACAGCTGTACATATGAAATTGCTTGTCACAGATTTCTTTCGTTTCTGTAGATCTGTGCAGTTCAAAATTCAACAGAACAAAGGAATACAATTTCATTTTTCCCCTCTTCCCCCCCCCCCAAATTGTAGGAGAAAGCCATTGGCGTTGTAGGAAAACTGTCTTAAGTGGCAAGCAAATGACTTTGAACAATGCAAACTGGTGTTAGAGTGCCTCTTAAATTCATGGACTGCAATCCTGTATTCCCTCACTTCAGAGTAAACTTTGTTCCATTCAACTTGACTTTTGCATAGTCAAGCAGAGAGTGGCACACAGAATCTTATTTCCTTCAGGTATACAGGATGGCAGTTTCAAGCCAAGTGCTAAGAAGCCCACCTGTCCTTTAGTGTCACCAGCCTGTAATCAATCTATCTTGGATCTAGGCGCCTTCTCAGATCAATATGCTCCTCTTGGAGCACAAATCAATATGCTTAGCTGAACAACAACATTTCTATGACTAATGAAAGCTGAGCCCCAGGTTCAGGTAGCTATGGCTGCCCTTGACACTTTTCTATCTAGTTCTTGGACAGAAGGGTAAAATCTGACACCATCAGGGATTTGGTTGCCTTACAAGATGAAGTCACTGAAGGGCAAAAACCCGACCCCATCAGGAACTGCTTGCCTATCAAGATGAAGTCACGGCTGGAACCTCCCTTGGCTCCACAACCAGCTATACACTGGGCTGAGCTTTGGTTTGCATTCATCAGAGACAAATTGCCCATCTGGTGTCTGCAACATTTGGCAGGAAAAGAGATTGATTTACTGGTGGCTAGTAAATATCTGTCACTCATATCCTTTAGCACATTGCAAAGTAAGGACTTTAGAGCAGAAGGGGGAGCCCATTCAGTGGGGAGAGCAGTAAGAGAGGAGTGGCAACTCCGTGACAGAGAAGGTAGGTGACACAAAGGCCTTCAAGGGGATTGTGCTGATATACTTTAACTGAAGGGCAAACAGGTGAGGAGAGGGGCAAGGGTTTTTCCTATCAATAATGCAACACTATGGAAGGGGGAAATAAGTCCAAACTCCCGACTCCTAATTTTCTAGGCTACAGCTGATAAACTGTATTGGTACAATAAAGAAATGAAAATATGCAGTGGCATGGTGGCCAGAATGGAATAGTTTTAGTTCCTGAAAAAAGACAGCAGTGCTACAGGAAGGAAGGAAGGAAGAAAGGAAGGAAGGAAGGAAGGAAGGAAGCTTTTTCTTTCCCTACTCAAGGATAACGCATAATAAGATTTGAGAACATGAAAATTCAAACATCCCCCCCCCATTTCACAGCATGCATTAGTAGCATATGCTATATCAGGCCTAACAGGATTATTTAGGGATGCTGCTAGGACTACAGTGAGAGCCTGTAATTCTCTCATAGAGTCACATTTACTGCTTTCCCAGTACGATGCAAGGCCTAGCCCACTTTGATGTGGAGTATAGAAGCCATGCCCCCTGCTATACCTCTCTGCATGCCTCCTTGGGTCAATTTGCACTTCAGCCCATAGTTCATGATTAGGCAACATCTGAGCAGGTTTATTTGCACCTGCAGGAGGTGCTTACAGCCTACAATCATGAACAAGATGCTGCCTAATCATGAAGCAGCTGTGGTACATGAAATCGTGCACCTCAAGCCACCTAACCTTTGCCCCATGTGACTGGAACCTATCCTGGAGCGTCCAGACGGAGACCATCTGCACTTCTGCTGGCTGAGGAGGTTGTCTGAGGTCCTGTGCAAGCCCGCTGGGACCTCAGATGACCCCCTGTTGTGACTGTGACTGTGCAAAGTGTCAGTGTCGCCATCGTGATGGCACTGATGCCTGTGCAGTTGCACAGGGCGACACACTCAGGGTGGTGGTGCCCTGAGGACGATTGGCCTGGTGATTGATCACAGGTGATTGATTGATTGTGTGGGGGCTGGGCTGTCATTGACTAGCAGTCGCAAGTGTGAGCACTAGTCAACATTCGTTCATCATGCACCTTTCCCGTACCCAGGACAAGAAGGGAAGTGTGAAATCACCCCACGTCCAGTTTAGCAAGAAGACTTATTTCAGTGAGGCACCAAATTGTGCAACTGAAATCGAGTCCAAGGCCGGATCCCCATTACAAGCTTAATTCAGTTTTGATACGGTTTCAATCCTCGCAGACCCCACTTAACTGTAAAGCATTGTAAATGTTAACCCTCATTTCAACAGGTCTCACTCTGGTTCGTGCGCTTGATACATGTTACATTTTTTACTGTGGGGACCGTACCGTTTTAAGGGATGAGAATCCATGCTTAGAGTTTCCCTCCCCCAATAGCTTGCTTGATAGTGATTTCAGTGTAAAAATCCACCCTTTACAGCAGCCACTACACTGTAGCAATCCAACCACTTGACACCTGATAACAATGTTGCAATTTTGCACAATTCTAGCTCTTTGGAGTTCTGACCTTTAGAAAGGAAAAGGAAAGCAGCTGCAGGTTCTGGGAGATGTGTGAATGTTTAAAGCAAGGGAGCTTGAGTTGCTGCTGCTGCTGTGTGCCCTGGGCAATGGGGAGAGGAGGGGAAAGAATTACTGGCTGCCCGCTGCCGGTTTGCCTCCATCCAGGCAAGCATCAGCCACCCAGCCACCCAGCTAGGCTCCCTGAAGGGGTCCGTTATGGGTGGCGCATTCACGCCAGGAGGAAGAGGGTAGGGCAGCCCTGAAAAGTGGCTTTTAGAAAGTAGCCACTTGAGTCCCCCCTTGAGTCATGTACGATCCTCAGAATCCGGATCCAACGCGATTGAGTTGAAAGTAATGGGATCAGGCAAATTCGCATTTGCATCCAGTTCTATTATTTCGGTTTAGGGAAACTGGATTAAGCTTATAATGGGGATGCGGCCCAACTGAGTTAATCCCAAGTGAGTAAAATGGTGGCAATTCATTTTCTTCATATAGAAGAGACTTGGTTCAATTCCTGCCATTACTGGGCAAGGTTTAGACAAAAGAGATGTATGCCTGAAATTGCAATGAATATTAAGAATTAACTTGCTAGGTTGTCCCAATAGCCCATCTAATCCATCACAGTAGCTAAGGCAATACTTATAGGAAACCCACAAACACGACATAAGAGCATTAAGCACTCTCTTTGCTCCAGGTTTCCTGGCAGCTGGACTTCAGAAGCAAATCATCTCCATTCCTGAATGCAATCTTCCAGCTACCAATCTGCTATGGAAATTATGGAAACCTATTCTTGCTGTGTGGGTTGAGGATAGGACCCAAACCATTGAATTATTCTTCCTGGCATCTGCTCTATGGCACAAGAAATGATAATAAATGATTGGCTGGCTGCTGGAGGAAATAACACTCACACTAAATGGTCTTTGTCACCCATGTGCCACCATCATAGGATGACAAATCCATCCATCAGCATTGCAGCTATACGTTCTGACTCAAAGATATTAGGTGGAGCAGGGATGGAAATTCTTCTTCATCGCTACTAAGGCAAGGGGGAAGGCCTAATGCTGAGCCACATGAAGCAAGCAAAACAAATTCTGTCAGAGCTGGTTATTTATAAACAGGGACACAATTGTCAGACCGGATGGGACAAAAACCATACTTTCAAGTCAGGCACAAAACAGAAAAGATGGGAAGGTGAAAGAAAAAACTAGAGATGGAAAAGGAAGACGAACCAAGCTCCTAGGACAGAAGGGGATGCTGCATCCAAAGGAAAAACTTGACAAAGACCTCTGTGTGCAGTTCACACTTGGAGCTAATAGGCCCCAAGCTTCTGGATCAATAGCATATTTTCATCTTTTTATAGCAGCCATTACTTTTACTTTCAGTCGTTCTGTTCACTGCAGAAGGGCAGGGGAAAGCAATAAAACAAATCATGCTTACAGCACAAGATAGTTATGAGAAATATACTTCAGAACAAAGCTCTAAGACGCAATCAACCAACTATTTACTGTTTCCCCACCATCTCTCAGCCTGTGGATAAGGATTGCCAGGGTGCACAGGAGACATGACACTTTGATTCTTTTGCTCTCCTTAAATTGCATTTTGTTCCAATGAAAGGAATTTAAAAGGGAGGTTGCCAAAGAGCGTCTTAACTTTCCCCTGCCCTCAAAGAAGCATTCCATTAGATGCCTGTGCCTCTTAGTCTTATCCCAATGTAACTGTAGCCCATTATCTTTGCACTTCCAATTTCATTGCAGAAGCCCAAAGCTGGCCAGGCCTTGCAGGTGAAATAGAAGGTCCTCTGTCTATTTCCCCCTCTGTTTAACAGTCTAGTTAAATAAAAAAGAACATGGAACATTTTATAGTTTCATTTACATATTCTGTTATCTGCAGGAATCTCCTGACTTGACAGGTAAAATTTAAAGCAAAAAAAAATGCAGCCACTCTCCAGATAGCTCACTTGTCAGTCTACACAATCTGAACCACAAGTCACAACCACACAGAGATGCAAATGAAGTCCAGCGCACAGGTCCAACAGCTGAAGGTGAGCAGAAGCAAAAAGACACTGGGGCCCTGGCCATAAAAGAGTAAGACAGGATGTCCTATTTGTTAATACGAACTGAGGTTGCACCAGCTCTGTTCACACCTAGATCATTATAGGTCATCCTCAGACAGTCCTCACTTTGGGCTCCCTCACTCACACCTCTCTCCATGATTGACCTGAGCCTCCTTCACAGAACTCTTGGCTCTCCACCCCTTTTCTTGCATCAAATCTATCTTCTTTCTTATTGGATGACATTCTGTCACTCAAGGGAGGTAAGGGTGCGTGCTTGCAGTTCTTTTTTAAGTCTGCTCCTCCACCTCCATGGCTCCTTCCTTTTTTTGTTCTTTTCTTCTCTATGCAATTAATTTTTTAAAAATAATAAATTTGCAGAAAAACGCTAGATAGAGGAATCATACACACAAACTGAGGAGAGAAGGGGAGGTGCCTCACAAACTCCGTGGGTGCACACTGGCTGAAAGAAAAGACTGGACCCACCCACCACAGCATGGTTCAGCCTCCTTTAGCCCACCCTGCCCCCCTCACACTGAGGAAGCAAAGACGGTCTGGAATGCCATCACAGGCTGAGTCCTCTGAAAATGAGGACTCTGGTTAAAACAATCTAATGGGGGTAGGCTGGCTTGGAAAATGAATTAAATAAAAATAATGTGAGTTACCTGAAGATGATCTGAGGTTGCCTTAAACTATTAGTGTGATCAGGGCCTGGAAGGGGAAAAGCCCAAGGACCTCTTGACATTACAGGATTGCTAGGGGTTAGGGGTGTGCAAGGAGTCAATTTCCACAATCTGTTCGAGGTGAAAAAGAATGTGGAAATATTCAGCTCTGGCTGAATAACCCCAATCCCCCCCCCCCCGGGTTTGGGGGTATTCAGATCCAGGCACACATATTCGACAGTGTTTACAAACTTTTCACAACTTTTTTCCATCAAAAAAGTCCTTTTTAATCATTAGCAAAATGCAAATATTCAATCAAAATGTTCATTTTCGTAAGCATTTCTGGATGTTTGAACAGCTGGATTTTTGTTTGATGCAAATGTTTGTGAATTGGAAAATACCAATTAAATTTGCAAATTCTAATTTCATTTTGCACATCTCTGTGAAGCAAATCTTGCCATACCTAATACATCCACTGTATTAGTGGGTGTTTTTCCACTGTCACTAGAAGTACCCATTAAGTACCCATTAATGGGTACAAAAATGCCATTACGTACCCATTAATGGGTACTTAATGGGCACTTCTAGTGACAGTGGAAAACATCCACTGTCTCCAACAATCCCTAGTTTCTCATGGTCCTTCTGTTCAATGGTCCTTTCCAAGCAAGGAATGTTCTATCTGGGAATGGGCCATAGTTTCTGGGGTTTGTTTTTTAAAAAACAAATTCCAGGCATTTTGTGTCCTGTGGACCTCCTGCTTACAGAGGCTGTACTGGAAAGCTTCTAAAACCTTGGAATACCCCAGCACTATACTGGGATGGCCACCTGCATCAATGACAAGCCCAGCATAGTCCCAGAATATAGCAGTAACACTTTGGGATATCACTATAGGAGGACAAAGAACTCCAAACCCAGGTTTTCTCACATAGCAATATAGCTTACTATGTCTGCCACTTGCTTCTGGGAGTTTTTCCTGACAGAAATACCCACAGCCCAAGTGTGGGGGTAAAATCTGTATAATATTATTCACTACGCAAATTGCAGGGGCTAAACAAGATCCCGCATTCTCCTCTCACTGTCTGGAGGCAGCCAGAGATAGAGAGATTGGAAAGGGCCAGGAAGAGAGGCAAGGTGAGTTTACTGTACAGAGTGGAAGGCAGTGACAGTAATAGTAACAGGGAAAGATTAAAAAAGAGTGAAGAAGCAATGTAGGAAAGTAGGTTTCACTTGAGGGATATGAAACACTGTGGACATGGTCACAACTTCCCTTTAAATCTTCTCCAGTCCATCTTTAGATTTGGCTGCTGCTCATACCTTTTCATTTCTGTTTTATTTGTGGACTTTGCACCTTCCATTTGGACTTTCCTGAATGGAAGCTCCACAGATAAAATAGACAGAAATGAAAAGGTGTGAGCAGTCAGACCTGAAGATGAACTGAAGAAAGTTTACTGTAGAGTGATGGTGTGACCATGGCTGATATGTGTGAATGTTTTGACGTTAGCCAGGAAAAAAGCATGAGAAAAGTAATGGGAAAGGATGGCTTAAAAGCTGTTTGTCCCCACCCCACCCCACACAAACCACAATCTGTGCTGATTGTTCCAAATTCAGAGTGCACTGAGATTTCCCTTTTTCTGATATTTAAAAGCTGGAGGATATGGAATGGTAGAAGCAACTAACAAGTTTAAGTCAGCAACAAATTTGTGGTGAGCCTCAATAGCAATTCAGGAAAGCACTGATACTAATCTAATGAGAAGCACTACCTAAATAGCCACTGGGGAGTGCTTTCATGGCAATCACAAAATAGGAGGGGAAGAGTGTCTCTCTCTCCCTCTTTCTCGCACACATAGAGGATGCCTGCTATTTTCTTAACTAAACAAATTTTATCACTTAAGTATCAAACCATATCAAATTAAAAAGTACTGCTAGAACAACAAAAAACTGGTGATACTGAGTTCTCAGAACAGTATGATTTGACAGTAAAAGTACAGGAAACAAGAGACAGTCAAGAGAGCAAAGATCAGGGCAGATTTTGATTACCAATGACAAGCATTTGGATGTTGTAAGAGTAATACTGACAGGTATATCTTGCAATAATAATTCCAGCTGAAGTAGTATTTGAACAAGTGGGGCATAAACTTAAGATAGGTCCTAGCATCTCGTACTGAGCTCCTGCATAAAATACACAAACAAGAAGAACATGCTCAACTGTTTCAATCCCTTTATTTTTGCAGGAACAGAATCTGACTCAATGGAAGAAAATTAATATTCATTTAAATAGATCCCCTTTGAATGTGGTAGGATTCAAATTCAATACGAATGTTCAATCCCATACAAAGCTTCATACGAATGTATCAAAACATTCAGTTTGAATCTGAACATCCAAATTCAGACATATTTGGACGATTTTTGAATGTCATGAATATTTGTGCACATCCCTAGTTGTCTGGTGTAGCTGTCATCTGAAGGTGCTTCTGCATTTGCCAACGAAAAGGGGATCTAAAAAGATCCACTTTTCGGCGATCCATCCTCCCGAGGATCCGTCACACAAGGAGGACAGATTCCAGAGGACAGATTGGTGTGGGTGCTGTGTGGACACACCAGCACCCATTCCAAGTGTCCTCCGGCTCGCGCGCCGGCAATGCCGCCCCCAGAGCCACAGGACTGGAGCATGCAGCTGCCAGTTGCCATGTGTTTACAGCAGCGCCCGGTGCGTGGGGGAAGGGCTTCGGAAGCAGGCAGTCCTGCTCCCGCCCTTCCAAACATGGCAGCAGGAGGGAATCCGTCTCTTCCCCTGGCCATGTGCGGAAGCGTCCTGCTTCTGCACACATCTAGGCGGAAGTGACGGATGTAAGACCTGATTTTTCAGGTCTTACATTTAAGACGGATTTCGGTGGCAAAACTGGTTTTAAAAACCGGTCTTGTGCACCAAAATGCAGATGGGCCCTCCCAGAAGGGTCTCTAATCAGGTCTGCAATGCGGAAGGATCACAAGGTAAGGGCCTTTCCGCACTTGGCCTTATTTTTAAATATATCCCAGTATAGGGGCCTGTTGTCCGCATCCTAGTGCAGACTATGGTAGGCCCCAGGTAAGGCCTACCATAGCCTGCATTAACATGTGGACAACAGACCCCTATCCTGAGATACATTCCAGAATAAGGCCTAGTGCGGAAAGGGCCTAAGTGTCCTTTATGTGTGTTAAGGGAGCGTTAAACCGGTTTCCACAGTCAACACGGAAACACCCTGAGAGATTGATCGTTAGTTCATTTACACACTAAAAGGTATAAATCTTGAGCCTAAAGTTTATTGTGAGGAGCTAAACTTGTGATTGCAGAGAAGTCCAAGATGTCTCCAAAGCTCTGAGGTGGCTTTGGGGAGACTTGAGGTGGGATTGTTCACTCTGCTCCTCTGCTCACCCCTGAGCATTCTGTACTAGGAGGTTTGGGAATGTGAGGGCCTCACACTGTCTCTCTGAGGTGCCTCTGAAGTGCCCCTTTTCTGAATATCTGAATGCAGCCTAATAGAAGAGTGGGCCTTGAAACACAGTTGGGTAACACATGAGAGATCTTAAAAAACTGGATTAAAAAGTTTCTAAGAGATTTAAAGATCAATTTGATCAGCTGGAGCAACTGTAAAATAGCTGGGGGATAGTTTTCTTCACTGAAGGCCTGGTGGAAAAATTGAAGCGACACAGCTGAAGAAGCCTCTGCTTTCTGGATGGGAGATTTTATGTGGGGAAACCATATTAAAGAATCTTATTTGTCTCATTTTTGGGCTGTTAAGCTGGGTTCCAGGTTTATAGCTACAGTATCCATCTTCAGAGGATTTTGCTCTTGGAAAACTGGAACATGGCATTACAGTCCCAAAATGCTACAAATAAAACTGAAACCATCCATAAAAGACTACACACCACCATGCTGAAGAATGGTGAAGCAAAATACCCTGTTATGGGAAGCTTCTCACCTGCTCAGTTGTTTGGTCCTCAATAGACCATGAATGGCTGGTAAATTACTTTTCAAAAACCATTATTTTAGACTTATTCATATTTATTTATTTGAAGCTGGATTTCCATGCAGTGCTTAGCAAAAGCGAACAGGAAACCTTTAAGACCCAATTAGGAGCAGGATAACAGGGCTGTGTTGTCAGCATAAATAAGAACATTGGTTATTCTACTTCCTAATAGAGGTGGATGGCCTTCAGCCTGGAGCAAGTGAATTTCTAAATCATTTAAATGAATGTTAAATAAGGTACAGGCAAGGATAGAAACCTGCCTGGATCTTCTAGTAATTGGAGTAATGGGAATGTTTTCAGTTCAAAATGTGACAAGTACAACCCCTCCACCTCATCATCCTCGATGTGTCCAGTGGTTTCATCCAGCAGTTAGATGCTTTTATGGAATGTCTAACACACCATTAGGAACTCTCAGGTGAGCACATACATCTCATTATTCATTAGTCCTACTTTGGCAAGCTTCACCATAGGCCTTTTTGCATGAGGGCTTTTCAAACACATGTAGAATGCGTTGGGATGAAGCATACACTCCTCTGGGCCGGCGGCTCTGTTCTGGGTTGCCCTGGCCCATCCCAACGCATCTACATGCAATGGGGTTTCAGAGCACAAAATTGTGCTCTGAAACCGTCGCAGCGCATTTGGCCCATCCCTGGAGGGAAAGCATTTGCTATGGTGTAGTGATTAGAGGGCAGGTGCCTCCGCTGATTGACCACTGCTCTCTGTCGGGATGATGTCCATCCAATCAAAGTGAGAAGGGAGATTGATGACTCCCTTTTCCATGTGTCACCAAAGCAAGACTCCTTCCTACATGCCTGTACAATAGGAAATGCATGAACAGCTAGTCTAAATTTGGAAGCATGAAGAAGATTAAGCTATGCCTATTAACAATTTACCTTCAGAGTTGCTCCTAAAGATCTCAGGCCTGTTGAATGTCTTGCCAGCTTTAGGACTCGAAATATTCTCATGAGACGGAACACCTGCACTACTTTGCCCAAATTCCCCAGCTCCGAGTCACTTCCCACAGACACATCCACCAGAAGGTTGAAGTAGAAAGGCAGCACTGAGATAATGTCGATTAGGTTTAGGGGGTGCTTGAAAAATTTCTTCAAGTTTGGCGCTAACAGCAAACGGGCAGTCACTTCAAAGGTGAACCAAGAGATACAGAAATACTCCAGGTTTTGCAGAACAGAATCATCCAATTTGTCATCCTGTTGGTACTCTGGCATACTATGAATGCACATGGTCGCTATGGACATCAAGACGACACTGATGGACACAAAACTGAAGAGTTTGCTTGGGATGGAATAGCCTGGATTTTCCATGGTGAGCCAAAGGCGCTTGCGCAAATTGCCACACCGGAGCGTGCTGTAGCGAAGCAGGTCGTGGTTGAAATCTGAGATTTCATCTGGGGAGGTGTCCACACTGCTGACCTCGCTTTCATCATCCCAGTTATGATGCCGGCTCTCCAGTTTCCGTTCGTGATAACGGTAACTACAACAGGAGTCCAGAAAGAATTCATTGATGCCCCAGTATTCTATCTCTTGGCAAAAGGAGAAGACACACAGCTCCTCCATCACGTGCAGCTTGCCAGTCTGATAAAAATGGAGCACATAGAGGAAGAAACCTGGGTTCCGGTCAAAGTAGAATTCCCTAGCACTTACATCATAGTCATCACACAGCTGTAGGATTGATTCCTCTGAGTCACAGGACAGCAAGCGCCCAAGACGGGTGTCAGGGAACTTGGAGAGGGCACTCGAGCTAAGTCGTCTTCTCAGGCCTCCGACATTGATGTTGATGACATCGTCCTCAAAACTGGGATCCCAATAGTTAAAGGTCTTGTTGACCATGATCAGCAAAGCTCGGAGCTAAATGTGGCCTACAGACGACAGAAAAAGATATAATTTTTATTTAAGATACTGGAAATTCTGCTGTAGAAAAGCAGAAGTTCAAAATACGTGAAGACTGTTTTGTGCTTGGAAGGAACATATATTTGATTAGTTAGTCTTCATCCAAAAGTACCCATGCATCACCACCCAAAATACGGAGATGGAACACCCAACAAGCTCTGTAGTTAGCAATATTGGGCTGTGTTTGTACACTTGTTTGCATGTGAGGCTCAACACCCACATTTTCCAAACACAAGCAGAATTGCACTTAGCGTGCCATGTGCCATTATGGCCGCCAGATTTGAAAAATGATGCTGCAAAGCTGGAAAAAGTGCAAAAATAACAATTAAGAATTTCAAGTAGCTTTCATGTGAGAGAAAGAAAAGCATGTGTATGTGGAGGGGAGGGCACACCTGAGGTATATAAAATGGTACGAAGCAAGGCTCTTTCTGCACTTACCGGTGCTGGACCAGAAAAAGGCCATTCACACTTGGTCAGCCTGTCCCAAGACAGATCCCACACCACCGTGAGCGTCAGAGCCTGCTGTGAGGGCTCTGACAGACAGGAACAAAATTCCTGGCCTCAGAGTCCTAAGGGAACCCATTTCAGCACTGCAATTTGATGTTCCACCAAAATGGATCCCCCTGCTTAACTAGCCCAGGAAGGTAGGCACCCTTCTGTACACCGCTCTGTGCTGGTCCAATGGCCTCTGCCAGTATCCTGGTCTAGGCTCCCATCCTTTTTGCAAAATACCACAATTAAGAGGTCACAGGAAGGTGTGGGCCAGATCAGCACCATCACTGCAGGCAGCACTGATCCAGCCCATACCTCCACACAATCTGCGTCAGTGGATCTAGTTATTCTGGATTTAGGATATGGATCAAACAGAGGTAATTATGATTATGACAGAGGCCTACGATAGGCCCCAGGTGGGCCCTCTTGTACAGTATTAGCATGCGGTGGCAGGTCCCTCTTCCAGAATATAATCTGAAATAAGGCCCAGTGCAGAAAGGGCCAATGATAGATTAACTATCCCCCATGCTACTTCTAAGTGTAATCCTGTAACTGCAATCAATTCTGACATGCTTTTATACCCACTTAGGCTGAGTCCCCATGGGGCTGCAAATGCCCTGTGGTGAATTCAGGGGACCCTTAATGCAAATCTAATTTGCATTAAAGAGTCCCCATGGCAATGGAGGACAGGGCAGGTTCAAGGTGAACCTGCTTGTCCCCATGAAAACCACGGCAAATCCCTGCATTGGGATGCTGCAGTTTTCTCCCCACCACCACCCTTGCCTGTTAAGAGCAAGGAAGATTTTTAAAAACAGATGTGAAAGCCATATGAAACAGACACGGCTTTCACATCTGTTTTAAACATCTTCGCTGCTCTTTACAGCCCCTATACTCGCCTGACAGCTGCTCTGCAATTAGCTGAGCAACTGTCAGGTGGGTGTAGCAGCTGTCATGCACACAAGCTCAGCTCTGCTAAAATATTAAACACTTTAGCGGAGCTGTGCTAATTGCTATCGGAGCGTTAGTGGCAGGGACAGTGAAGCCCTGCCTGCTAACACTGCAATCGTAATTCAGGAGTGTCCCCATGCCCCCTTTATAATCCATTCTTGCCCCATAATTCGGGGAGAGAACAGTTATAAAGGGGGACTATTTTGCTGTGAATTTGTGGCATCTGTCTATCATGTAGCCCGAATTAGGGCTTTGCATGGGGACTCTTGCGAGACGAAATGACTTTTGCCTCTCAATATCCTTGCCATGGGGATGAGCCCTTAAAGCATTTTGTAAGGTTTGTAATGTGGTCCTACTACAAATTTCTAGATACATCCCAAAAAGGAAGCTTTGAAGAAGACTCAAATTACTTATGACAGATGCCAAGTTGCAGCTCCTATCATGAAAGACGTGACAGAATCTTTGTTACAGGGCAATTCTATCTGAAGCATGTTCAAATGAGCGAATCAGATCTTCACAACCTTCAAGCCCTCAGTTTGCATTCAAAATAGCAGCTTCTAAAGTTGAGCTAAGTACAAGGAAATTTGTTTGCAAAGTAGGTGGCAAAATGCTTCACAGCAATCCTGGATGACTCACCCAATAAAGCAAAAGGCAAACCAGGATCACTACACCATTCAACTGTACTGAACAATCCTTCCAGATGGTATTCTGCATAGTTGATACAGAAAAATGAATTGCAGATTATTATTTTTTTACTGTGACATCTCTTCCCTTCCACAGATTTTTGGAAAATGCCTCCCAAATTAATCAGCCTGATCATTTTGCTAAAAGTTATCCTCCCACTCAGTTACAGGAATGTCAAGAAAGCAAGTCTTTGCTGACAAAGCAATAAGTCACTGATAAAACGATCTAGCATCATGCCAAGGACAACCTGTTTCATTCAAACAGCAAGCAATATAAGAAAACACCACACAGAAAGTGATTTTGGTGCTGTTACCCGTGGGCCAGAAGATATGTGTAGGTAGATCCCAATATTATATAATAAAAGCAATATAAACTAGAAATATGTAAAACATTCTGAATTAGAAACATTGCCTGCCTCCAGACTTGCAGAATAAATCCACAGTTAAAGGTAAAAGCGCAGGTTACCTGCTGCACAGCAACTGCCAGCCACCTTGACTTGAAAAGCAGTTCCATGACTTCCCATTGGAAGCTGCGGGAGCTGAGTCAGCACATGCCATCACATGGCTTGAGGCAGCCAATCACATGTGAGATGCCCTCCTGCTCTCATTGTTCTGCCCAGACTGGCAGGAAAACTTGAATTTATACTGTGCAGCAAGTGTCCTTAGATCGGCATCAAGGTAAGTGTGTAGCAACATTCGGAAATGCCACACCACGACAATGCATTGATTGCCATTTGTGATGTCCCGATTGTGACTGCACATTCTGTTGCGCAGTATAAACAAGTCTGGACAAAGCCACTGAGAATCAGAAAAGGGGGTTCCAAGGTCCAAACTTAAAAGAAAATACAAAATCCATTTCATGGATACCTCTGACACAAACCATTATTTATAGAGGTCATTTCTAGCCTGCTTCTTGAGGTCCATGAAATACCCAAACTACATGAAAGAGGAAAATCTAAAATTTTAGAAGCTGAAATATCAGACAATTAAAGGCATTCTCAAAGGGAAACGTGAATGAAGATCGTCTACGTGTGAAATCCAGACAACCCCAAAGACCCAGACACTTTTCTTGCAGTTTAGGCTGATGAAGCACACCTAGCATGCTCATCTATGCTGCCAAAAAATGGAAGAAAACTGCAGAGCATACTTTCCTTTCTTTGTTAGCATGACCTATGAAAAGGTCTAGATTGATTAGAGTCTACACTGAGCTTCAGAGGAGAAGTATGTGCTGGCAGTTTAATGAGGGCATTCATAGGAAGGGTCAGTTACCATGGATCTAGTGCAGTTGAACAGAGAGTGATGGATAACAATCTGAAAATGATGTTTACCATTTTAAGCCTCAGTTTTGAGACCTGTAAGCAGCCTGAAGCCACTTGGCTGCTGTTGCAAACCACTGCTGCAACCTTCCTATGGCAATGGTGGCAGAAATCATTCTTGCTGCTCTTGGTGTACTGACAGTCCAAGAATCGGGTGACTGTTAGGTTGAGAAATTTATCTCCTATGATCCTTTCTGCACTCACTTCATCAATGGATGTGGCCAGCCAGGCCCACCTGTATGAGCCACAGAAGGGCATGTAACAGAAGGTGTTTGACCAGTGCTGCTTGAAACAGCACTGACTCTGCCAAGTGGATGGTGCAAAAGGAATCATGTTTGACACTAGTGGTAGGAAATCTGGATTTCCTGTCCCTTTGGTCAGTATATGAAACCAGCCCTCATACCTGTGAGATTGTCTTCAACATTCCTGGAAATAGCTTCTTCACTGAAATCTTCCATGTAGATACAAAGCATGTTTGTTCATGAGCTTACACATTGATGTGACAATTGCAGAAGCAATTGATCTACACACAAGATAATTGCCTAGATATGCTCCAGCAGTAGTTATCAGAAGCAGCATCCCTTTAAGTAAGGGCCTGTTCACACTTAGCTCTTGATGATGAGCTGCAGTCTGCTTACCAGTCAGATGTGTCTGCACACAGCTGCTGCTGCTGCTGCAACTGCTCACAAGGAGTGGTTGCAGGTTCCCCAGGAACCATCCAGCAGGGGATTGTTTAAAAGCAAGCAGTCCACATGCTTACCAGGAGTGGCTAGACCACTCCTGGACACTGCATTCTCACTCTATTCTGGGGGTGGGTGGCAAGTGGGGGTGGCTACACTGTCATGTGCAGTGACCAGATAGTCATGGCAATGTCCAAACTCATGCCAGACGTTGCCTCAGTCATTGCCATGATGATCTGATCTGCCCTGCTACACTTCCAGTGCTATTGGCCTGCTACTAGTGCTTGAAGTGCAGACAGCCACCACCATGTTTTGTTTAGTATGGTGTTGTTATATCATACCAAATTTTCAGAGCCTATAAAAACTGGAGGGGGAGAGAGATGGCACTCTGAAAGGCAGACAACCTTAGTAATCCTCTCACATCATATGTTGTATAGGCAACATTTAATAGCCTAATAATTATCCAGTTGATGCCTTCTCTGTTGAAATATAAGGGCCCTCTCTCAGATGTTTAATAAATAACAGACCTTGTTTGATCTTGTTTGATACACTTCACACAGAATTGGACAACAGTGCTTAAACACAAACTGCACATAAGTATCAGCAGCTTTGCTTTGAAGCTACTCAGCTGTGCAATATTAAATTGGATGTTTGTGAAAGAACTTTGCAGCAGGAAAATTGGGTTTCTACAGCAGCTAGAGCTTAAGGTTACCATTGAGTCATCAAGAAATCAGCAGTAGAAATTTTCCATACTGGGCCAAACAGAGGGAGACATTTGTAGGGAGAAAGGGAACATTTATTAAAAGGGCAAATTGACATGAGCTTCTCGTGTATATACCATTTCAAAATGGAAATATGTTGTAGTTTGATGATGCCATGAACATATGTTTAACTGAAAAAAAGTTTAAATGCATATCTTTCTCTTAAGTGGATCCTTCAAAGGACGTATGCGTATTAGGACATCTTTCTAATAACTGGTGGAAATCCATGTATTCCTCTTTTGCTAACAGAGCTTTCTCATTATAAAAGTGAACTGCATATGCTTCAGGGCTCCAAATATCCCTCTAACTCTTCCAGCTATAAACGGCTCTTTCTGTACCTACCTACTTTAAGTTGGGAGCAATGGGTCTGGAATAGTTAGGCCCACTGATCCCGACCAAGGGAAGGCATGGGTGGAATCAGTGCCAGGTCTACTAGTGATTGAGATTAAGGTCTCCTTAACCTGCATCACACTTTGCCTAAACCAGACAGAAATGTACCAGAAGAGGGTGGGGAATCCAAGATCTGTATTAATGTGCAGATCTGGAGACCAAGATGTGTACTAAACGGGCCCTTAATCTGGGCACTTTCCCAGATTAAATCTCGGAATAGGGGCCTGCCATCCACATATTGGTGCAGACTACAGCAGGTCTGGGACAAGGTGTGCCACAGCCTATATTAATATGCAGAAAGCAGATCCCTGTTCTGAGATATAGGGTGTTTTCCCACTGTCACTAAAAGTACCCATTAAGTACCCATTAATGGGTACAAAATGCCATTTTGTACCCATTAATGGGTATTTAATGGGTACTTTTAGTGACAGTGGAAAAACACCCATAGACTGGAATAACACCCAGCGCAGAAAGGGCCTATGTTTGATCAATATGTTGTCATCCATCCACTAATTGTAGCTGCACTACTTATTTACTAGAGTAGTATCAAAAGCTACCTCTAATGGCAGACCTAAACGATGAGGGACAAATGAAGTGGCTATTGAAAAATAAGGTGAGGAATGGTATGTCTAAACAGACTCACAGTTTATACGAGTGCAATAAAAGACACTAAAAATCTTAAGGATGAAAATACAATCCAGGCTTCATCTACGTAGCCAGTAATGGGGTTTTCTCCACTGGCATAGCTAACACAATTTGGGGGTGGTAATGTCAGGTCCAAATGTTTTTTGTCTCAATGAAACACGTATTTTGAGATAAAATGAACATAGCAAACTAAACTCTTGTAAACTGAGGCTGTATTCAGACATAACTAAAGGGACACCTCAGAGAAACAGTGTGTGGCCCTCATGCTCCCAACCCTTCCCTAATCCACCTTTTCTAGAACAGAATGTTCAGGAGAGGAAGGGGAGTGGGGTGGTGTGTGAACACTCCCATCTCTAAGTCTCCTACAATATGTGTTTGTTTTTGCTATGTCTGGCCACAGCCTAAGGTAGGATCTGCATGGTGCTATTACGGGGTTTTAAATGCACAATGAGGGAACAATATGTGCATGACACTGCCTCCTTGTACATCCAGTGTGAAGGAAGAGCATGTCATCTGCATGAGCACCACACAATTTCCTTGTCATGCTGCCAGAAGTGCTGCTATGGGTCTTTAGCAGCAGAGGGGTTTGAAGAGTTCCCAGAGCCCTTCAAACTGCTCTTGCCTCATGGCAGCAACCCTGTTCTCACTTGAGGAGACTCCCTAATCCCCTCAGCAGCACTGCTAGCATTCAGGTTATGTGCCCGTTTTCTCCGTTTGAAGATTTCCCACTCCTGCTGTTAGATCGATGGCAGTCTAACTGAAAACAGTGCTGCAATCATAACATTGTTCATTAATGCAAAAGGAAGAAGGAGCTGCAGTTGTAGTGCTTAGGCTTTTTTTTGTGCTTACCACACTCAGTCCGTATTAGTGGATCTAGATTAGCTTGATCCAGATCAACCACAGTAGGAGGCATCTGCATTATGCACATCAGTCTAAGGAGAGTGGATGCAAACTACCGGCAACAACACCTCTGAAACCCTGACACAATTGCCCCATGTCCCCCAGTGATCAAATGCTGTCCAAGTAGCAGAAATAACAGAACATGCAAAGACTCTATTGCCATCAGTGCATCCATTATTCCAAAGGGACTGTGAAGGCATCTTTGCAGTATTCCCATCACAGTGCATGTTCCCTTGATGCTATGCCCACAATCTTACTGGTTCCTTTCTACGCATGGATCCCCCATTGCTTGTTCCAGATCAGATGGCACTAGTATCAATCAAGTTCAGCACTAATCTAGATTACTGCACCCTTAGTACTGATCTGATCCAGGGGCCTTTATGCACTTTACTCCATAGTCTGTGTGCAGTATGCTCCCAGATGGAGCATCTTTGCTTGAAGAGCCGTTTTCAGCTCAGAAATGACACCTGTGCGGAAACACACTGCACACAAACTACGTGTAGAGTACAAAATTACCTGGAGTTACCTTGACCAGAGATGGCCTTTACTGTTTCTGGTAAAGCTCATTTGTACCTCTATGGTGCTGGGCGGGTCATCTAAAGAGCCATGAAAGCACGCTGGCATCTCAGATGGCCCCAGACACAAGTGTGCGTGCACAGTGCATTACCATTGTCCTGCTGATGGCGAACATGCAGTTGCAACAGCCACCAGGACAAAGATGGCAGTGTCAGGACACAGATCTGGATGTGTGGGCAGGGAGGAGATGGCATGCACTAACATTCACAAATATGAATGCTAGTGCATGCCAGTGGGAGTGCACTATTCCCATTCCCCAGATTGGACAGGATGGGAAGTGCAGAAAGGCCCCAGATTAGTACTAGTCGTGCACAGACCATGTGAAGTACAAAGCATCTGGATTACCAAAAAAGTGCAGAAAGGGCTTTAGTTACCCATTTGTTCATATAACACATCTCTGTCTCATTAACTGGCAACAGCTTTCTTTAAAGTCTCAAGGCAAAGATCCTTCTATTAACAAGTCCTTTAAACATAAAAGTAAAAACCTGCAGGATCTTCAATTTACAAAACAGATTTCCTTCTGCTGAACTGTGGTTCCTTGAAACAATACACTGTAGATTGAAAAAAAAACATTATTTTTGTTTTTCTTTTAAAGCTCACACTTTGTTCTTTTATACTTTTTGTGAAACAAGCAAATAACCTTGGAAAAAAGACTAAGAAAAACAGAAGAAAAAGACTTTCAGAATATGGTGCAAATCTGACATCTAACTAGGCTGATTTTTGTTGCCACTCAGCCAGTGTCCTCCTTTCACTATGTGTCCAGGCGTCTGTTAATCTGCACTTCTCTGACACTACCCTTATGGAATAACAGGATATACAAACTGGAGGGAACCTTGAAGAGCTTTCTTTTCAAATCAATAAAAGTCTGAAGATCAGACCAACTGGGACAGAATGGAGTGATTTTCTGATTGGAAGCCTAAGGCCCTTTCTGCGGCAGCCTCTAAATCCGGATCAAAGGGCCTCTGGTCCACATCCTGGGCCTTCTGATCCACACTTTAATGCATATCAAGGAAGTCAAGCCCCACATTGGTCTGGTTCTGTCAGCACAAGACAGACCAAGATCCAGAGTAAGAGGAGGCGTGTAATCTGGATCACGGAGGCATGCAGATAATAAGCCTCTGTGATCCAGAATTATCAGTGGCACACCTAACACATTCCCCCCAAGTCCTGAGACTAGGAACTTTCACTCCTAGCCATCAGGGTTGTGGTGGTGTTGCAAAGCTCATGCAAGCTTCACAGCCTGACAGCATGTTGTTTTTGTCCTCTAAGGTGTTGTTTTTGTCCTCCAGACTATGTTTTTACCCCTTGCTTGGCGCCATCTGCAAATCTAATAATTTATTTATTTATTTATTTGTTCAATTTCTATGCCGCTCCTCTCCGAAGACTCGGAGCGGCTTACAACAAGTCAACAATAGTAAAATAGTTAAAACAATAACAGTTAAAAACAAAACAATAACGCCAAACACCCACCCTCATACCCATTCCCGAAACAGGGAGGTCTTAACAAGCTTTCTAAACTCTAGGAGGGTGGGGGCATTTCTTATAACGTGCGGGAGCTCATTCCACCAGGTGGGGGCTGCCACCGAGAAGGCTCTCCCCCTCGGGGTCGCTCTTCCACACTGTTTTAATGTAGGAACTTTCAGGAGCCCCAGTCTATGGGTCCTGACCGGTCGGAGGGACTCATGAGGCAGGAGACGGTCTCTCAGATATACTGGTCCTAAGCCATGTAGGGTTTTATAGGTTATAACCAGCACCTTAAATCGGATCCGGAGACCAATAGGCAGCCAGTGCAGCTCGCGGAGTGTTGGTGTGATGTGAGACCGTCTAGGAAGTCCCACAATTGCTCTCGCGGCTGCATTCTGGACCACTTGTAGTCTCCGAACATTCTTTAAGGGCTGCCCCATGTAATCATTTTTTCACCTGCATTTTCTCAGTCATTTAAAAAGATGTTGAACAGCATGGAACCCAGGACAAGCACTTGGCGGACTATGATATTTCCAACCATTAATAAACACAGTTTGGTCACAGTAATTCAAGCACTGCAAATAACTGTATTGCAGTATCCTAGGCAGCTTCTGCACAGCCCCTGACTACCATGCTAACTGTCATCAAGGAACACAGGGTCTGCAGAATAGAGAGGTGCTCAGGAAACGGTGCCTCCTAGAGAACACTCTGTCTAGGTGACGCTGGCAGCTGGCCTGTTCCCCAGTGTAATAGTGGCAACTGCTTTAAAGTAGGGATGAGCACAAATGGGCTTTTTTGTATTTGATTTATATCAAATTGAATGTAAAAACATTCGTATCTGTTTGAATAGATCCCCTTTGAATGTGGTAGGATACTATTTGATACTAATGTGTTTGTATCCAATACTTATGTATCCAGTATGTATCTGATACATATCTGATACATGTCCCGTAACATATCTGCTCTGAAAGTGTCAAATCTGCCCTGAATCCACTTAGAATCCACTCTCAATCCATGTCGAATGCACTCTGAATCCACTGCAGATGTGACTGGCGCAGCTGCTTTCCCACCTCCCCGTTTCATTAATGTTCCAACGCATTCATACAAATATGAATGTCAATGTACAAATGTTGTAACATTCCATTCAATTCGTATACGAATGTCTGAATTCATACGAATATCAAATGTTACGAATATTTGTCCACACCCCTACTTTAAAGTGATTTTCCAAGTATTCCCACTGGTGGACAAATCCAGCCATCTGCCATATGGACAGCTGGATCATGCCAAGCAATACGTGGAGTCCACTGCCATTTCACTGGCCTCCTTGGCTGTTTGCAGCATGCCAACCTGCCCCCTCCCAAAACATTCTGCAACTCTAGTGCCCAGGAAACTTCCTGGTACCAGCAACCATTATATTGGCAGCTATTCATATACTCCCCTCTGGCTCGACTCATCTACCAAAATCACTCGATTCATGCCAAGAAGGGTGTTTCGCCTTCCGTATGAACTCAAGGAACATTGGAGCTCCCCTACAGACCATGTTTTGCCATCTTGTTCCCAAAGATATCACAAGCAACCATCAACTGTCTACTACAATCAAGGCAACATTCCCCTGCCCTACCAAACTAGTCATTCTACTGAGAGAAGATATAAGATTAGGCTGACATGATTTGTTCTTCAAAAATTCATGCTGAAATGCATTTCCTGGGCTTTAATATGCCTCAGAGGTTGGATGAGCACACATGCGCGCACCAATACCAATTCTGAGCCATCCTTCAGGTGCTTTATTTTTATTGCATGTGAATCTAACCTTATCCCATGATGCTGTTGCTTATCACTGACACATGGCTGACTCCTGATTGACTGCATGGACACCTCTATGCAGTTTTCTCAGCAGTGATGCAAAAGTGCTTTACCATTGCTTGCTACCTGGAAGATGCTAGGAATCAAACCGGCAACCCTCTGCTTTCCATGCTTACATCAGAGCCAGCCTCTGCAAACTTTGAAGGCCAGAAATGAAGGTTTTTGGCCTCAGGATGCCCAGGGGACCCATTCCAGCAGTGCACCTTGTTGTGCCACTGAAATGGGTCCCCTTGTTAGTAGTGGAACACAGAGATGTGCCACATTCACACACCTCTTATGCTCTTGCTTGTTTATGAGGCTGGTAGACTCCACCAGCGTGCATCAGGGATGTTCCTAGTATGCTTGTTGGTCCAATATACTGACCAGTGCCGAATTTCCCTGTGTGATACCATAACAAAATCATGACCAGTTGTTTTAGAACTGCGTGAAAAGCAGTAATGGCTGGTAGAACTGCAGCAATGGAGTGTGGGAGGAGTTCCTAAGTCTTACCTGTCTCTATCAGTTCCTGGAATGATCTGCTTTGAGAACCTATTCAGGCAATTCATAGTCCTACTTGCCCCAATTGTCTAGCATTACCTTACTACAGACGGTGGTATTCAGCACTGGCTGCACACCAAACTAGCAGGCAATGTGATCCCTACACACGACAGGCTGATCTGGTCCACTGATAGCAGTCCACGTGTGAACTACTTTGTCAGGGTCTACCTCTAGAGCAGGATGCAATGCCAACTTGGTGCATTGCTTTGTCCAAGAGAGGGAGGGACAGCTTTCCTGCATACTATATAAAAGCACATATAGTTTATGCTGAAACCCATGAAACCAGAAGTTATTAACAGAGTCCCATTCATTGCATGTAGAGCATTATGAGAGACAGTTTCCAAGAGTCAGATAGCAGCCTCTAAAGAGTGGCACCTTTAATTTAGAAATAGGTACAGAAAAGAAGACTGCAGGAGAAGGAGAACAGCTAAGAGGCAAGGGATGAAAATAAGCAAACAAGTCTGTGCAACAGGCTTCACAGAAAAGCCTAGCTCCAAATGTAAGATGAAAGGAAAAGTGCTGAAAGTAAATTGACACATAAAGGAAATCAGAGGGGAAGGAACAATGCATCTTGAGAACTTCAAAACAGATGGAAGATTTCCTTATGCATATTATGCATATTTTACACCAACTTTGATATCTGCTCTTACTGCTGATAATTTGCCTAGAGCAAGAAACATGTCACAGGGTGTGATCACACACATTTAAAGAGGGACCCTCTGAGCCAATCTGAGTCTGAAATAACAGGCATTTTTTGCCAGCATTCACCTTACCGCATCTTAAATCCTCAGAAAGCTTATCTCTTCATCATTCAGGATTTGGTATCTCTTTCTTTAAGCTGGGTTTAGTGGAAAACTCTATAAGCAAAGATGCAAGCTTTCCTTCCATAAGAGACTAGTGGACAATCAGTGGATAGCACCCATTATCAGGAGAGGTGTTGCCTGATCTGGAGGTGAATTCAGGTTGCTGGGTGGTAAAATAAGATAGGATTTTAGTTGTATATTTGGACAACTGTGTGTAAAGGCCACATCCCCATTATAAGCTTAATCCAGTTTCCCTAAACCGAAATAATAGAACTGGATGCAAACGTGAATTTGCCTGATCCCATTACTTTCAACTTGATCCGGTTTCTGAGGATCGTAGGTGGCGTACGTGATTCAAGGTGGGACTCAAGTGGCTACTTTCTAAAAGCTGCTTTTTGGGGCTGCCCTCTTCCTCCTGGCATGAACGTGCCACCCATAAGGGACCCCTTCATGGAGCCTAGCTGGGTGGCTGGGTGGCTGCTGCTTACCTGGATGGAGGAAAAATGGCAGTTTACAGCCAGCGATTCTTTACCCTCCTCTCCCCATTGCCCAGGGCACACAGCAGCACTGGCAACTCAAGCCCCCTTGCTTTAAACATTCACACATCTCCCAGAACCTGCAGCTGCTTTCCTTTCCCTTTCTAAAGCTCAAAACTCCAAAGAACTAGAATTGCGCAAAATTGCAACATTGTTAACAGGTATGAAGTGTGTGGATTGCTATAGTGTAGTGGCTGCTGTAAAGGGTGGATTTTTACACTGAAATCACTATCTTTGGAAGCAAGCTATTGGGGGAGGGAAACCCTAAACATGGATTCTCATCCCTTAAAATGGTATGGTCCCCACAGTAAAAAATATAACACGTATCAAGCGCACAAACCGGAGTGAGACCTGTTGAAATGAGGGTTAACATTTACAACGCTTTGGGGCGATTTAACACGCGGAAAGCGTGTTAAGCCAAACTGACGTGGGGTCTGCGAGGATTGAAACTGTATTAAAACCGAGTTAAGCTTGTAATGGGGATGTGGCCAAAGTGTTTTTGATATGTCTAGGGATGGGACATTTTTTCTTAAACCCTGTCTGATTACCCCTGTAAACTCTCCTAGAATTTCAGTTATAATGAGGAGAAAGAAGGATGGACTGGCCGTGTACAGGTCTTGTTGCCTGTGGCATTCAGCTGTTCCACGTGCTTGACCATGTGCTTATGGTAATGGTAAGTCTATTACCATAAGCAGCTGTGAAAGCTCTTTGCTAGGGTAAATGCTGGCAATTTTTTATCTTTCTAGAAGGTCTGAGAAGGACTCCATGAGCTGTCAGGCAACATCTCTGCCAGGGTAGCAGAGTAGAACCTAGAACCAGACTAGAACCTAGGAGTCCTTGGGTTTAAATACTCTGTCACGAAAGCCTGTGCAACTTGCATCCCCTCAGCCAAACTTACTTGTTGTTGGGATAAAATGAAGAAAAAAAATGGTGTGACCACCTTGGGCTCTTAAGAGAAAAGGCAGAATATGAATGCCATAAACAAACAAACAAATAAATGTTCCTATACCACAAAAGCCAAAGTGTCCTAGACTACATTCACATGGAGATTAAATGAAAATATGTTCTGATGTCTATGGCAGCTTCCAGATTAGCAGATTAAATCTGCAGACATTAAAAAATATGCAGTTTACCTGCTGAGAGGCAACGACTCATTGGCCCTTTCCGCACTTGGCCTTATTCTGGAATATATCTCAGGATCAGGGTTTCTTATCTGCATGTTATTGCAGACTACAGCAGGTCCTAGTGAGACTTGCCATAGCCTGTATTAGCATGTGGACAAGAGACCCCTATCCTGAGATATATCCCAGAATAAGGCCAAGTGCGGAAGCAGCCATAGTCCCCAATCCCAACGGAGTTCCACACCTTCCTCCTCGGCAGCTGTGAGACTTCCGTGGCGTGCTTGGTGAGGTGCACATCACATGGGAAGGGGCAGCCAATGAGAGCCAGACCTGTCCGGACCAGCAGGAACATTTGAATTTACTATATACAGTGGCGCAAGTGTTGATTATTCCGCAGTGGGTAAATTAGAAGTAGGGGCAACATAATGCCTTGCCACTGTGCCTTGACACCCACATCCCGGCTGCGCATTCCGATGTGCAGCTTTCCTAAGTCTGGACACACCCCAACTGCCCCTTCCTGTAGTGCCTTTAAATAACGCCACCACAAGTCTCCCAAATACAGCACTCCCATGTCACTTTATTCATTCCACATGCTGCCCCTTTTCCACTACTGTGTCTCATTCACTCCCCTCTGACATGTTTCTTGTGGTTTGAACAAGGATTGGCTCTCTGCCTGCTCTCAGAAAGAGATGCCTGGGTGGCACCTCCTTGAATGTCCTTCTTGCGCTCCATTCTGCAAATAAGACCTCAGGGCTCTTAAACCCTTTTCAGCAGGGCATTTTGGAAGATCACTGGGATGGACAAAGGGCTACACTACAAATTGTGGCTTGATGCCTAAAATTTTAACAGGTTTGCATGGAAAAATTCTGCAAGTGTAAATCATGACAGCCGGCCACCAACACAAACCACATTTTAAAATGTTTTGCATGTTGCTTTCATAACTCCCTGGATATTCTTTCCATCCATTCAGGCAGTGATTCATAATCAGTACTGTCCCATAGATATTCCCCAAGGAGAGCTTGCAACATAAAATAACACAATTAAAAATATAAATCTAAAGCAACCATATAATCCAAATCGATCAGCAGAGATGAGGCTATTAAATTAAACTAAACAGCAAAATCTCCAGGCCTTTACAGAACACCTTATTTGGGGAAGCTGTTTGTAGTCCCATATGGAAGCTTCTGTCACAGAAAATGACATTTTGTGTGACTCTTACTCCAATCACTTAACACACTGCTAGCATTTTCAAAAGTGCATATCTGCCTGTTTTAAATCAGACAGCAGAATGATACTGAAATAACAGTCACTTGTCAAATACTTGAATCCTAATTTCTAGGCCATCACACACTATAGGCTTTTCTGCATGCACTTGTAGTTCAGTGTAGGAAAGAGCCAGGAGACCTCTCCTCCACACTCTTGCACAGAATAAGAGAGAAGCCTAACTCTCCTAGTATGATCTGTCTGCACAGGACAGAGCGTAGACTGAGCAAGGACACCAAAATGGCATCATAAGAACGTAAGAGAAGCCCTATTGGATTAGACCGCAGTCCATCTTGTCTCACACAGTGGCCCGCCAACTGCTTCTGGAAATCTCAAGCAGAAGACAAAGGCAAAACCTTCATCTGCTCTCAGTTCCTTGCAAATGGCCCTGAGAGGCATCATGCCTATCTCTCCAACCCGGAGGCAGTACTTAGGCATCCATTCTTCTTGCCTGTGATACACCTGTCTACCATGCATTTATCTAATCCTTTCTTAAAATTATTCAGACTGGTTGCTATCACCACCTCTCCTGGTTGTAAATTCCATAGACTGATGACCCTCTGCATGAAAAAAAGACTTCCCCTTGTCAGTCCCAAATTGTGTACAAACTGTGCTGGAAGTTCTGGTGGTGGCTGTTGCATTAATGGATAAGGGGGTGCAGCCGGGGGAGGGGAGGCTGGTGGGGGTAGGTGAAGTGTGTGGCCAGTGGGGACAAGAGACTAGAGGTCAGCAGATCAGGCTTTCACCAAAGCTTCCATTCGGTTAGTGGGTGAATACCCCCTTTCTTAAGCCTCTTTTGATTTGCCCACAAATGTTGAAGTTTGTACAAATTTGTACAGATTTTGAATAGCATGAATGTTCATGCACATACCTAATGTATATGGCTATGTATAGAAGAATGCAGAAGATACAACTTTCTGACAATTCCTGGCACTAAGAGTTACAACTACCTTCTTATACGTAACCTGGGAATTCTAGGTCCTGTAGGTTAGACTAATGAAGTATCCATGTGTATGCTTTCAACAGGTATCAATGGCTATGAGAACTGACATCTAGGTAGACTCCAGGTTGAAGTGACAGCCAGGAAACAGGGAGCCATAAGAACATAAAGGAGCCATCTTGTCTCTAGGGAGAGGAAGTGAGAAGGAAACTGGGTGAGCACCTTCCATCAAGCTCCCAGCATTGACCCCTCCCTCCCAACTGTCATCAAACAGGCTATGAAGGAGCCATCTTGCCTGTGGGGAATGGAGGAGAAAAAGAAAATAAACTATTTTACCATTGCAGGGACACTGTTGCTGCCAGTGTGTCTGTGTTCCCTCCCACACCATTTTCCTTTTGTATCTTGTCTCTTTAGATTGTAAGCCTGAGGGCTTAGATTGTAACCTGTCTAAGATTAATATAATATTGTAACCCACCCTGAGATCTTCAGGTATAGGGCAGGATACTAAATAAATAAATAAATAAATAAATAAATAAATAAATAAATAAATAAATAAATAAATAAATAAATAAATAAGAGGAGGAGCCCTGCTGGATCAGACCACAGCCCATCTAGTCCAGCATCCTGTCCCACACAGTGGCCCACTAATGCTCATGTATATCTCAAGCAGAAGACAAGGGCAAACCTTGGCCTGCTCTTGTACCCCAGAAAATGACTTTGGAAGCATCCTGTTTGTCGTGGATGTACCAGCCTGAAAGATGTACCTAGGCATCCATTCCAGTAGCCAAGCCATTGATACACCTGTCCTTCATGAATTTGCCTAACACTTGTTTAAAGCCATCTAGGCAGGTTGCTGTTTCCACCTCTTCTGGCAACAAATTCCACAGACTGATGTCCCTGTGGGTGAAGAAATACTTCCCCTTGTCTGATCTGACTCTCCCACCCATCAGCTTCATCAAGTGCCCCCTGGTTCTAGTGGTGTGTGATGGAGAAAATAATGTACTTCAATCAGGTCACCTTTTAAACACCACCCTTCAAGGCTGAAGGAGCCTTGACATTGCAGCCTGGTTTTGTTTTAGCTTCTTGATCTGCTTGCTCTTTCCTGCCTCTTTTCCAGATCCACAATATCCTTTCTGATGTTTGGTGACAAGAATTGTAGACAGTATTCCAAATGTGGCCTCACCACAGATTTATAAAGAGGCAAAATAACACTTGTCGACTTGTTTTCTGATCCCTTCCTAATTACTCCTAGCATTGGATTTTCTTTTTTCATTGTTGCTGCACACTGGGCTGACACCTTCATTGAGTTCTCTATTACTTATGAAAAAATTAAAAAATAAGGGTCCTAATACTGAACCTTGGAGGACTCCACTTCTCACCTCTTTACCAGAACTGGTAAAGAAAGTCTAGGGACACAAATTCTGGGTCTATGTGATGAACAAGAGTAACATGCTAACATTTTAAAATTCCACAAATCAAAGAACATCCAAGAAAAGCTGGCTAAATGGAGCATTAACAGACTCTAGTTCTGATTCCTGAATATAGATAGCATCTATGTTAGAACAAATACAAGTAATTCTGTTCTAGAAGCATTTAACAAAATGGGACCATTCAAAGTAATGAGCCATGATTTCCCAGTGAAAACAAATGGGAAAGTAAGTCACTCAAGAGTGCCATAATCTTCCTACCATAATTCTCAATTTAAAGCATTTCTCAAAGGTAATATTAGGATTACTTCAAATTCAAAGGGATCTCAAGTGTACAGTATTTCATTCTTTTTTTTTCCACCATAGAACACCTACAATGTAAGATGCATCATTTGTCACCCGGATAACTGGACTTTTGTAAAAGTAAGAAACGTTGTTGTTGTTGTTGTTGTTGTCACTGCAGAAGGTTATTTTCTTCTGTTTGGACAGAGTGACCCATAAGACATTAATCTCAGAAAATAGACTGTGGTTTGACATTCTCCCAGAATTCCCTGCTTTGCAGGGATCTTGCAAAAATATAAAGAAGAAAAGCTCTATCTATGCTACTAGAGATATCCTGGAAAAATATAAAAAGGGAGGCGTGATGAATGGCTAAAACAGGCCATAGAAATGTGGAATCTCTAGGTAAATAAAGTAAAGGGAAATGGAGGGGAAGAGAAAGAGAGGCAAAGAACACACAGTAGTTATGAATGTGATGGCTATTTTGAATCCAGAAACCAGAACTGGATCAGCAAGTCCAATATGTAATCAATCTAATCTATAGAAGCAAGACAAATTGTATTTTAACCAGGTTAATTACAGCCTTCAGCAGCAATCAAGTTTTCCTCCCATGAGATACCAGCATGATGATCCTGGCTAATTTTGTATGTCTCTCCTTGTTTACAATGATAAGGTCTTTTTCTCTTTTACTGAAAAACACATGGGACAGGCAAGAATAATGAGGGCGAAATCTTAGCATCATAACTTCTCAGCATGAAAATCCATTGTAGCATTTGCAGTAGTCATAGAATCAGAGTTGAAGGGACCTCCAGATTCATCCAGTCCAACCCCCCTTCTCAATGCAGGATTCTCTAAACCATCCCAGACAGGTATCTGTCCAGCCTCTGTTTGAAGACTTCTGGTGAAGGAGAGCTTATTACCTCCTAGGACAACCTATTCCACTGACTGGTCACCCTTACCGTCAGGAAGCTTTTTCTAATATCTAATCTGTATCGACTCCCTTGAAGTTTCACACCATTGTTTCTAGTCCTTCAGTCTACTGTAAGAAGAATAGGAATGATCCCTCTGCGCTGTGACGGCCCTTCAGATACTTGAAGACAGCTATCATATCTCCTCACATTCCTCTCCTCTGCAGGCTAAACATTCCTAGATGATTCAACCATTTCTTGTAGGACATGGCTCGTGGGCTACAAACCATTCCGGTAGCCCTCTTTTGAACTTACTCTAGTTTGTCAATGTGTGGTTAAACTGGAGTGCCCAAACTGGACACAGTATTCTAGATGAGGTCTGACCAAAGTAGAGTAAAGAGGAATAATTACTTCTCATGATCTAGATTTTAGTGTTAACTATCAACTGTTTCAAGGGAGATGTGGGAAATCTTTGGTTCTCCAGATGTTTTTTGGTTCCAGCTCCTAGCAGTTCCAGCCAGCAAGGCAAATGGCCAGAGATGATGGGTACCGTACCCTATCATCTTCTGAGGAAGAATTAAACTGTTACATGTTCATTGTGGTTACATGTTTCAATACGAGGGTTAGACTTGTGGCATGTTCCTGGGATGGACTGAATTTAACTAAAAAGCCTCAACAGCATAACAGTAACAGTAATGTCTGGCATGCTTGGAAGAAACAGGTTATCTAGACCCATTTCAATCTAGCTTCAATTGAGTCTGCCTTGGTTGCCCTCATGGATGACCTTTACAGGAGAGAGATAGGACAATGGAACCCTAATAGTTCTCCTGGATCTCTCAGAAGCCTTGGATAACAATGGCCATGATACTTGCTGAAGTAAATTCAGAGATTGGGATCGGCAGATACTCTTTTACAGTTAACCTTTTTCTATCCCTGAGGTAGGCTCCAGAAATCAGCAGTGGGAGGGTATTGTTTGACAGCTTGGGAACTCTCATGTGGAATCCCTCAGGGGTCGTTTCTGCCCCCTATGCTTCTCAACATTTCTATGAAGCCATGTGGGTGAGGTAGGGTGTCATCAGGGGATTTGGAGTACGGTGCCATAAGTACGCTGATGGTACCCAACTCTATCTCTCTCTTCCTTCTCAGTCAGATGAAGCAGTTCATGTGCTTGACGGAAGCCTGGAGGCAGTGATATGCTGGATGCAGACCAATAAACTGAAACTGAATCAGAGGTTTCTATTTGGCTGTGGTTACATCTTACCTTTTATCTGAAGAAAGGCCATCCTGGGTCTGGAGAGGTCACACTTGAAAGTCCACATCCATTTTTAATACAAATTTTCTGCTGGGACTATCTGCCATGTGAATTGTCCCAGCACTGAGTCCAAATGGACTCAGGTGAAGGGAAATAACTTGGAACTTCACTGGAGGCAGGAGATCCCCATTCCTGCTCCTGCTGCTGGCTAGAAAATGGTAAGCTTTGGCAAGCCTCTGCTCCTATTCTTGCCTCTCACCTCAGCGTTGAGACTCCCCTACCCCCTCACCAGCTGAATATTACCTTTCTCCAAGGAGGCTTGGAGGGAGAAGCCAGTGATAGCAGCAGGTAGTTGCGAGCAGGCCATTCCAGGCAGAAAACTACCCTGGGTATGGCTGCCTTTCTTGTCTGTCCTGGGAGATGGACTGAAATGATATTGCATGGTGTAACCATGACCTTTGTCATAAGAACCTGGGTCTTTAAGTGTGGAGATGTGCACAGACTTTAAAATGATAGGTCAGTCAAAACTCAAACTTGGTTCTATACATAAAATACAATGTAAAAAGTCATTCAAAAGGCCAAAATACTAGCAAACTTGAACAGTTTGAACCAGTTTGATCAAACCCGTTTGTACCAGTTTGATTTGGCTAGGGGTAGTTTGGTTAAATTCCAGGCCATCAAATTCAATTCAAACTGGTTCAAATTTGAACCAGTTTACCATATCTCTAGTTGTGTAGCACCCAGTTTTGCGTGGGGCTGTCTTGTTACATAAAAAACTGATGTGCAACTGAAGAGTGTTCTTGGCTTCATTGCTGTCACTCGATACTCATGTGCCAGTGGTAGCCAAGAGTGCTTAACTCCATCTCCAGACGGATCTCCAGTTCTGGCCTTTCCTGAATAGGGGTGACTTGACTATATTGGATTATGCTTGATGGTGATCTGAAATCTTGAACCAGTGCAGAATACAGCAGCTCAGCTACTGACAGGAACTTCGGGCCAGATGCACATCAAACCTGTCTTGAAGGAACTGCGCTGGTTGCCAATCAGTGAGCAAGCCCAATCAAAGGTGTTGAGATTGACATATAAATATCTAAATGGCTTGATGCCCAAATATATAAAGGAGCACCTTCTTCCATATAAACCTCCCTGTATCTTAAGATCAAACAGTGAGGGCAGTCTTGTAATTCTGCTATCCTCAGAAATTGCAGCATATGAGGGGACCTTTTCTGTATTGGCCCCAAGACCTTGGAACAGTCTATCAGAAGAGGTTTCCCAGCCACCAAAACTATATGGTTTTTGGCACAAGGTTAAAACATACCTCTTCATCCTGGCCTTTGATATCTAGCTTCCTTGTAGTCCCACCAGGCCAGGGAGGAGGTTATACTATATTCTATTAATTGTATTTTAACTGTTACAAATTCTACATTTTTACTGTTGTAACTCCCCATGGTGGCCCTGGGCAAAGTACAAAATATAAACAAATAAGTTAGACCTTTAGCTTGGATTTTACACCAAAAGAGTCCCTAGTTTTGATGGGGAGGCAGATGGTAGCACTAAAAGACCTTTCAGCATCAAAAGCCACTTTTCTCCACCTATTCTGCTCAGATCTCTTTACCTGCACCACCTTAGACAAGTTTCTTCCCATCCTCCTGACATACCAAATTTCAACACTTATCTGCAATGCCTAATCCCTCCCTGCTGAAACCGCTTTCTTACTGCTGGACCGTCAAAACCCCTTCAGTTTCAAAGGTGAGCAAGAATGGACTTCAATTCCAACAGGTAAAATGTGTTCCTTAGTCAAGTGGTCAAAATTGCACTATCATTATTCCACACTGCTTCCTGTAGCTACTAGCACTAGTTGCCTGCCTACTTTGTCTATCGTCCATACTTGATTTAGTACCAGAAGGCACCCTCCGCCCTTTCGAGGACCTTCACTCCTGGTCCCCAAAGATGACACAATGCAAGGATCCTCAATCAGTCTCACCTGCGGCAAATTCAAGCTTAATTTGGGGACAGGTAAGCTGGTTCCAGTAGAAATACAGTAGGTGTTCAAAAAACCAGGGAAGAGGAATAAAGAAAGATGCTATCAGCAGCACTTAAAGGTTTACTGTGCTTCTTTCAAAGCAGCATATTAGCATCATGAATTAGTAAAAACAAGCTGCTACTAATGAGCTACACATGGCCCATTTAATAGCTTCCGCAAAAACAGAGCAACACGCAAGGTTACTCAACACCACATTCATCTACAAAGTCCAGTGTAAACCATTTCACGACTGAATGATGTAAATGGTGTTAATCACTCTAGAGAATCTTGCCCTTGGGTCTCAGTGCAGAGCTGTGATTTTGAACAAGAGTGACTAAATCATTTTACAGAGCTGACTATGGAGTAGAAAGGAAAAGCACCTCTCCCCCCCCGCAAAAAACTTCTGCATTTTAATTTTGTTTTCAATGAAAGACTAAGTGCTATTAGGTACCATCAGTGTATCCAAAAGCATCAAATCCAATTCTGATTGCTGCTGGAAGAGCAGGATTCAAGATTGTTAAAGGGCTGGAAAAACAACTGAAGCTGCTTTCCCACTCAGTGAAGACACAATCTGACATGGAACATGGGATGGGAAAGGATTTCCTAAATCCTAACCCACTAATGCCACTACAGGTTCCTCTTAGCTGTATGTCGCCACTACAAAAGTAAGGAGAGAGAATACAGACATTGTAAACCATTTATGCACTTCAAAACAGCAAGCAACTGAGCTGCATGTATAGATTAATATGTACTCATAATCTTTTCAATATTCTCTACAGTATGTTGTGGGGAAGCCATCAATGACTCTCTTCTTATACAACCAAACCACCTTGCCACTGCATCCAAATGAAACTTGGATACAGGCTCTAGAATATCTGCAAAAGCATATTGTTTATATTGACACACAAATTCTGCAAACATGAGAATTACAGAGCAAATCCTGTATAGTAAGGTAGTCCAGCCCATTTTATTTCAGTAGACCAGCACAAAACTGAGCATGAGATTCATCTTGTTTGTGTTTATAATCTGACCACACATCCTTCCCTTGTCATATCTTAGGCTGATCCTTCAAAAACTAATCTACAGTACAGACAACTGAAGACCGTATAGGCTGTTGAGGAATACCTATGGGTCAGCATCTCAGAATTCACTACAAGATTTCTTAAGAGCCAAACAAGTCCCACCAAACTAACTTGCTCCCAGTGTCACCCATGAAAATCATGGCTAACTAAAGACCTGAGAATTCATCTTCACAGTCAAAAATCTTGACACCTCGAGAAATACTGAGCAAAGTAGAAATGAGATCATTTTGTTCCTTCATCTAATCTGATCTCTCAAGTGAGGAATTCTTTGGTGGGATTTAAATTCTGGCCACAAAGAGACTGGCAATGAAGCATCCAACAAACATTTGTTTCTAGTTCACGCAGTGCAAGGTTAATGGAAAATGTACCTTAAAACACCAAAAATTGGTTTGGGCAGGTTGCTGTCTCCACATTTTTTCTTCTTGTTGTATTCATGTGAGATTAAATTAGCCTGAATGATGGAAACTAGTTCAAGGTCATCCCGTAAACTTCATCTGTGAAGCCAGAACTGATGGTCCTTCTCTTTCCAGGTCAAACATTCCAAGCACCACATAACATTTGATCTCTCCTAGTTCCTCATATGGTTTATCAGCCAGTTAGGATGCCAGAAGAGGATGCTACCTTTAGGAGCAAAGCTTGGTAGAACATCAAGAGAAACACCAGGCTAATTCCCTAACAGAATGCTGAATCTCTACACATAAAAAGTCCCAATCTATGACAGGCAATCTAGGCTGTAAAGGGAAACAGATCTTAGCAATTCTGGCTTACCCTTTCTGTTCAGCAGCCAAGAAAAGTTTGCCAGTGTTGCTTGAGAAAAGAACGTGCAAGAGAGAGATTGGGGAACATTGTACCAGCACACAAGAAGCAACGTAAGAAATGCTCTGCTGGATCAGACCAGCGTCTCACTTAGTCGTGCAGCCCATTATTCCCGCACAAATTTGTGCTCAGATGCATCAAAACAGTATTTCTGGGGTGGTTTAGAGAAGACTTTGAGGTGGGATTGTTCTTACACCGGTCTGCCCTTTCCCCCATCTCAGGAGCATTCTGTGCTGGAGAAGGTGGATCAGAGAAGGCTTGGGAACATGAGGGCCATTCATTGTCTCTCCAAGGTGCCCCTTTTCTTCTGTCTGACCACAGCCTCAGTGGCAAATGGAATCCCATGGGTAAGGTATACTTGTCTCACTCATGCTTCCCCAGCAGCTGGCCCTTTACAGGCAGGTTGACTCACACAGCAAGCCACCGGCAGGCCCATCTTCCACCAGTCCTTTTCTGAAGCCATCCAGCCTGGTGGCTTTCAGCTACATGCATTCTTGAAGGAAAGGTTTCTTTTTGCAAGGCTGAAAGGGGCTTGATGCTTGGATGAGAGCACACCTCAGTGCGGAATCTCTAGCGCCTAGACCCACCAGGACACCACTTCTCCTGGCCCAGAGAAGTGTGCTAGCTGTGGTGTGAACAGCACTCTGCACCTTCTCAGAGAGACCCTCTTTCCTCCTAGCATCGGGTCTCCCCATGCCTGCACTTTATACCTGGTCGAACAGAAAAAAATCAACCCAAAGCCTAGGCGCACACCTACCTCGACGTCATGAACTTGGGGCTCTACAGCCACGGGCACGTGGGAGAAAGACGCCTTCGCCACGTCGTCTACAACCTCGGGCGCTAAAGGCATTCCAGTCCGCGCTGGCTGTATCCGCCCGAGACGCAGGCTAGCGGGCCGGGGGGTGGGGGTGGGGGAAGGACGGACAGCCGCTACCGAGCCCGGTTTCAACCCGAGTAAGCGCGTCCGATCGGTGGGCTTCCCTGACTTCCTCCGAGCGTCCGGCAGGAATTCAGCCCCGAGGGCAAAGAGCCCACGAGCCAGGCTGCCCTGCCCGTCTGGACCCCTTCAGGCAACGGTCATCAACCTCGGCTCGACGGCGCCGCTTTCTGGATAGAGACGCCCGGGATGGCGTCGGCAAACCGGGAAGGAAGAACCCACCTACCCACCCATCCCCCGTCTCCGCGGCCCCCGTTGAAGGGCGGCCAGCAAGCCGGCACCTACCTCTCAGCGCAGGTAGCCGCCGCAAGGAGCTGCGTGTGCCCCCTTCGCCCGGGCGCAGGCGATCAGCCGCTGCCGCTGCGCCCCGGCCGAGGGCTCTCCGTCCGTCTCCGGCGGGCAGAGTTTGGCGCGCACATGCCCGGCGGGCGGCGGTAGCAGCAGCAGCAGCAACAGCAGCACACGGACGGCACACGCTGGCTCGCTCGGCACGACCGGACCGGCGCTCCGGCTGAGGCTCAGCCATGTGCAGCCCGCCTGGGAGGGGCGCCGCCGCCGCCAGCTCCAGCCTCTGATCTGGACGGGGAAGGCGAGCGAGCGAGCGAGTCAGCGTCGAAAGCGACCGGTGTCTTCCTCCTCCTCCTCCTCCTCCTCCTCTTGGCCACCACCGCCGCCTCCTTCGGAATCCTCCCGGAGTAGCTTCGCCCAGACGCTGCGCGCTGCTGCTGCTGCTGCTGCTGTTGCGCCCTGGCGAGCGACCCCGCGACGACACGCGAATCGCAGCCACGTCTGAGTCGAAAGTTGCCATGCTCTGCCTTTTTGAAGCTCAGATCGCCACGCCACACGCCACTCCACGGTCGGCCGTAGGCGAGACAGCCACCCCCACCCCCACCCCCACCCCGCGCGCCCCGCTAGGCGCTGGCCACAAATTCGTGCTCTGCTCCTCCAAAGACAACGCGAAGCAAAGGGGCGAGGAAGGCGCCAAGCGGCTCCACCTCGCTCGGTCGCTGGCCAGGCTGCTGCTGCTGCTGCTCTCCGGGGGCTGCTTCTTTTCTTCCTCTGAACGCAAAAGGACGATCGACCAAGCCAGACGCGCTCTCGATGCCAGAGAGCTGCGGGAGAGAGAGAGGAGAAGCGAGCGCACACCGCGCGCGGACCCGCTCGGAGCGAGAGCGTCCTGGGCTTCCTCGGAGCCTTCTCCGCCTCGCCTCCGCACGGCGCCGCCGGGGCCTTGAGGAAGGCGGTTAATTCAGGGGGAGGCCCGGCCGGTGGGCGGCCGAACCGAAGGGAAAGCGAGCAAAGGCAGGGGCGCCGTGGGGGGTGGGCGCCGCTTAAACTGCGAACCGGTAGGGCGAGGGGAGGGAAGGGGCCGCCGATGGCGAGGTCAGGAACGAGGAAAGTGGCGTGTCTCGTCTCGAACTGACAGGAGCAGGGGGAAGGATGGAGAGACCCTTTCCCTTTGTTTTCCTAGGGTGAGAGGAGACAATAGGGATAGGACAAAGCGAACGAGAAAGAAAGGCGATCGAGCCGGCGGAGGGGAAGAGAGGAGCAGGCCGAAGAAAGAAGGGCAGTTACTCTTTACTAAGCCCTCGAAGTCAGTGGCTTGATAGAGATTAGGCACAGAAGATGGAAGAAAGGAAGAAAGAAAGAGGGTTCCCATTCATCTTATAAAGCATGACCGCTGCACGACTTTTACATCCATCACAGTCGCCTAGAGGAAGGAATTTCACCAGATGCACCTAAGAACATCAAAGCATAAGATGTGACCCTTGCAGCACGGCTCCAGGGACCTAATTTGTCCCGTCTTGCGTTCGAACTGTGGGCGACCTGTTGTCTTTGGAAGTCCCTGCCAGAAGCACACAGTTTTTCCTGCTCCCAGCGGCTGCCCTTTATAGGCACACAGCGTTCTATACTACAGAAACTTTGTCTGGACTAGTAGTTTCTAAGCCGGTTGTTTTTCAGGCAGAGAATATATGGCTCTTTCTGCTCTGGGTTTCAGGGTGCCTCCAGACATGCTCTGTGCCGCTCTGCCCATGCACAGATTTCTTCAGCACGCAGCAGCTGCGGAGCATTTAGCGAAGTAAAAAGATGCTGATCAAACAGGCCGGTAGCCAGCTCCATGTATATGGGAGGGGTTGTCACATTTGGTGAATTAAAAATTGGGGGGGGCACTGCAAAAGGAATAATCTTGTTGCCCTATATGCTACTTGGCATGAGAGGAGCTAACTAACTGCAAACGGATGCCAAAATACTTCCCCTTGTCTGATCTGCCTCTCCTATCCATCAGCTTCATAGAGTACCCCCTGGTTCTCGTGTTGTGTGATAGAGAAAAGAAATTCTCTATCCACCTTTTCTATATCATGCATGATTTTATATACTTCAATCAGGTCCCCTCTCAAATGCCGTCTTTCCAGACTGAAGAGGCCTAGATGTTGCAGCCTGATTTCATGTTTCAGCCCCTTAATCGTTCTACTTGCCCTTTTCTGCACCTTTTCCAGTTCCACAATATTATTTTTTAGGTGTGGTGACCCTATCCTTCAGCCAGTCTCTAATCCAAGACAGAAACTGTCCTCTTATTCCACGGCTGATGAGTTTACTCAGTAGCCTTTGATGTGGGAATTTGTCAAAAGCCTTCTGAAAGTCCAGATAGACAATGTCAACTGGTTTGCCTTTATCCACATGTTTATTGACACTCTCAAACAATTCCAACAAGTTTGTAAAGCAGGATTTACTTTTGCAGAAGCCATGCTGCCAAGTATGTAGGCATCCATTCTTGTAGCCATTCACCTTACCTCCATGAATTTGTCTAACCCATTCTTAAAGCTATGTTCCTTTGTGATTCCTAACTTAGGAAACAAGAAAAAACAATCAATGATTTGTAGGGACTGAAATTTAGTCGACTGGTTTAAATTGAACCAACTACCCTTGGTTTACTTTGCTTCAGACTGTTCTTTCTTTCTCCTACCCCAGCAAGCTACATGGTAGTTCAGTTTGCATGCAAACCACTCAGCTCATAGTAAACCTTGAACCCATCAAACCATTCCAGTACATCTCTACCTACAGCTCTGGCATTTTCTAATCATCTGATATCATTTGGCTTTTGAGATCAGCCTAGACCAGGTAGCTGAGACCATCTGCTGAGCTGAAAGCTGCAACAAACCACACAGGTCTCCCAGCCCTCCTGGGTCCACTAGCAATGGCAGTTAACACAAGTCAAAGAAGCTCTCCTTCTTGCAAGTGGGTGGGCCTCTGAAACTGAGGGTTGACTATATCCATACAGTTTCTTGAGAAGGAGACAGAAATTGGGAAATGCAAGTTTGAACCTGTGATCCTCTGCCTTCCAGGCAGTTACTTTGCCACTGAACCACCTTTCTAGTGATACCTTTGGTACATGTGGCCTCTTGATTAGCATTGGCCCCAGATCAGTCTAGGAACAGCAGATCTACGCTGTCCTTACAGCCCGTGGAGAAGCTATTTCTTGCAGATGGGAGAAGATTTACATTTTTGGGATATTTCAAAAATGCAAAAACACAAATTTTTAAGCTGATATTGTGTGGTGATGATGAATAAGGTTTTTTTTTTTAACCACTTATAATTTCAGTACTGAGACAAATTGGCAGAAAATTCCAGGGCAGAGAGGAGGAAATGCTTCTTCATATGTTGCATCATTAATTCATGTAACTGCTGACACCAGAAATGGTGATGGCCACCAGCTTAAACGACTTTGAAAGGGGAATAAATCTGTCACTGACAATTTGCTATGGTAGTTTAGTAGCCATGCTTACAGGTGGGGTATTTCTGAACCAGTTCCTAGGATCTAAAATAGAGAGGGGAAAGCTATTACTTCTGGGTACTTCTTCTGAGTTTTCTGGAGTGATCTGCTAGCAACTATAGGAAAAAGATTCTGGGGAAGGTATTTTATGCCTGTATTCAGCTTGCACCCAGAAGGTAGCTATATCCTAGTTTTATCACTCTGTGAAACCGTTTAATGATCCTGTAAGTGCCCAATGGTATTTTTTCCTGCTCAGCTTTGTTACATAGAAGTGAATGCAAGACTTCACACAGCACAACACTAATGGATTTACGGAACAGCTGCAGCTTGGCTTGCACAGGGTCCTGGACACAATCTTGCATCTTCATGTAGGGTTGAGAATATAGCTATCTAAATCACTGTTTTGTTTAGTGAGCATGATGAATAAACCATTTTGTATGATTTTGCATAAAGCAACATCCCATGTTCCTGTGGACTTCTGTTTTAGGTCCTGTTCACACTTTGGTCAATGGAGTGGTGTTATCATAATACCGTTCCAGGAAATTGAAGGTCAGATGCAGAGAGGTCTATCCTTAGTTAAAGTGCTGATGCACTCCCCAACAGGACCACCAGCATTTGAAGTGTGGATGGCCCAGCCTGGCTCTGCCAGACCGTCATGGCAATAACCACAGCAACATCTGGGTTGTGCTGGGACATTGCCATGGCAATCAGCTTGCAGTGTGCAATTGCACAGCCACCCCTTCACCATGTCTGCGCCTGGAAGAGAGTGCAAATGCTGAACCCGGGAGTTCACCAGCTCCTCCTGTTGAAGCTGTGAACAAGGCAAATTTGGAGGAGCTCCTGGATGCTCCAGGGCAGCAGTTGATCCTTTAAGGTCAGTACAAACAGGGCCTTAGCTCCACAGTAAACTTGTTTTCTCTTTCTTGGTGAAATATTTACAGACAACAGAAAAGCTAGAATTGCATGGGAAGAGTGGATTTTCTCCTTGCTGTGAGATAAGATCATCCCAGCCTGAAATCCATCCTCCAGATTAAAAAAAAAATGCAATCCTGCATAAATTCTGTCCAAGACATAGTTTGGCTTTTTTTCAAGCACAGGTATCTGAGATCACCATGTAGCTTTTGAGGCAACATCTTCACAGTGTAATTGGACCATGTCAGATACATTCTGGGACCATGGGGTTCACATGCCAGTGCATACCCACTGGCCTCAAGCCTAGCCCACTCTTCAATGTGGTAATCAAGTCCAACAGGAGACCCCTTCCATCAGGTCCTGGCTGGGTCTTTCTCCTGTCGTCCTTCGCTTGGGGACATTAGGAGGACGAGGCTGGGGGTGGCAGCGGCTTGCCACACTGCACCGCTCGCAGGTGTGCTTGTGCACACCTGCGGGTTCTGTTTGGGAACAGCCCAATGCACTTACGGTGCTGTTTTTGGCCTCCAACCCTAACCCACAGCAGAACCCAGATTACTCTGGATCAGAGTAATCCAGGT
>MTQE01003428.1:20217311-20229232 GCA_014337955.1 Aspidoscelis marmoratus | reverse complement strand
GAGGCAAAAGGGGAGTCTTGGCAGACTTTTTATTCCTTGGGGACAGCCCCTCTGCTGACCATTTTAATGACATCCTGATGAAGTTTCTAATGTGCCTAACATTTTGTTTAACAGGCTTAATATTTTGTTTTAAATGTGTCTGCCTATATGTTTCATTGCTGTTCTGTATGTACGTCACCTTGTTTTGTTTTTAAAAGACAATTAATAAATGACATAAATGCATATTGATGGCTGCCAGATTTGCTCAAGTCTTGCTTGACCGGTCTTTATGTTCTGCCTGCTGCTGCACACATTATTCCACATTTTGACCTTATTGCATCATCTCTGTGGCTTGCCTCGTTCCCCATCAGATTCCTACTAAGCAATAATTGATAGAAATTTCCCTCCTTGCTCCTGCAAGTGGTCCTCTGGGAAGCTTGCTTTAGAGCGAGCCAATCCCATCTCCCCCTAGTGAATAGATCCTTCAACCAGAAGACTTATTTTGTGTGGAGGGAGGATAGACTTCAGTGCTTCCACTCCAGTCCCTTCTATAGGCAAACCGAAATCTTTTCTTGCCAAAACCAGATCTAGCTGGTCCCAGTTGCAGCTCTACTTTGTATTGGATGAAGTGTGTCTGATATTCAAAGCAGTGGTTTTCCCCAGTAGTAACATATGACTGTGATGGCTGGACAATAAGGAAGACTGAGTGATCAATCAATCAATCAATCAATCAATCAATCAATCAATCAATCAATCAATCAATCAATCAATCAATCAATCGATCGATCAATCGATCAATCGATCAATCAATCAATCAATCAATCAATCAATCAATCAATCAATCAATCAATCACTTTGGTGCAATGGTCTATTTTGCTTTGTTATTGTTGTTCTTCAGTTTAATTTTTTAAAAAATATTAAAACTTACTTAAAACATAAAATGGCCAGCACCCAATTATAGGCAAAACACACAGTACTATTTGTACCTCTGCATCTGAGAAAGCCACCATAAAGGAGATCAAGAAGAAGAGTTGGCTTTTCTACCCTGCTTTTCTTACCCATTTAAGGAGACTCAGTCCCCATCCCCATGGTGCCAGTTAGCACTGTTTGGGTGCTCTACTGGCACACAGGGGCCGAGCACGGGGCCCGGCACACATTTTGGGCGTCCCCATAGCATTTCCTGCAAAGCGTGCTGGGTTCTGGTTGGGCGTTGGTGGAAATGTCCCCATGCCAGCCGCACTGAGCCCTGGGACAGGGAGCTGTGCCACCTCCTCTCCGCTCCCTCTGTCCTCATTGGCAGCCGGATTGTCATCAGCTCAGCCCTGTGCTGCCTCACCCCCTCGCTTAGTGGCACGGACAGCCAGGACTGGGGTGGGAGGCATGGAAACAAGCTTCATTCGTAAAAATAACTACACTTTCATTCATAAAATAACACTCCATTCATTAAATAAAGCTCCATTGACAAAGCCTATTCATAAAAGACTTATTAAAGCCGCAAGCGGCAGTAGGTGCTTAAGCACTTTTGCGCACCTTTGCTCCACCCGGGACTGTGGGATCGCCTGTCAGTTTTAAAACCAAGATTCTTTTTATTATTGCCTTCACGATCAAAAAATGGGGGCTGCAAGTGCAACAAAAATCAAGCCTTTGTGCAGCCTGCCTTGGCTTTCTGAAACGGAGTTGGAATTACTTCTGCTGAAGCAGCAGAATTTTTTTTAAAGCCGTTCTCCAGCCTGCCTTTGCGATCGGCATTTTAAAAACTCTGGCTGTGATCTTCAATAGACGGGACAGCAAGCACACCCCACCTCCCAATGACGTGTGTGTAAATCTCCTCCCCATTAGCCTGCAAGTGTCCCTATGTGCGATCCCGGGTCACTGAGCAATGCGTGCTTGCTCCCCAAACAGTGCCGAGACTTCTTTTTTGAGGTACCTAATTTGGCACCCAGTTAGCGCTGTTTGAGGGGAACCGGTACGCTTTTCGCATGCCAAATCCAAAGCCCATGCGGCCGCTCAGCACCAAATGGGCACTTAGCACTGCACCAAAAGTGCTTGGGGATGGAGCCTCAAAGTGGCTGACAAATCTTCTGTTCTTCTCCCCACAACAGACACACTGTGAGATAGGTGGGGCTGTTAAAGCTCAGAAAGAGAGCTGCGACTAGCCCAAGGTCACCCACCTCATGGAAGAGGGTGGAATCAAACTCAACAAGTTATGAGTCCGGCACTCTAACCTCTAATGACAAGACCAAACTGGCTTACCAGAAGAGGCTCAGAAAAGAAATGGATGCTTTTTTTTCAGGAGAGGCCTTGCCACACTGGAAGATACACCTGGGCGCTGCTAGATTTGTTTCATGTGCTATTGCATTTTATCCCATCAGGCTATTTGCCCCTTTCACTCACTGTGGTTCATTTTGCCTGGTATCCCTCTGGAGACTCAGGTAGAGATATTTTTAACACCTTATAACCTGATCACTCATTCTGACAGGAAACTCAGCTGATGCATAGTGATTGGACGGTAGCCAAAACAAGGTCCTTGAAAAGCAAAACGGAGATATGGGCACATTTTTTAATGAACCCAGCATCTTTATATCTTTAAAAGGGAACTACGACACAAAAACTGATCCATTGTAATCAGGCTTTTATGTGTTGTTATTATTTTTGTGATATCTTTATTAACATCTTTAATTGGCTTTCTTAAAAGAAAAGAAAATTGAAAACAAAACAAGGACACCCTGAATTCCTAATACATAGAAACTACACAGCGCCCAAGTGTACAAATATGAAACTTGGATAAAACCAGGTCAGCCCAGTATCCAGTATCCCTCCATCAGCAAAGAAAAGCTTCCAGCTAAAAATTGGTTTGAAAGTGCTTTGAAGATAGAAGTATGTGGCATTACTATTGTCAACCCACTTTAATCCCACTTTGACCTTTAATATACATTAAACGTGGGGTTAGCACACACATATATGACTGGGGCCACTTCTGAACCATGACTGAGGTGCTTAAAAAAAATTGATTGTGAAGTCTTGATTAAATTCAGTTGTACCACCCACTAAACCTGATTTTAATGCTCTCTGGGAGTGTCCCCATGCACATTTGGTCTGGTACCGAATTTGGGTTTGGCAAGGGGTGTCCCCACGCATTTTTTATTTGGTCCAATTTCCGCGGATCAAATCACCCAAACCCGTACCAGGCCAGGACCAAATTTGGTTCTGGAAAAAACAAGTCTGGGCACGGTTTGGGGGTCCGTCACGCATCGCTTTGTGAGCCAGGGGACAGTCCCTGGCTATTTGGGAAGAGATTGGTGCTCGCATCATTGGGAGATGGGGTGTGCTTGCCGTTCCTGCCCTGTGCATTGGAGATCACAACCACTGAGATTTTTTTGGGGTAAAAATATCCTGATCACCAAGGCAGGCAGGATTATGGCTTGATTTTTGTCCCTTTCCCCAAATATTCCACACCATTTCCTGATTGCCTAGGCAGGCACGAGAATGGCTTGATTTTTCTCCCTTTTAAGCTTCCTGAGTGTTCTCACAGTTCCTGGGTGGAGTGGAGGTGGGCAAAACTGCTCAACTGCCACCAAACCTCATAGTGGCTTTGGTTTTTTAAAATCATTTTAAAATTTCTTAAACTTAAATTATTATTTTTTCTGTGCAGTCCTGGCTTCTGTGCCACTAGGGAGGGAGGGATGTGGCATTTGCAGCTGGTGGCACAGGGGCGTGGTGATGTCAATCTGGCTTCCAATGAGGAGAGAGGGCGTGGAGAGGAGATGGCACTGTTCCCCTGTGCGGGGGTTTGAAACAGTTTGCATGGGGACAGCTGCATCTGCACCCAACCTGCACCCAGCCTGCATTACCGGGAATGGCATGGGGACGGGCAAGATTCAATCTCAGACCCATTCCTGGTCCCATGGGTGCCCAATCAGACCCAAACAGATTGCATGGGGATGCAACCATTGTGCACAACTAAGGTCAGCTCTATGAACATCACCATTCAGTGCAGCAATGAAATGCTCTGTACAAGCACAAGAATGCACATAATTTCTCCTAGAAATCCATCCTATTACTTTTGGTCTAAATGGGGCTTAATATAAAGCTGCCTCCAGATGATGAGAGGAGAATGTGGGATCTTGTTTAGATCCTACAATTGCCTCTCTCTGTAGGGGTGTGCACGAATGCAATTTTTGGGATTCGATTCAATTTGAATCAAACACCCAAAAATTTGATTCAAATGTTTAAAATTCAAATTTAACCAAATTTGATTCGGATTGAACAAATTTGAATCTATTCATTCAAATTTTTCATTCAAATTTGCTCTTGTGAATGTTGACAACATTAGTAGATGCCCCTACCCATCATCTCTGGCTCCATACACATCTGTATGCATCTTGCAGTTATCCTGTATGCAACCTGTATTCATCCTGTACAGATCCATACAAATGCATACGGATGCGGAAAAGATGTGAAAGAAGTACGCATCGCGTATGAGTGCATACACATATGAATGTCCAAATAATTAAAAAAAAATAGTTCCAAAATTTGAAATTCGAATCAAATCTTTAAATTTGAATTTAAGGACATTCGATTCCAATTCAAATGTCAAAATTCAGTTGATTCGATCAAATTTCAAATGCATTTGAATATTCGTGTGAATACCTATTCGTGTGAATACCTATCTCTCTGTCCCTTCCAGATGACATAGGGTGTTTTTCCACTGTCACTAGAAGTACCCATTAAGTACCCATTAATGGGTACTTAATGAGTACTTTTAGTGACAGTGGAAAAACACCCAACGTGAAATTGTGAGGCAAGTCTGGGCCTTTATCTTGTCTGACACTTATTCTCACAAGGCTTTGATGGTGCAAAATACCTGGAATTGTACAAGCACCAGACAAAGTTAAGTAATATTGTTATGTGGGAAGACCTAGATTGGGTTTTCTTTTTCTTGCAAAAGAAATATCTTGGGATGTTGCCTTTAAAACCTGGAACTATGTTGGAATTGACAGGGATACATATGACAATCCCAGTGTAGTGCCGGGACACTCTAAGGTAAGATTTGTATACAGGAGATATAGCAGTGAGCAGTGAAACCCTGGTATTGCCTCTCATCAGAAAGTGGCAATATCCTATGGTGCTCCTTCACTAGGAATGTCTCGGGGTTCACCACAAACCTGCTCCCCATTTTCTCACACACTTGGCAAACTCCTAGAAGTTGTCAGCCAAGTAATACTTCTGAGGCTCACCAGTCACCGCTAGTAAGCGACATCTTGCAGGCAAAGTAAAAATAGCGCTGGAAATCCAACATTATTTTTACTCTGAATTAAGCAGCTGTCTGGTAGTCCAGCCACGATGCCAAGAACCTCTTGGCATATAAGGCAGGCCTGGAATTGGCCTTAATTCCAGTGCTTTCCAGTGGATCTAAAAGCCACAGGTCTAACTATTTCTCTTTCAAAAATTGCAAGTCTAACTTTTTTGACAGTGGATATGGACAGGGTTATGTCTAAACTTGAGTCTCCATCAATATCTGGCTTATTATTTATATTTCTTATTTTCATAGATGCAGCCCCTTCTTGCCAGGACTTTTTATTCGTTCATTGCTAAATTTATGCCTGGCACATTTCCCATACTCATTTCCTGGTTATCCTTCAATGTGTCAATAGATTAGTGCATGCTTCCCTATGAAAATATAAACTGCAGAATTTGCTGTAGATAATTTATGTCCCACAGGAAACTGTAGCCTGGAAGGGAGGGAGGATTGCTTGCAGATTTAAAAGAATATAGATAGAGATGGAGGGGGAAATAGAGATGGAGTTGAAGATAGAGATAGAGATAGAGATAGAAGGGATGGCTGAACACTCTGGCATGGTGTGTTTGCACACCGCTGTGCCACCTCTGTCTTGCAGTGGCTCAGAGCATGTGCAGCCATCCTGATCTTCAGTAGCTGGAGCACTTTAGGAGTAGAGTCCCCTCGTGCCATGTTCACATGTGAATGCAGTAGGGGTACAGGATGCGGTGACTGTCACCAATTGCCATAGGAATGGCTCGCTGTACATGGTCATTGCTATGGCAAGGTGGATGGTCCTGGATGGGGCCATCCACATGTCTGGAGTATTAAGGTAGGTTTGGGCTAAGTTTCAGATGGGGGCAATGCTCACTGTGCCACCGTCTCTGAACTTAACTTCAGTGGGACAGTATCCCATGGATGTTAAGTGTGAAAAAGCCCAGAGATAGAGGGCCTTTTTGCACCTTTGTTAGGCGCAGAATACAGTGAAAATCAGAGATGGATTGGGCACTTGCATTTCAAGCACCTGACCCATCCCAAACTTGCACGGCACTTCACTAAGTGCCAAGTAAATGCAAATGTCATGCAATAGCCAGTGATTACTGGGCTATGTGGCACATGACTGCAGCTGTGCTGTCCCTCTCACACATACTGTTCTGGAACAGAAGCGCCTCCACGCGGTGTGGATGCTCCATGCAGGAACATTTCGGGAAGGGCAGAGTCCTGCACAGTGGCTTCCTGTCATCCAGATAGGATGACCGATACTCTGCAGCAACAGAGAAGAATCTGAAGGAAAGTTTGAAGTAAAAATCTGCAGAATTTCCCTGCTGCCATTTCCAGTCACGTGGTCAGTGGCAGTGCAGTGGCTGTGAAGCTTTAAGAGTCTCTGGAAGCACCCAAGGAGTTAATGCAGAAAAGGCATCAGGCTCTTTTGCACATTTTGAAGGACTTGTAAATTAACTGTTTTCAATACAGCCTGTAAACTCTGTGCTAGCGGTTCTCTGTGCAAGTTGTTCCTTATCATTCTGACTGTCACATCCAGTATTTTTTATTTGATTTAGCCTTTTGTTTCCCAATATTCATCAAGAAACTAATCCTTCTTGTCTGAGCCTTAATTAATTATTTCATAATAGCTATAGATTTTTCTTGCCTTTCATTTCCTACTGAAAAGGCTTTTATGTCGGTTAATATCCCCTTTGAGATCTTCTAATTTCGGTCTCATTTTGAACTGTCCTTGTATCAATCATTATCTTCACTCTTCCCTTCAAACTCTCCTTCTACTCTCCTTTTAGTTTGTGCATTTTCAATTACACTGAGAACATTTCGACTGTGGACACACTGAATGTTTAAGACTGTCTGAAGGAGTTTCTGCTTTCCAGGGGTCACACCTAAAACTGCCCTTCCAATTTTTATCCACTCTATCTTCTCCTCCCTGCCAATCCAATCTATTCTGTATTTGGATTACTTCAGCACTGAAACAGTTCCTGTTCCATAGTCAAGTCATATTTTCAAGGTGTGATTGTGCAAGTGGATTATTGGGTGTGTGTGCCCAACTTTCCAGGATGGTCAGAGGGATGGTGGTTTCCCTTTTCTGCTCCATACAATCTCTGACCTTCTTCTTCTTCTTCTTCTTCTTCTTCTTCTTCTTCTTCTTCTTCTTCTTCTTCTTCTTCTTCTTCTTCTTCTTCTTCTTCTTCTTCTTCTTCTTCTTCTTCTTCTTCTCCTTGCCTCATGTCACCATCTGCCTATTTCTATGTTTGTGCATAGAATTCTAAATTATACCATCACATTTTTGCAAGTGCGCAAATCTGCATTTTCACAAGCTGGGGAATATTAAAGGCAGACTATTGTGCACCATTCTTGGGGGGGAGGGCAATTAAAGGCAGATTGCAGTGCACCATTCTTTGGGGCTGCCTCTGATGTTTCTTCTTCACTTCTGCCTCTGTTGGAGGTTGTTCCTATCTGTCTTTTATTGCAGTTTGAAAATGATTTGAATTTTCTTTGGCCCCATTACAGATTGTGTTTCTGCATTTTCCGAGGAGTAAATCACTAAAAACTGCAATCAAAAAACCTGGTAAAACAGCTCTCACTCTCATTTTTGCTGCTAAAATGTTTTATCATTAATCCTTTGGGAACAATACTGCAGTGTTAGGGGGAGATGCATCATGAAATGGGTGGGGTTTCACCCTGTAGGACAGCCCCTTGCCATCCCTCCTTGGCAGAGGAGTTTAAAGTGTTCAAGCCTCTTTCCCTCAGCAGGCAACTTCGCGGTTTCATTTTCACCCACTTCACATTGCTAGCAAATAACAAGTTTCACTTTCACCCACTCCACTTCACACTGATAACAAGTTTCATTTCCCACCCATGCTTTCCCCTCACTTTCTCCTTTTTCGGATGGCTCCTTCCTGTGTGAACCAACCACGGGGGGGGGGGAGGTATGATAAAGGAGAAAGTGAGGGGAAGGCATGGGTGAGGAGGCTTAGGGAGGTGATTTTTGCACAACATTGTGGAAGCGATCCCTGTGGTTCCACTTGCTGAAGGGAAGCAAATGCCAAACGGCAGCAGCAAAAGCAGGAGGGGAAGGGGAGCTGGGATTCCCCACCCTTAGCCCCCTCATCATGCGATCAAACCCAATCAGGAGAGAGGGGTGGGCACCCTGGCTGTCAAAGGGCAGGGAGGAAAATATTTGCTTCCCATGATGTGTTTTTTAAGTGTTTTCTGTGAGAACAGCATCGTGGTTGACTGCGATTTAAAATGAAAAAATGGAAATGGCTGGAATGCGCATTTGCATTGGTTTAGCTTTGTTTCATTTTTAAAAACTTAAGTCAGAATGCAGCCTTGGGGTAATGGCTGTGGACAGGTCTGCACAACAGCATCATTCTGCATACTTACTGGCTGGGAGGGGGACAAAGGCATACCCCCCCAAATTTATATCTTCTAAATGAGAAATGAGTGAGCACTTTAACAAATGAGTGTGATCAAGCAAAAAAAAATGGGCTGAGATTCTGTTATGCCCTAAAACAGATTAATCTGTTGTGGTTTGATGGGGTGACCTCACCCCCCCTCCAGCTGATCTCCTTAATTTATATTATTTTGGAAGTATAGTAACCCTCCAGAACCAGTGACTAAGGAGCCAATAGGTACTACAGATCTAGCATCAATAGCAGTCTAAGGGTGTTTCCGCACATACCACCTGAAAGCCGGATAAAGGGAAACCGTTTTTTCTCAAATCTGCCTCTGGGAAGATTCATCTGAAATAGGGTGGATCCAAATAAGGCCCCATGCTTCCACATTCACGTAGGAAGGCCAGATTCTGGGGAACAAATGGAGTGGGTGCTGTGCGGACGCATCAGTGAGCAAGGGAGATTTTCTCCTCCTTTGTTACAGATCTGGAGACTTCTTCCTCCCTTTGGAAGCAGCTCTGACATATTTGCTGCTTTCACTGTGTGCCAAAAGGGTCTACTGTGCTCTTCATTGGCATGCTGTGTAAACCAAGTGGAACTAATAAGAGCAGAAGAAAGCTGTACATTTTACCCGCCTTACTTCCCTGTATGCGAAGAAACAGCCAGCAAATGGAAAAAGTCTGTTTCTGGAAGTCTGTTGCTAGAATCCACTTGCTCTGGCAGTCATCAGAAGAGATTATGGGACAGATAGGGGAAGAAGCATACCTCCCTTCTGTCCCCCGAATGTACTCTCAATTACACCAGCCAAGTCAGAGCTATCCTTGAGCCTCCCTTTTACTGTACCATAGAGAGCTTCACGTGCAAATCATGTGGTATGAAAAGTCCCATGTTTTAGATAAGAGGCACCTCTGGGTCAGAAGGGGATTGGGGTCTTGTGCACAAGCAGCATGGTGACTGTGCAAACAGTGCACTTCTAGTTGTGATCACTGTGCTTTGCTTGTAGGAGCAGCAGAAAGTGATGGACAGCACACTGTGCACTGCTGCCCCCTCTCCCAAATCTGGAGAAATGGCACAACAAGGAGTTTGGATTTGATTAGACGGGCTTAGACAAATAGCAGGCATCTGCTCCTGCGACATGTTCATCATATGTTCTCATGTACCTACCATCCAGAAGGACAGGATAGGAGGAGGAGCCTGCAGAGCTTTGCACTCTCTGTGAACTTTTGCAGCTCTTCCTCCCACCTGTGCTAGTTTGGATGCCTGCAGGATGCTGTTTGCCTGTCACAGTGGCAGTGCAATCAGTCATAAAGTGTGAGCATGGCTATGAAACCCTGCACAGTGCCCTCCAGTGCACAGAAGTGAAGGCTTAAAACTCTGGAGCATCATCCAGACAACACTTATTTATTCCACATTATTTGGAAAATCTTGAATAAAGCACATCCAGACACATTTTATTTTGGATTATCCATGCTTTATACTGGATTAACCTCTACAGTCTCCCGAAAATCACATCACATATGGCTATTAACATCAATCTCCACATCCATTTACCAATAGCTACATACACATGCAAAGCCTGGAAAATGTCAGCGAAATCAGCACATAAGCTTAACATCTTTCATCAATGGTGCCTGAGGCGGATCTTTAAACTATCACAACCGCATCACAAATGAAGAAGTCTTACGAAGAAGTGGTCTGCATAACCTGCATGAAATTGTCGCCGAAAGATGACTACAGTTCACAGGCAACGTTCTATGGATGGACGATGAGAAAATCCCCAAAACGACAATGACTTGGGTACCACAAGGAGGTTGCAGGAAAAGAGGAAGGCTATGTAACACCTGGCATCAAACATTTAAAAGATCTTGAACAGGTGAATGTAAAATGGGATGAAGCAGTAAATCTGGCTGCTGATGAGAGTTGCTAGAACAATCTCGTTGCCCGATATGCTTCTTAGAATGAGAGAAGCTAACTAGGTGTATGCATGAATATTTGTGACATTCATACACAAATCAAATATTACAACATTTGTACATTAACATTTGTACAAATACGAATGTTTCAGAATATTCATACGAATAGTTCATACATTTGTTAAACTGGGGATACCTATCGGATACACACTGATATGTATGCATTGGTATAGGATACGTATCCAATAGTATGTATTTGTATAGGATCCGTATGCAGGATCCGTATGCATTCGTATCGGATATTCATACGAATACATTCATATTGAATAGAATCCTACCACATTCGAAGAACATCTATTCAAATGAATACAAATTTTGTAACATTTGATTTGTTACGAAATGAATGCCAAAAAACCCCCATAGAGCTAACGAACTGACAAACCCCCATAGAGCTAACGAACTGACAAACCTATTCCAGATTATCAAAATAATGTGGAATTAGTATGTCATGCTTGGATGAAGCTTAACTAGGTTCTAAGATAGAGGAGGATTGCTCAGAGGAGAGTTGAAGAACAGTCAGGCAGGGAGAGTTATGCAGTCCGGGGAGGCTGTAAATTTCACTCCCTTTTGTCCTGACTTCATCCACTAATGGATTTCATCCCATTAACACGGGCATTCAGCATAAGGCTGCTTACATAGAAAAACAAAATCCTTACCCTTTCCTTAAAGAGATGATATATTTCACACCATATATCATCTGACCCTACGCAATAAGTAAAAGAGAACATAAACAATAAGGAAATCACTGCTTTTCCAAATCATTGGAAAAAACCCTAGACTTTCAAAATGACCTTGAGAATGAAAACCTGCAAGAAGCAATTATCATAAATAAATTAAAAACCCACACGCATTAATAGACAGGAAACAAGTATGGACCAGAGGAAGCCAGAACATTAAGGAGCATTTTGTGGTTTCAGCCTCAGGGCTGCTCTGGCTCCTTTCTGCTGTGGTGTGGAAGCTATGGAGCTGACCAAGATGGTGGAGATGGCTCCTTATTTTCTTCCGCTTTCATTTATGCATTTTCAAAAAGGAAACTATTTTTTTTTTGGGGGGGGGGACAAGCATTCTGTCAATAAATTTGATGAGAATCTCAGTTTTCTGATATAGACAGAAAACTAAATCCATTTCTTGATTATTTAATAATTATTTGATGCCAGTATTCCTGGTCTTGGAATGATGCAATAGAATGTTCAGTAGAATATTGCTGCACACTCTGTTAAACACAGTAGCTGAAACCACGTGATTTGGGGTGTTTTCCCACTGTCACTAGAAGTACCCATTAAGTACCCA
>MTQE01003428.1:20185231-20204954 GCA_014337955.1 Aspidoscelis marmoratus | reverse complement strand
TTCGGATTTGTTAAACTGAATTAACGCATGCCATGGGGATGCGGCCTCAATGTGGTAAGACTGGTTATTTATTTGTACTTTTATCTTGTTCTATACCCAATGGTCTAACACATACTGGGACTAGTCCTTTGTGCAGTTTGCATTTACATAAAGATACAGAGGTGGAACACATCTGGAAATTAGCTTTAAAACTCTTCATTCTCCTCTGCCAGGATCCTAGGAAAGAGCAAGGGTGGAAGCCCTTGTTTTCTAAACAAAGACTGCATTCTGAGCGATCTTCATTCATTGTGCTGTTGCTCCCAGCAGCCACAATATGTTGCTGGCACATCTGCCACCACTCCAGGCAAAAGGAACATTGAATCTAGGAACTTTCCAGTGTTTCTGCCCACCATCTTCTGAGAGTGCATAGGAAGTGGCCACTGAAGTCAACCTCCCCAGGTAGATCTGGACATCATAGTGTAAGTAATCTGCCCCAAAGCACTTTTAGAGTTTTCCCCAAAGGTTTACAGTTGTAACACTCTAATGAGTGGGTGCAGTGAATGTTCCCAGGGCGACAGGATCATGCATTTCCTGTGCTTTAGGAGCACTCTTATGATGTCACAGATGTACAGCCCATGCACCTTCACAGCAGTCTCAAAAGGCCCTTAAGGACCTGTGTGACTGTTGCCTACAAGTAGAACATGCTGTACATAAGTTGTAGCTGATGTACATACATTGGATCCCACAGTGCATTCCAGCTGTGCAGGATACATCCGTCCAACAATGCATTGCTAATGTCCTGAATCTATTCCACTATAGCAAATCACAACCCACTCCCAATGGATGTAGGCTCTTTTAGTAGTCCAGTTCTCCATCCAATCTAAAATGGACGATGAAGGCTCTAGCCCCGTGGCATGCTGGGATTGCTGCTGCCTTGACTACACTACACTCACTGATATTTCAATTAGGTTTGTTTGGGGCCTTTTCTAAGTGAAACTCAGTGCTGTGTTTTAACAGTTGCCAAGTGTATATGAACTGTCAGTTTCAATCCATCCACACTTCTTTTCCGGTTCAGTGATTTCCCATGGAAGAAAACATAACTAAATTCAATTCGGAAGAGGGAGGAGAAGGTGGGGTGGGGTGGGGGTAGAGAAAAGAGAGAAAAGGAATCAAAGAATGTTATAATAGAACTACTTCAGTCATAAATCTAACAGTTTTTCTGTCCTGGAAATAAATTCACAGCATCTTTGCCTACTGGGGCTATTCTTTTCTTGCTTGTAACAATCTCTGATTTTAGATGAAATGGGCATCCTGCACTCTTCCTTTCTTTACAGTTCCTTTGTCCCTTTTGAAGGAAAAACATATTTGCCTTTTAGCTTATGTTCCCCTCCCTCCATTTCCACTAGCAACAGTGGCTTGTGGATAGAACCATGAGGGTGAAGAGATGGGAATTGGCTTTGAAGCCTCTCTTTGATCTTAAACCATGTTTCCACCCAGAACAGATGAAAGTGTGGTTGGGTTAAATGAAAGGGATGTTTTCCAGTCAGGGCTTTCCTTCTCTTCCACTGCATTTGGGGAAGTGTTTCATGGGCCACCCCTGGTCCCAGTTGTTTGAATTCCAATAGTTTTTGCTTTAGAATTACGCCTATTTATTTTCTACACAATGCAATGCTAATCTTGCTGAATGGTAGCCACATCACTCTCAGGAGTTAGGACCCCAAATCTGGGGGTCAAAATGCAGCCCACCGACTTTCTCTATCTTACTCCAGATGTATTACTCCGGATATGCTATGCTTTTGCATAGTGTGCTATATCTAGGCCTCAGGAGTGTGCCAGGCTTTGGCTGGGCTTAGTGATGTCATCTGCTTGGGTTCTTCCTTCCTCAAACACTAAATGTGGACTATGTAGCTTCCTGCCACTTGTGTGGTTTTGAGGAGTGTCTGTACAACTTAAATGGGTGTGTGTTTCCATCATTTCCACTTGTGTGGCTTGGAAAGGAGTTCTTTCCTCTGCCATCTACAACACTCTAAGGCTCCATTCACACAAAGCACTGTACACATGATGTTCCTTACCAGAAGGTACACTAAAGGCTTTTTTCCCACATGCTGGTGCAGAATATGGAAGGCCCCACCCACGACTGGTACACCCCATCCATGTAGGATGGAGCATAATCCACATAAAGGAGCCTTGGGCTACTTTTACACTTGGCTTCCTGTCTGCTGGGAATGCTAGTGCACGTTAAACTAAACCCCACATGCCTGGAGACTTATTGGTGCCTGGGTACGTGTCTGATCACCTGCAGCATGCTGCCATCTTGATTGCACCACCTCAGATGACCCCTGACACCAGAAATGGTGTATATAGTCATGGACTGGGTGCTACAGGTAAGTAATTGGATGGACTGGTTAGAGGTTAGTATACGTGTGGTGCACAATTTTATGCACCGCCTCTAGTTGGTGATAGGTTAACATCTGAGCAGGCAGGAGATGTTTCTAGGTTCCAAATGCCTTCTGCAAGTGCAGATGCACCTGTCCAGGTGTTAACCTATCACAAACTATGGGGCCAAACGCAAATTGGCCTCTAATCTGGATGACCAGTTGTTCTTGACTTTGAGGACTACTGATGTACTGGCTCAGTCCTGGTCCAGAGAACAGAGGGGTGCAGAGGTCATGCCTAACCTCCATTTCTGGATTCCCAGAGAGTGTTGTCAAAATGGGTTCCCTGGGAACACCAAAGTCAGGACCTTCATTCCTAGACCTTTGGAGCTATCAGAAGCTGGCCTGAAATTTTGTGTGAGGCTTGGGGCCAGTCCAGGGACTGGTCTGGACTAGCATTTCTATGCAGATAGCACTGTTCCAGACCACACTGCTCCAGGCCATGCTGGTGCAGACACTAGGGGTGTGTACAAATGTGTTTTTTTTTATTCAAATGTTTAAAATCCAAATGCAACAAAAACCAATTTGAATCCGATATATTTGAATCTATTCGTTCAAATGTTAGATACGAATCTGAAGATACGAATGTTGATAACATTCGTATGTGTTATATGTATCTGTACGCATTTTGTATACATCCCATTTTATCTCGTATGCATCCTGTTTTCATTCCGTATTATAAGCGCAAATGTGTACAGATACGTATGATATTTGTACAGATATGTATGTAATACATACGTATCTGTACATTCGAACAATTCTAATCATATGAACATTTGAAATTCGCTAGAATGTCTGAATTCGAAGTTGAAGACCTTCTATTCGAATTCGAATGTCCACATTTGAATGAATTCGATCGGATTTTGAATGTTTAGAATATTTGTGCACACCTCTAGCAGACATTAGTACAGATCACGATCAGCAAGTGCAGGAAGGGCCTTAGAAATGGTAGCCTATAGCTCATGTGCTCTCATACTGCTGCTTTCTAGCCTCATGCTGCTTTCTAGCCTAGGAAAATTCAGAAAAGCATGGAAGAAAAATGACATGAGAAGAATCCTATCTGCAAACAAGAGGCCAATTTGCACTACAGCCTCTGGTATACAATCAGGACAGCTCTGGTGAAGAGCATATGCCCACTCACTAGGCAGCTACAGCCTAGAAGCGCCCCTGCCCTCATCAGAGCAGTCCAAATCATGCTCCACACCTATCCCAACCTATACTCCAGACTCACCGGGAGCACCCAGTGGCAAGAGCATTCACTCTTCCTCTGCCTCGCTGCAGAAGACCTGCCTCCTGGTTGCCAGGACTGGCGACCGCTGCCCATGTGACACATTCTGTGATGCGCTGGCTGGCAAGGATCGCTGTTCTTCCTCATTTGGAAAAAAAAAGCCCCAAGATCCCCGAGAGGGGGAAGGGAGGCTGACAGGGAGCCATCCAGGGACGCCCCCCCAGGCAATGCTGTTCAAGGGCAGGTTAGTGGGGGAGGCAATCCAGGGGTGGTGATGCATGTTGCCAGGTCAGACCAGTCTCCACCACCCACCCACCCCGGTTCGGTCACCTGCCAGCCAGCGAGTTACAGAATGAATGATGCGGGTGGCAACGGCCAATTGCGCCATTCAGGGGGCAGTGCTCAGCAGAGCCACAGGCCGGTACACTCCGGGTACAGGAGGACTGTTCACATTTCTGGCTGCTGAGGACTGTCCTCAGCAGCCAAAAGTGCGTATGCTCCTCCTGTACTTGGAGTGCTTAGTGCACTACAGCCTAATTGCTGTAATGTGAAAAGACCTCTGCTTAAAGCTACTGTACTTCTAAGCCATCTCAGAGGGTTTTCTTTTAAAAATTGCATATGAATGCTGGTTCAGAGTGGGAGTTGATATGTGCTGATACAGAAGCCCTTTTTGCTAGGTTACCCAAGATCATCTGTCCTCCTCCCTGGCTCAATGACGACTCTGTGTCCTCACAGCCTCCTATTTTAAGGCAAGAGTCGTGTCTGCTGTTTCATCCGGTTTTTGCTTGCAGCAGTACTGACGCGTAGCACCTGAAAAAGCATCCGAGGGAGAAGGAAGCCCAGATAAGGCAGGGACGAGGGGGAGTTCTGCTTTATATGATATCTTTAGATGAAATTGAATATTCCCAGGCAACAACACGTCTCTTAGCATTACTTTCCAATGTGTCTCCCCTGCAGGTGTTGAGGGAACACCAAGTAAAGGAAATTCAGATCAAAAAGCCCAGGCCTCCTCACACATCTCTCTGATGGTGTTACTTCAATTGCTGCAAGACTCTTTTATCTGATGCTTTGGGCAGGAAATATCCGTTGTTTGAATGTTTCCAGACAGGTAGCCTCTGGAATGATAATGATATTAAAGTTGCCCTGTCTTAAGACGAGCTAGTGCAAGTGAATTCTCACGTTTGGGACCCCCAATGAATCCAAACCTTATCCAGCAAGGGCCATTGCTGTGGTGACACAGTGTGCAACCCCACACACCCTTTGCCCAGAAGAACTGTGAAAGGTGCATGCTGGGCCATGCTAGTTGTGACTAGCATAGCTGTGGAGCAATTTTTGGTGCTCCACAGCTATTTGCCTGGGGAACGGTCCAGAATGGAAGCAGCTCCACATGGTGCGGATGCTCCATGTGGGAGTATCCCCCATCTGACCTGCTGTGTCAAGGGCAGAAAGGCCCCTAAGTTAAGCATTGTAGTATTTATAATACCTTGCTCAAGACACCATTATTCATTTAACCTCACAACAACCCTACTAGGTAGGCTAGATTGAGAGGCACGACTGACCCAAAGTATCATGTCTGGAGCAGGCAGCAACAGCAAGACGCACGGACGTGCACAAGCAAGGCTAGCAGTAGCAAGGAGCCAAGTTCCAAGAGTTAGTTGGGATATAGAGTCAAGTGTCATCAGTCAGTCAGTCAGTCTTCCAGAGGTTAATGCGAGCTGAGGGTTGCCAAGAAAACCCTTTGTTTGCAACGCAGGTGGCTGGGTGGGACTTCCTTATGAAGGGCTTAGACTGTCTGTCCTCCTCTGGTGCAGGTGTTTGGCATGGAGGCATGCGAAGCAGCACAAGTGTTCTCTCTCTGTCTCTGGAGAGAACTCGGCTCTGAGTGTGGCTCAGTGTCAGAGTCTGAGTTGGCTGCATCTGGGGGAACAGAATCAGTTTCCAAGGCAGGCTCCTGAGGCGCAGGTCCCTCATCTTGGCTGGCATGGGTGGGGATGTCATCGCTCAAGGAGTCAGAGACGGCACAAGGCATGACACCAGGTCTTTAATTAATTTCCAAGCAGCTGAATTCATTACCTCTCCTTCCCACAACACAATGTGATTGGCCATCACTGACTTTTTAGACTTTCGAATTTGAATAGAATGTTTTGATAGATTTGTTTGAAACTTCGTATAAAGCTTTGTATGGCATTTGTATGGGATTGAACATTCATATTGAATAGGAATCCTACCACATTTGAAGGGGATCTATTTGAATGAATGTGAATTTTCTTGCATTGATTTGATATAAACTGAATTTAAAAAATTTGTGCACATCCCTTTTCTGCACTCTTCCAGAAAGCCAGCTGGGTGACCTTGGGCTAGCCACAACTCTCTTCTGAGCTCTTACAGCCCCATGTACCTCACTGGGTGTCTGTTGTGGGGAGAATACAAGGTTTGTCAGCTGCTTTGAGTCCCCTTAAATGGGTGAGAAAGTGGGGTATAAAAGCCAAAACATTCTTCTATCTCTTTCTGCACTTCATTTTATTCTGGATTGTATTCTAGAATAGGGGCCTGGAATCCACAAGCTGGTGCAGACTTCGGCAGACCCCACCTGGGACCTATCATTGTCTGTACTAGCATATGGATGGCAGGTCGCTATTCCATAAAGCCCAGTGCAGAAAGGTCCAGTAGTGGATGTCACATCCAGGCTGTGATCAGACACAGCAAAATCGATCAATGGATCAATGGATCAATCAATCATCTCTGAGACAGATTCAAAAAAAGGCTTTGAGGGAGAATTGTTCACACACCAGTCTGCCTCTCCCCCTTCTCCTGAACATCCCAGGCTTGAAAAAGCTTGGACCCATGAGGGTCACACACTGTCCCTCCCAGGTACCCCTTTTGTTACTTCTGAACACAGCCATGTCCCCAGAGCAAGGAAGTGGATCTGCTACTGCTCTGTTTTCTGCACTCACGTGGTCCAAACCAGAGAGCTTGGCCCAGCCAGCTCCACTGGTTTGGACTATGGAAAGATGTGGTCTGGGAACAGTGCCATTTGCTGAGTCCAAGGCCAGTTTAACCTCAAAATATAGTGATTTAGGAGAAGAGGAGAAATTGTCCACCATCATTTGGTATCTGAACAGCAGACACAGAGATGACTTTAGCACAATCTTTCCCTCAATGGCAGAATGTATTTCAATCTAAATTGCAGTAATTAGCTGTAAATTACACATGTGAATTGTATTCAGATCTGTGTCTTATCTCCCTTCTTTTTGACAAATACATTTTCTTTTCCATTGCAATAAAAATGGCAGCTATATCTAAGAGGCCTTCCCACTGATCAGGGGATCTGGTAACTTTCCACTTGCAGTGTGATACTTTTAGTGATTAGTGTGACACATTTTTCTTCAGACATGGGCCATTAGGCCTGAGGCCTACAGCAGCCTGGGGAAATTGAAATGAATGGAATTTATATTGATCATATTGATTTATATTCTGACTTGCTGTATGATATCATGGTATAATATCAAAGCACAAAGGAGATAAAAGAGATTAGCCATGGTACATCAACAGCAAATAGCTTCTGTTTTTTACGCCTACATGAAAGAATGATTGAGGTGCTCAGGGAGTTTTTCATTTATGAGCCTCTAGCAGAAGTCTAAGGCAGCTTAAGCTGCACTCACACCTAAGTTTTAATCTGCTTTCAGTCCACTTTCATAATGAGACAACACAACAGAGTGACCAATCATTTTCTTTCCACTTTATCTAACCCAGAGGTGGATTTTCTGTGGGAAATAAAGGCTGTGGTCACACTTAAGGTTTAATCCAAGTTCAGTCCACTTTCAGAGTGAGGGAATACATCAGCAAAGCAACAAGCTTTCTTCCAGTGTTAAATAACTCAGAAAATTAACTTTTGGCATAGATAATGTGGAAAGAAAATTACTGATGTGTTCTTTCACTTTGAAGGTGGATTGAAGCTGGATTAAACCTTAGGTGTGACCATAGACAAAAAAAAAAAGGGGAAAGAAAATGACTAGTCACTTTGCTGATGTGTTCTTTCACTTTGAAAGTGGACTGAAATTGGATTAAAACTTAGGCGTGAATGCAAAAGTTGCATAGAATTGGAGATTTCAGCAAATGTTGCCTGCATCGCAAGCTTGCTGAAGATTCTTCCCCCAGGCAACAACGTGTTCCCGAAAGCCTTTATGAGTGTATAAATATGGAATTGTTGTGTTAGAGTAATCTGTGGATGTAGGACCAAATGCAGAAAAAGTGCCATCGTTCCACCAGGTGATTTGCAAGAAGGCCAAAACATATGTACAATTGTCTGCTACAGAGCAGAGGCAAAGGAGGCCTAGGTATTTTCCAGGCCAGCAGGGGCTGGTTTGAAACAATGTTTTGTTAAAAAGTAAATGCAGTGTGGGAGACAGCTTTGGTGAATTTGTGGGCAGAGGCCAGACTGCAAGAATTGCTCAAACAGACCATCACCATGCATAGATATATGCCTGGCCAGGGGCATTGTATTCTTTCTGTTGTAAACTGCTTTGAGCTTTTTCTTTTTTCTTTTGAAAGGTAGTATTATAATAGAAATGGAAATGGAAATAGAATGGGATGTTGTATATTTAAGCTTTATTGCTGTTGTTTTTGCATTTTTATGCCAACCTTTGGTGGAAAGGATGCTAGAAATAAACATGATGATGATGATGATGATGATGTAAAACAACAGTTACACACAGCAAACGAGATCACTATGCTGGATTTCGTATTATATCACTAATTTATTAAATTAGTAAATAAATATTTTTTAAAAGGAAAGACTTCCTTTTAAAATCTGTTCGTGTAATAGTTTTGCCAGTCTCCATTATTAAGTATTCAGCTTCCTGGTTATTCAGACCTCAACTTCTTCGGTGACACACTCCCAATATAGTCCTGGATTAACTGATCCAAGATCCAATGGACAGTCATTACAGAAAATCCCACAATGCCTCTGGTTTTTCTTTAATACCCAATTGCTTACTTTGCTAGCAATTTGTGTTCCTTTACCTGTTGCAAAACACCAGTATGCTAACAAACGAGGAAAAACCCCAAAGGTAATTGTGTGAGTGCTTGCTACCATAGGGATATTTTGCAGCAGCAATTGTAATGCGAAGAGCTTGACAGATGACAGAATGATTTCCTCCTGGCATCTGGAGCAACTGCAGCATGGAAAGGAGATCCCGCCATTTTGTCTTGCCATTTGGAGGCACCTTAAGCTCAGAGGGAAGATATGGAATCCTTTAAGAACATAAGGGGAACCCTGCTGGATCTAGTCTAGTATGCCATCTCACTGCTTCTGGGCTTCAAGCAAAAGACCAAGGAAAAACCTTCACTTGTCCTCAAATCCTTGCAAATGATCTTCAGAGGCATCCTGCCTGTCTCTTCATACTGCAGGCAGTACTTAAGCATCTATTCTAGTAGCCACTGATACACCATGTAATCAGTACTATCACCATCTCTTCTGATAGTAAATTTCATTGACCAATGGGTGGAAAAATCCTTCCCTTTGTCAGTCCTAACTCTCCTAGGGAAATGGTGAATGGGCAGAAAAATCCAAACACCACACACTTTTCTTTTACAAATCTCCATCCACTAAACTTAGGAACATATTGCAAACTCTCTTTGAAATAAGACAGAAAAGAAACCATATTTTGTGGAGGAAGGACATTAGGAAATAAAGGACATATTTTTTAATGCAGCATTAGTCAATACAACATGCTTTTTATCACCGCTGCTCTACATCACAAGTTGAAATGTCAGATCACAGCTGATTAATGATTATTTGGACCAATATGCTATAGTTTTTCTGCTCCTAGGCCCTATCTCTCCTCTTCACCTTCTAGTTTTGCCCATTTTAATTTATGCCTGAAATCTGACCATGAATATGGATCTTTTCTTGCTAATCCTTGCTAATGATTTTGCACACATTCACCAATTTCATAGTCTCTGAGGCTCAAATGGAGGGTTGGTGACCTGTAACATCTAGTTAAAGAAGGTGTGTGATGTTACATTATTCTGCTCAGTGTATTCTGACCTTCTGGCCATAAAGCAATAAGAGGGGAGACCTTCTGAAATCAACTAACCACAGGGGATCTCTAATATAGTATCACATGCTGATCTTCTGAAGGGTTTTATGACTCGCTCCAAAATAATTAAGTGAGATGATAGATTTGTGGGTCCAGCCTGTGTAATATGTTTCAACAGTCAGCTGGAAATAATTTTGCATTTTCATTTTCAATTACACTGCCCTGCATTTCACTGCACCAGCTGATTGCACAGTTACCTTCACAATGCCCCAGGAATGCATAGTGATGAACAAGTGAATCATATGCCTGCAGAGAAGACAGAGGTGAGCTCAGAAGCACACTCCATATGGTTCTTTCTAGGGCAAGGCCTTGATGAAATACTTTGCGGGAGCCACCTATTTCTGGGTATCAGCATCTTCAAGCAAAGAAGCAATAGAATCCCTCTGAATGGGATTATCTGAGGATGTGAGTTAACCTTATTACAGTGCAACCCCATTCACCAACACTACTTCTTGGACAGTTGCTTTAAAACAGCGACCAGGAGAGAGAGGAAGTTCAAGCTCCTAAAGTGGTCTCTTAAGAAATCCTCTTAGGGCGAATCCCCACAGCAAGCTTATTTCGAATTCAAAACGTTTTCAATCCTGGCAGACCCCACGTCAGTTTGGCTTAACATGCTTTCCACATGTTAAATCGCCCCAAAGTGTTGTAAATGTTAATCCTCATTTCAACAGGTCTTACTCCGGTTTGTGCGCTTGAAACGTTTTACATTTTTTACTGTGGGAACCCTTCCGTGTTAAGGGATGAGAGTCCCCCCCCAATAGCTTGCTTCCAAAGCAAGCTGTAAAATCCACCGCTTAAAGCTACACTGTAGCGATGGAACCACTTCACACCTGATAATGATCTTGCCATTGAAAGTGCTGATCTTTAAAAAAGGCAAAAGAAAGGAAAGCAGCTGCTGGTTTGGGGAGATGTGTGAATGTCTGTTGCTGCTGCTGCTGTGTGCCCTGAGCAATGAGGAGAGGAGGGGAAAGAATTGCTGGCTGCTCGCTGCCATTTTTCCTCCATCCAGGCAAGCAGCAGCCACCCAGCCACCCAGCTAGGCTCCGTGAAGGGGTCTGTTATGGGTGGCACATTCACACCAGGAGGAAGAGGACAGGGCAGTCTTGAAAAGCGGTTTTTAAAAAGTAGCCACTGGAGTCCCCCCTTGAGTCACGTACGTCCTCAGAATCCAGATTGAACGCGATTCTGGCTGAAAGTAATGGGATCAGGCAAATTCGCGTTTGCATCCGGTTCTGTTATTTCGATTTAGGGAAACTGGATTAAGCTTCTAATGGGGATGTGGCCTTAATGTTGATCCCATTGCTTTCACCCATTTTGCTTTCAAATCACCTGATTCAGAGGAAGAATGGAGTGGACATGAGCTTTGGAGCTCAAATTCAAAACTGATTAGCAAAAGCTAAACTTGATCTCTAAGTCTGCATTCAGACAGGGCACATATGACGCCATTATAGATGAACTATGGTGGGGTTGCCACGTGTATCTGTGACAATCCCTCTGTATCTCCACTATACAGTATTCCTCCCAAATTGTACAATACCCTATTTCTGGAAAAATCTGGCACTGGTGATGGGTTTTCCAGCAATAGCACTATTACTTACCTTTGTGGAGGGAACAGCCATCATTGCTCTAACTACCATGCATGTGCGAGGGCTGAAACAGCTGTGCATGTGTGGTGGCAGTGACACACTTTTCCAAGTACATCGTGCCAACCAAATACCTGGAAGCATACATCACTTAAGTGCATGAAGACAGTGCCAGCTTCCACACTATCTAGCCAGCAAGCGATAAAGCCAGAAAGGCAATACCCTGGATTATTGCTTGCTAGTGTGATATTTTGCTGGTACTTGGAAATGGCCTAAGGCCCTTTCTGCATGTGCTCTTCGAACAGTACAGTGAAGGGCTCCACCTTTCTAGTAAGCTCCAGCCATATCCACATTGACTGGGCTAGGGTGCTCCAAACGGCATCCTAGTCTGGTTTGCCAGTAGACTTCAGTGTTGACGTTTACCTGCAAGGAGCTGATATACTGGTATATCATGGGGGACCCATGTGGCAGCACAACAAGGCATGACACCGAAATGTTCCCCTGGCCCCAGGAACTCCAAAGGCCAGGAATTTTCCCCTGGAATGCCCCACTGTACTCGGACCATAGCACAAAACATGTCATCCAGGAGCAATCAGTCCTAGCTTGGGATGGGTTACTTACCCTGGTACAATGCAGCCTACCCCAATGAACAGGGGCAGAAAGCAGCCTGAGGTAAGCCAGAAACCAAAGGGCCAGCCATAGCCAAAGAGCAAATATGGGCTGCCTCAAGATGGCAGGCAGATATAGTGCCAAGAAGCAATAATGCAAAGCATTGCTCCCTGCTGTCTTGAATATTGTGTAGCCTTCACAGGATAAATAATAACTGCAATGAAGGATACAGAACAGGCTGACAGCATTGATGTCTGGAAATCAATAATGTAATATCATGATAGAGTCAATCTAGAAGTCAAAGATGACAAAGAGGATCAGTTCCATACCCAGCAGCAACAGCCATGGCTAGCTAAAATGACTGATGTTTGCATGACACCAGCCCATAAATTCTGATTGCCTCACTACCAGTTTAGATCTATAACTGTTCATTTTTGCTAAATTATAGAGAAGATACAGGTTTATAGAGAAGATACAGGTTTAGTAAGGAATTGTTGCTTACAGGGGAAATTATTTGTGCCTGAGGTTGTTTTCCCCCTGGTTTTATAAGAAATGTAAGTTTCTACCTTTCAAAGAGTGACAGGGCAGGCTGCCAGCAACTTAACTACCGCTGATTAATTTTTAAATATTTTTGTTCACTTATTTATACAGTTTATTGAGTAACCTTTAAGGGAACAATCAAGAACAAATTAACTAAAAAAGAAAGAGAAACCATTGCATACCTTTTCTCTGCTCACCCATCTATGCTGTTCCACAAAGTAATGCATTTTAATTCCCTTAACCTCAAGTGAAATACCATCCATCATCTAGAAATACTGTGGGGGAAGGAGAGACAGATAGGTAATAGCACATTTATCCATTACTTTTCTAATAAAAAAGGAAGGAAGGAAAGAGAGAGAGATGGAGAACCTCCTCCATGCTTTTATTATGCAGATGTATACAAAAACCTATATTTATTTCATGCTTGTACCTGATATGCCAGATGTGATCACAGTCCTGGAATATAAACCTGATTTACTAAGTTATTGTTATTCCAGTAAAATGAACTATTGTAGTACAATATCCTGTTGGTCCATATTCTTGTGACTATGGCCGTGTCTTCATGGCAACCTTATCTCGGATTCAAAACGTTTTCAATCCTCGGAGGCTGCACGACAGTTTGGCTTAACACGCTTTCCCCCTGTTAAACCACCGCAAAGTGTGGTGAATCTCAATCCTGATTTCAACAGGTCTCACTCCGGATCGTGCGCTTGAAACATTTTACATTTTTTACTGTGGGGATGAGAATCCGTGTTTAGGGTTTCCCTGCCCCACTAGCACTCTACCCAATGGCTACTAGAATGAATGCCTAGGTTTTAAACACGTTCTAGGTGCCCCCCCCTTGCCAGCAGCGCCTCACTCACTCCCTCAGTCAATCTAGATCTGGATCTCATTAGCAAGGATCTTGCCCATCTAGATCTAGCTGATCCAGATTAACAATGTTAAGTGCAGAAAGGGCCTATGATTGTAGATACTTCTGGAGGGGAAAAGGGAGCATATCCCAGAGGAATGGAGCCACCATAGAGAGGCACTAGCTGTGGGTAACTTTATGTTGACATTCAGCAAGAAGTCCTCATGCAAATCTTAATGTTCTGACAAATCTATAGCACTGATGCATTTTCTGTTAAGTAATCCAATTGCAAGTGATTTAGGGACTTATATGAAAAAGATGAATCTTCAGATCACTACAGAAAGTGTATTTCTTTTGAATATTTAAAAATATATGTCAGCAACCTAAAACCCATAAGGCAGCTGCCATTTCAGGGGTCTTCAGTGCAGCCTCAGTAGGTGGCCATACCTCCTTTGGTGAAAACTACACACCTACCTGATTTCTTCATACACTGATGTGCTAATTTTGTTGGGAAAGGCCTTTAGAATTGCTATCTAACTCTATAATTGCTCTGTTTTGACTCTTCTAATAGATTTTTCAGTCGGTGTTCCCAGTTTGAGATTGGATAATAATAAAAAAGAGCAAATGCATATAAAGCATACAGCCTTCAGTATTCTAACAGCCTTTCTGCACTTACTTTAATCTGGATTACAATTCCTCATAGACCCTGCCTGCACTGGGCCTTATTACAGACTATATATATATCCCAAAATAGAGACCAGTCATCCACATATTCATGCAGACTGTGGCAGGCTTTGGGTGGGGCCTGCTGTAGTTACAGCATGATGCAGCATCGTGGTTTCCATTCCATGATAAAATCCAGAACTAGGGCCAGTGTGGAAAGGGCCATAGTCCTCTTCAGGGCCTCATTGGTCATGTTACTGCAGATATGTGAGGCCCTGCCCACTGCTAGTTCATTCTGTCTGCATTAGATAGACAGTGATCTAGATCAAGAGGCCCTTCATTTGGACCACCTGTAGACCTGATTAAGCTAGTCTACTAGCATACCTGCTGGACTAGATCACAGAGGCACTACTGCTGCAGTGCCCAGCAGAGCCCACCCTTTGAAGCCCTGAGGGTGGCAGAGGAAGAGAAAGAGGAGGAAGGGAGGAGAAACATGAGGCAAAATCGGCCCTACCCAGCACCCACCCACAGGCTGTCATGATCCTGTTTCCCTAAGAAGAGGAGGAGGAGGGCCCAGAGGGGTTGCATTGCTGAGGTTCCCACTGATAAATCTTTGGATTATTCCAAGATTCAGCAGCAAGTCCTGTTATAATCCGAATAGGGATTCCCCAGATTTTGGGACCTTTAGTCCGCATAAATGGGAGATCCCTTGCAAAGTGTCAGGATGGGAGAGTGCTCGAGCCAAATTCAAGCCATACTAAATGGCCAGTTGAAGTGCACACTAGGAGAATACAACCACAGTTTCCATTACTCCCCATAGAGATAAGCTGTCTTGAGGGCCTGATTAAAGTGACTTTACTGTGTAATGGAGATGCAGCTTTTGGTCTTTTAAAAAAAACATTTGGCATAGAATGGGATTTAAATATCAATAAATAAATAAACTAGGGAGGATCACACACAGATATTCTTGTTATATGAATTTGGAAAAATGTGGACAGACTTGAGCTTCTGCCTGTTTCCAGTCTATTGGTATTCTGTTCTAGGTGGCCATTTTGTCCACCTGACTGGACCTTGATCCATCCCAGTGTGGAGAGAGTGACCCAGTGAGGATGGGTCGGGCCTCCTTATTCCAGTCCAGCCGCAAGTTCAGAAAGGCACCCGTTTTAATTACAGGTCCATCCACAAGGAATGGCCCATAGCAAATTGAAAACTCAGTTCAGCTGGATTCAAGTTTCTGCTGATTCCGAGACCTCCTATGAAGCACAGGTGTGAAATACCACACACCCCTTGTAGAGGATTGCTACGGACCATCGGGGCCATGCCCAGACTAGGGATATGGACAAATATTCAAAATATTCATTATTTGTACAAATTCATACGAATTCGGACATTTGTATATAAATTGAATGTTCGGACATTTGAATTTCCGAATTTGAACGAATATGAATATTTTGAGTTATTCGTACAAATAATTTGGACATTTGCATTTGTACGGGTCCATACGCATCTCATATGTACCCGCACACATCTCGAATGCATCAATACGCGTCCATAAGGGGTGAAAATGGAATGTATATGGGATACATATAGATGCTTACAAATGCGTATGGGATGCATACAAGATGAATATGCACCCATAGAGATAAGAATTATTCAAACAAATACATACAAGTGTATTCGCATAGATTTGTATGTCCGGAGATTAGTTTTTTGTTATTCGCACAAATTTGGATTTTTGAATATTCAATTTGTTACAAATCGAATGTCAAAAATTGAATTCATGCAGGTGACTTATTATGCACTCTCAATGTGCCTTCTTCTGAAAACAACAAGAGGGTATTTTTGCTCATTGTCCTGGATGAATCTCCCTTTCAAGGGAAGGGAAGGGAAGCTGTGCAAGTTGATATGTACAACCTGCCCCTCCCATGACATTTTTAATCACTGCCAAGTGTCAAACAAAATAAGCTTTATTGGCAAAGAGATACATTGCTCAGCTTGGAGGTTTGCACTTAATCAAACCAATTAGCAATTTAATCTTGTTAAAAAGCCACAGTAATTGCATCATTATCAAATCAAGTGGCAGTATGAAGATGTCAGTTTAATAGCTGATAATAACTCCTCTTGATAAGGAAGGGAGGCGTCCAACCTCTGATGGAGTGCATGTACCTTTCACTCATTTATCTGTTCAGCTTCATGGGTTTCTTCTTGATCTTCCCCTTCCCACCCCGCGAGAGTGAGAAGAGGCTATCTATAGCTAGGAATAGTCACTGGATTTTGTAAAATGCTCTTTTATGTTTCTTCACAAGAACATAAGGACATAAGAGGAGCTGTGCCGGATCAGGTCACAGTCCATTTAGCCCAACATTCTATCTCACACAGTGTCCTTCTTTGTCTCTTGTTTTTTTCTTACCCCGTTTCTGAACTTATCTGGGTTATTCCTATACAGACAGGCCACTTTGTCTTGGGATAGGCTCTTGGAATGGAACAAGGCCATCTGCATTGTCTAGCCTGTACAACACCTGGGCAAGCAGGGAGCTTTACTAGGCTGTAAACGCCTCCTGCAAGCGCAAATGCACCAGCCCAGATGTTAACCTATTGCAAACTATGAGGTCAAGTGCAAATTGTTCTTATCTCTCAAATAAAAGAGAAATATTTAGATAGTGCTGAGGGAGATTGGATGGGGGGTTAAGGTGGAAAGATAATATTGACTATACTGTATGGACAGAGGACTGAAATTGGATGTATGTAATATATTTTGTGGAATATTTTTAAAAAAACTTGCTTAAAAAAAAAAACCTTAACAGAATGATAGGATTTGGCAAAATAAAAACCGAACAGTCTAATAACCTTCATCTGAGTGGAATGGCACATTTCTTCCCTAATATGACTGAGATGAGAAACATGATGCAAATGTTCATTAGAAAACAATATAACGACGCAGGGAAAGAAATGTAACATCTCTTCTGTCTGGAAATTAGACAATTGGACCTGACATTTACTGAGACTTTTTCATACGTACAATATTACTGCTTTGTACTTAGCCTAATGGGCCCAGAAAGTTTAATGTCACTGGTGTTTTAAAATATCCAGCTAGTTCCCAACATTTACAAAATGTGCACATTTGGAAAAATGCTATTCTGCCCTTTGGGGGCAACCTTACAGCACCATCAGCCAAATCTTGGAAGTCTGGAATAGTTTTGCTTCAGTCGGCCCACCTTTCAGGGGAAGGGAGAGCATGTATATAATTGGGTGGTGGTTACAACAGCAGTTTTAAAAAATCAAAACCTTTTGGATGTCTAGGTGCTGACTCCACATTGGAGAGACAGGCAGGATGCCTCTGAAGGCCATTTGCAGGTAGTTGGGAGGGGAGCAAGTGAACTGAGAGCAGGAAAAAGTTATCAGAACTGCAATTCTACATACATACATACATACATACATACATACATACATACATACATACATACATACATACATACATACATACATACATACATACATACATACATACATACATACATACATAAAATAGATACTCAGTCTGTCCAGTTATGAAGCATAAGTGGTTGTGAATCAATTTCACCTGCTTTGGAACAAATGAAAGGGGCAACAGATGCACTGGAGGGGCAACAGCAAGACAAGCCCCAATTAGGGAATGGGTTTTCAGGTGTCCTTGTCACGACCGCAGCCCATTCAGGTTGTACAGGTTATCTAGCTCCTCCAGGATGGCATCCCATATATGCTGTCACGGAAGGTTTTGATGTGTCTCCCAGCACAGTCTCAAGAGCATGAAACAGATTCCAGAGCTGGACTAGAAGGGCATCAACCCAGCATGAGGACCAGTATCTGCTTATCTGTGCAAGGACAAACAGGAGGAGGACTGCTGGATCCCTACAGAATGGCTTCCAGTGGGCAACTGGTGTGCATGTTTCTGAGGCCCAATCTCCTATAGTGGAACCTAGGCTCACAGCCCAGCACTATGTAGCTTAATTGGCACTTGCTAGAGAACATCAGAATTGACAGGTCTGCCATTGGCACCCCTATACTGTTGGTGTTGGTGTTAACACAGAGGAGAGCAGGTCACACTGACAAATGTGAAAGACTTTGGAGACACCATGAACACATGTTATGTTGCCTGCAGCATCATCTAGCATGACTGGTTTAGTGTTCAGTCAGTGATGGTCTGGGGAGGCATGTCCTTGAAAAGTCACACAAACCTCCATGTGATAGCCAACAGTACCCTGACTGCTATTAGGTACCAGGATGAAATCCTCAGAGCCACTGTCAGACCTTAGGCAGTTCCTGGATAATTAACTGGCCCTCACATTCTCCAGACCTGAATTCAATTGAGAACCTCTCTGGGACATTATGTAGCACCAGAGACTGTCCAAGAGCTCACTGTCACAAGTGTGCAGGCATGTTGGAGCCATATACACTACTAAGGCTGTGGTCATACCTAAGGTTACATCCAGCTTCAGTCCACCTTCAGGGTGAGAAAACACAACAGCAAAGTGACCAGCAATTTTCTTTCCACATTATCTATCCCATAGGTGAATTTTCTGAGTTATTTAATAACACTGAAAGAAAATGGCTAATCACTTTGCTAATGTGTTCTCCCGCTCTGAAAGTGGACAGAAGCTGAATTAAACCTTAAGTATAACCACAGCCTAAGTCACATTATAAGTTGCCATGATGGAATTCATCCAGATTGGATCTGCCTGTAATTTCATTTTTTTACTTTGATTGTTGGAATGGTCAGGAATCCAACTCTGACTTGGTTGATGATTTTGGTTTCCATTGACCATTCATATGTCATTTTGTTCTCAACAAATTACCCAATTTAGATCAGTAAAGATTTTCAATTTGAATATTCATTCATCAAGATCCGACATGTGATTTTAAGTGTTCACTTGATTTTCCTGAGCGGTATGGTTTCTAAATCTATCTAAATCTAAATCTGTGGCAGCATTCACATACCTGTTTTATCAAGTGTTCTAAGCATCTGCCCCCTACCTTCTGATAAAGGTGGCCTAAAGTTTTCAATGACTTCAACTGAACCCAGTTACTAGTCTTTGTGATTTCAGCAGAGTTGCATCCAAAATAGATTGTCAGCAATCTTGGAAGTTCAGTCCAAACTGAGGTAACTGTAGTGTCTCCATGTTGAATGAGCAGAAGTCATGGAAAATGTGTGTCAAATCATAATTGAAGCATCTCTGTTCATAACCATTCCCCTATCATCAGCTTGTAGTTAAATTTTCCCATTGCTGATTTGTTGTTTCCCATCGTCTGCTTAGTGCCTGATAAAATCTGGTTGCCAGGTCCCTATTCTCAGATATACCCAAGTGCTGAATCCCAAAGTATATTCTTATGACAGTGTTTGACTACTAGAACGAATGCCTAGGTGCATTGGCTGAGGGGTGAGGGGAGGAACTGGGGCGCTTCTAAGGCCATCTGCTGGGATCTGAGAGCAAGAGAAGGTTTGTCCTTGTCTCTGCTTGAGAAGCCCATGAGCATTTGGTGGGCCACTGTGTGCGACAGGATGCTGGACTAGATGGGCTGTAGCCTGATCCAGCAAGGCTTCTCTTATGTTCTTATGTTTGATAATTATATTCCCTGTTTTAAAATCATTAAGCAGTATAGTTTGTTTTGAATATTATGCATGCTTTTTATCTGCTGAAATTATCTGTAATTAAAAAGATGGATGGATGGATGGATGGATGGATGGATGGATGGATGGA
>MTQE01003428.1:20167670-20178482 GCA_014337955.1 Aspidoscelis marmoratus | reverse complement strand
ACCCTGCCCACTAATACTGTGGCCACCAAGCTCCACCCCAAATAACCTGGAAGGGAGTGTCCCTGTGACCACAGGACAATACGTACTAGCCCCCTATTTTGGAATGAGAACACTTGCTAAGGGTGGTTTTATTTTTATTTTTTTTGACACATATTGTCTTACATGTAGCCCATATTAGGGCTTTGCATGGAGATGCTCCCGAGGCGACCTCGGACTATTTTCAGCATGGGGACGCACACTGAGATCCATGAAGTGCTACAGTAGCATATATATCTAAACCATTAATGATAAAATAAGTATACTGGGAACCAGTGTAGTGCAGAGCTGCCTTTTTACCTTTGTCTTTTCAGTTCTGATTTCCATGATAATAATAAGCTCCGTTTAAAAAGCAGTGCTGTGTATAAATAACTTTTTAGGGAAGCTGTATCTTAATGCTGCTTTCATTTAGAATTATGCTTGAATCTCTGCTCTAATCCAGTAGAGGGGGCCAAGGAGTTGTTCTTTCCACACCATCTTTATCAGGAGTTACACTAAAGAAAATAAATTAAAACAAAAGATTTGCTATTAATGAGCCACCTTTGAAAAATTCTCACACAAATTCAAATCCATGGGGTTTTTTGTTTCATTTTGTTTTTGTTTGTTTGTTTGTTTTTTGTCCTCAGACTTTATTAGTGGTCAGGTTGGAGGTATAGTGGGAATCAATGTAGTATGGAGCATTTTAAGGCTACACCCGCATGTTCTGGCCAGCATTGTGTTGGGCAGAGTGTGTGTATGTGTGAGTCAGAGAGAGAGAGAGAGATAAATGCATATAAGTGGCCATATGGCACATATGGGCATCTTCCACCTCTCTCTCTAAAAAGGGTGACTTCCTGCAAATGTAGGCTAAATAAATTCATGAATGACAGGTGTATCCACGGCTACTAGAATGGATGCCTAGGCACTGTAAAGCATTTTAAAAGCAAAAAAAGGGGGGAAAGCCCCTGTATTTTCAGGTGTTTTTTATTGTAGTTTTTAGCAATTTACTCCCCTGAAAGTGCAGGGAGCCAATTTTCAGTGTGGACAAACAGTTTTCAAACTGTTTTTGACATGCAATTAAATCCCAGTGGGAAATAGTCCAGACAGACATTTTTATGCTTGCTATTTATTTTTGAAATTTCCTCTTGATTTAAAGGTAACGACTAACAACCTGAGACTCTGTAGAACTGGGCCACAGATTATATTCCTATTGCATCCACACAGCGCTTTTTACAACAAGAATTACAGCACTTTTGAGTTTTCTTGCAGGACACATCATGGGTGCATTCATCACGCTGATGACCAGTGCAGAAGCAACGATCTGGTGGGCAGTTTCCAGGATGATCTGCAATAAGAAAAGCAAAATTCTGAGTCCATTCAAATGAAGCTCTGATTGGGCCCTGATGGAACCAACTGATGTGGCAGCCAGCACAGGGCTAGGCGGATCTCTGTCAGACTGGAGTTTCTCTGTAGGTGAAACTCCAATTGCACATGCAGTATATTCTGGCATATAAGACTACTTTTTAACCCAGGAAAATCTTCTCAAAAGTCGGATGTCATCTGATACGCTGGGGGTCGTCTTCTTATACAGCGAGTATATCCCAAACTCTATATTTTAACTGGAAAAGTTGGGGGTCGTCTTATACGCCCAGTCATCTTATATGCTGGAATATACAGGTATGTATTTTTTGGTTGGGAAGCCAAATGAAGAACTGGAAGTAGCAGCAGACATCCACCTGTGAATGTGACAGGTGAATGCAAGGCAGCCATTCCCAGCAACCTCAGCATACTTTCATCTAGGTCACCAAAACATCACTGTTTGTGGATGATGGGACAGGAGGGACCCTCATTTGACATGGGGATTTGCAGACATCTCACCCCCGGTCAGCCCTGTGCCAGTCAAATGAGCATACGTGGATTGCAACAAATAGATAATTATCTTTCTGCAAGTTTGCTGAGTATTATTGAAATATTTAAGTCCTGCATCCAAAAGTTATAAGGCTATTTATGAAACCATTATTAATATAAATTGTTCTATATCAAAATAATTTATATGCAGAAGACAGTAGCAAATCTAATTTAAAATAGATGTATGTGGGAAGCAAAGACAAAAACATTATTTTGCAACAGTAACTAAAACTCAGAAGGCAGCAACAAGCCATGTTCATAAGAACATAAGAAGAGCCCTGCTGGATCAGGCCACAGCCCATCTACAGTAATCCAGCATCCTGTCACACACAGTGGCCCACCAATTGCTCATGAGAATCTCAAGCAGAAGACAAGGGCAAACCTTCTCCTGCTCTTGAATCCCAGAAAATGTTCCCCCAGCCTGAAAGATGTACCTAGGCATCCATTCTAGTAGCCATTGATACATCTTTCATCCATTAATTTGTCTAACCCTTCCTTAAAGCGATCTAGCTGGCTGCTGTTACCACCATTTCTGGCAGCAAATTCCATAAATCAATGACCCTCTGATCTGATCTGACTCTCCTACCCATCACTTCATAGAGTGCCTTCTGGTTCTATGGACGTTGTATTGCACTGAAAGTCAGAGGAAGTGTAGGAGGCACCTAAAGCTACTATTTACAAAGTGTCAAAAATGATGTAAGCGGCTTCAGATGATCATAAGCCGTAAGTCATAAGAAGTGTCCACCTGGCCCACTATAGTCTAATATTGAGTGGGCACACAGACTGTGTGTGCATGGCTTACAAATGCACACCATGCAGCCTAGCATTGACCCTGATGGAATGATCCAGCTCTGGATTGGAGCAGCAGCTGGTGGCAGGGACCAGGGGCTGCCTCCATTGTGGCAGCCTAGTGTGGTCCAATTTTGGAAGCTGAGAATGAAAATTCCCAGTTTCTGAATCTGCTAGCCACAGATGTTTTAGCCAGGCACCCAGAAGTGGCCCTTTTCCGGGAGTCTGGCAAGATAGTGATGGGCTCCAAGTGCTAAGTAGACAAAATCAAGTCTACTTATGTCAACGCATGAGCATCTGGTCCTGTCCATCAACAGGCAATGTAGGGGAGGCATTTTCAAAGTAGTCTTCCCTTAGAGTGGCCTATGGTGTGTATTTTGCACCATAGACGTCTCAGAGACATTTTGTACTTACTGTTTGCAGTAATCCAGGCTACACCGATATGGTGTCAAAGGTTCTTTTTGCACATACTCCTAAGAAAGGTCCCAGAGGTCCCCTTCTGCATGCTGGTGCAGGATGTGGGAAGCTCTGCTTTCTTCTCGTACATTCCATCTACATAGGAAAATAGACTTTGATGCTGATGTCTGCTGGTGTACAAGGGGGAGTATACTGGACCGTGACGGTGTTGTGGATGGCATGCCTCTGTGATCCAGTATATACTATGGGGGGACATTTCAGCAGCGCAACAATGTGCACTGCCAAAATGTCACCCCCACTCTGTGAGCTCTGAAGCTATGAACTTTTGTTCTTGTCCTTCAGAGCATTCAAAGGAATCCTGTGCTGGCTCCGAAGCGGGCATGACCTTTGGGGTTGGTTCAGGGCTGGCACAAAATATGTTATTCCAAGGCAGATGACCTTATTCCACACCAGATTGGGATTGATTGTGAATCCCAGTGTGGATTAGCCCACCCTGTACTGGAATAAACTAGATAAGCGTGGAACTGGGGAAAAGCAAAATCTGCATGGTACCAAAATGGCGCCATGGGGGTGCTTGAAGGTTAAGAAAATATCCCATTCCAGAGAAGAAGAAGTTGCTGTCAACAGAATCAAATCATCAATTCATTTAGGGTTCCACAGACTGGCATTGGTCCTCTAAGGCTACAGGAAGAGAACTATGAAAGCAGATCACAGCTTGAAGGGAATTTTAAAAGTTATTATTTCTTTGACTAATAATAACAATACCCATTTTAAAATTTCTGTATCCCAGTGCATTAGTCATTTGGAATTTTGGCAAATGCCTAAATACGCTAAGTTATAAAAGTTATAGCTTTTCATATAACTTTGCATCTCATAGAAATTTAGGGCCTCACCTATACAGGCACTTTTAGTGGTCCTACCGTTTTTAGAAATATATTGTCTATACTTTTGGTATGTACATACACATATCTGCACTGTGAAGATATACATGGTAATATGATTTCTTCACCAACTGATGTTTTATGTTTTCACAATGATCCCACACATACACACACATACACCGCTAGCAGCATGACTTCCTCGTTTAGTTTTGCTGGTGCTGAGCAATGAACCTTTCTGTGCTTTCTGTACCTTAATAAGGACTAGAGAGGCCCCACTCATTGCTACATCTTTATCAGACAGAGGCCCTTTTTGTACTTACCTTGGTTAATCCATTATTAGTTAGATCTATATTAGCAAGATCCAGATCAACCACAGGCAGAGGCATTTACACTGAGTAGACTTTAGAATAGCAGATGTGTGCTAGATAGAGTGCTAGCACAGATGTACACCACATTTATCTGGTCTACCACTAATCTGGATTAGTGAGCCCTTAGCACAGTTCTCATCCAGATCCACTCTACACCCATGCAGACAATGTATTCTTAGCAGGTCCTTGATCCAGACTGCTGAGCAGATGGCATGTTCTTGACAGCTGTTTGATCTGGATCAACAAGTTAGTGCAGAAAGGACCAGAGTTTAATCCAGCAAGGGTGATCTGGAATACAGAGGCATGCAGATATCATGTCTCCATTTTCCAGACTACCAGGGGACTCATTTCACTGGCATACCAAAGTTTGCTGCTGAAATTAGTCTCCAGGGACATTATGAGCAGCTTCTGCAAAAAAAACCTGCACAAATGTTGGACGGTGTTAATGGACCCACGAATAATACCTTGAGGGTCTCTGCATATTTTTCCACATTCGAAGTAGCAGCACTTTTGGACTCCTGGGCAGTCGTAATCAATTCCACAAAGGTCTTGTCCTGGCACTAGACACCAATATGAATTTGGGGGGCATTCCCCATTTTTGTCTGGAAGAAAAAAAGATGTAGTTTGCACAAATGCTAGAATACTATACCCAAAAGCTTAAACTGCACAATAAAATAGGATAATGAAAGGGGGGGGGCAACCACCCTGGAGACATTGGGAAGATTTGTAAGAATTATATTGTATTAGCTAATAGTTACAATTATCATTGAGCTTTGTTTGTGTATGGCACTGATATTCCACCATTCTCCCCCTTTCTATTTTATTCATGCCCACAACAACCCTGTGTGGTAAGTTAGGCTAAGTAGTGATGACTGACCCAAATCATCCAGTGAGCTTTCATGGCCAAGCAGGGATTCAAATCCAGGGGTTACTCAGCAACATCTTCACGGACTCTGAGGACTGCACCAGATGTGTGCTGGGACTGCAGGCTCAGTACACCAATTGACTCCACAGGCTTTGGCTGTGCAACCCATGTGCCTGTCCCGTCCCTGGATGTGAAATTTGCACCTGAGAGTACCCTATCAGGAGACCATTTTAAAGGCCAGGCTGGACCCCGGTTCCTGCCACTGTGCAGACAGGTGGCAACAGAAAGGATTAGATAAATTCGTGAAGGACGGATATATAAATGGCTACTAGAATGGATGCCTAAGAACTGCCTCCAGGTTGGAGAGACAGACAGTGCCATTTTCAGGGACCCAAGAGAAGCTGAAGGTTTTACCTTTACCTTTTGCTTGAGTTGCCCAGAAGCAATTGATGGGCCACTGTGTGAGACAGGATGTTAGACTAGATGGGCTGTGTGATGCCTCATAGTCATGCAAAGCTCAAAATGTTTTTATAGTTCTATTGGATTCGTAAATGTATTGGGCATTACTGTTTTTGTAGTATTTATTGGACAGAGACAGCAGATACAGGTATCTGGGTTACCCTTAGAAGAGGGAGTTTCACCCACAGGAAGAGCCAATCAGATGTGGCATGTGCCAAGAAGGGGATATAAAAGGCAATGCCAACTGACAAGGGTGTTCTATGCTCTGATTTCTGTGACTGTGTGCATGTGAAGAAATATAGCTCTTGAGGGAGTGAAAGGAACAGGGGTAGATCCAGGGCTCTAGATGCTAGGGTAACAGGCAGGAGAGGAGTCCTTGAGTACAGCAAGGCAGGATAGGCTGTGTGAAAGCAGGAGTTGTTATAAACTGTTGACAGATTTAAACCATAAGTGTATTCAATAAATTTATTTTATTGTTCTGATAAAAGAGGCATCCATCTTTATTTGGCAACAGAAACCAAGAGAGGGAAGGCTCTGGTTCAGGGTGTTGTTTCTTTAAGAGAGAGAGAGTGGAGAGTGCAGTGCCGCGGGTGGATGCGGGCATCATCTCTTCACGCCTATTTAATTGTGGGAAAAGGGAAAGTGGTGAACTTCATAGAGTGGGAGAAGGGACTAAAGGGACTAATTATCAGCTGCCACTAAAGGGGAGGGCTACTGATAATAAAAGAAGGGACCAGGAAGGGGTCTAAAAAGAAAAATAATATATAGCACATGATCAAATCCTGGCTGTGAAGTGGGCGCCACAGACTGTGACCTGATCCAGCAGCACTTCTCTTATGTTCTCATGTAATGTCCCAGACCTTCTTTTTGAACCTGGAAATGCTTCACTGAGCTCCAAAATGGCTTGTATGCAACTACCAAGCCATGGAACATTTGTTCTCCAGCTTCAAACTGCCAGGCTGGACCTGGCCAATTCTCAAGCTCATGTCTGCTGCCATATTCCATGCCACACACTACTTTGCTGCCCCAGATGCTTTCTCCAGGACTGAAGCAATCTGTGGCTCATCTGGTGATCTTGTCATACGTTCTAGCCTGATATTCTAGACTCTGTCTTGTTATTTGAAAATATATCATATACATTCAGCTGTACAGGAGGATTGCCACAATTAACCAAACTGTATATCAAAATGGTAACATATATTAGAACAATAGATTTAGTGCCCATAAAGATGTTACACTTGTCTCTGGCTGTACCACAATGAACAATTCGAAAGGATGGAATTGATTCTCGTAATCCTTTTAAAAATGGGATATGAAGACCTAGATCCCATGGAGAACAGGACTAGCTTAGCTTCCTAGATGACATGCCAGTTTTCTAAGTTTTTAATTTTCAAATTATATTTTTGAAATTAAAAATAACAAACACAAGTCCACATCTTTTCTCCTAAGGATCTTCTTACTGATATAGAGCCAGAGTGTAACCTGAAACAAAACATAATATTTTTTCAATCCCCATTCCATGTGCAGAAGCTGAATCTTAGGCCATTTATGCACTTGGGGCCCGTTCCCATTATCACTTAAAACAGTTTGAAAATGGTTTTAAAACAGTTTGGATCCTCGTCGTTCCCATTCACAATCGGTTTTAGGGCTATCTTGAAGATTATTTGGCTTTAAAACGGAATGAAATAAACACCTGATTTTTCAGGTGTTTTCCCCAGTTTTGCTTTTGAAACGTTTCTTCCCTATTGCTGTGGGAACGCTACAGCATTATTGGGGCAATGGGTGGGATTTCTCCCAGCAGGACAGGACAGCCCATGGCCAGATTTTTAAAGTGCAGGGCTTCTTCAGCAGTTTCCTTCTCAGCCAGCCTCTCCCTGATCACAAAGTAACAGTTCAGGCAATATTCCTTCACACACACAGACACGAATAACAATGTTGCCACACTGCCGGCAGTTTTTGGCTTCCCTGAAAGGCAAGAGGAAGGAGCCGACAGGGCAGCAGCAGCAGTGTGTGTGTGTGTGTGAGAGAGAGAGAGAGAGAGAGAGAGAGAGAAAGGGAAGGAGATCAGAAGATTCTGCCATCCAAGTTTCTCTTTTGCCTTGGACAAAGGGCTTCTCTCTCTCTCTCTCTCAATCTCTGTGCACTTGAAGGATCTTACATTGCTATAGCCTTATTTTAAAAGGAAAGGAAGGCAAGGGGACCAAGCTGATTGTTTTAAAAAAATACTTTCTTCAATAGGCTGACTTGACTTGACTTGACAAAAAAGTTTTCCCCTTTCAAATAGGCAGGAAAAGGTGGGGGAGGAGGCTGGGATTCCCCACATCATCAGATCAAAGCCAATGGGGAGAGAGGGGTGGGGAAAGGCTCAGGAGGGAAAAGAATGCTTTCCCCAACCCGTTTTTGGAAGTGTTTTAAATGGTAGGACAGTGCGGACAGAAAATCGGGGTTGAATCTGATTGCCAGATGCTGTTTGCTTCCTTTTAACATGCTTTACATATTGATGCAAATCCCAATGTAAATCTCGATGTATATTCTGTTTTATTCCTTAAATGGGAACTCACCCTTGGTGACATTGCGACCTAGTAAGGCATCCAGAAGCCTCCTTTCCACATCCTGATGGGGCATAGGGGAGCCCCAGAATGCTTTGTCTATGCTAGACACAGTAAGAAAGCAGGGGCCTCTCTGCCCTTGGCCCCATAGTCACCTTCCAACCTAGAAATTACTCCCTCAGTGCAGGAGCAAACTGGAAGGTGACTTTGTGTGGAGCACAGTTTTCCAGCACCAGAGTCAGTGCTGTAGGCTACAAAAGAATATGCTGGCATCTGGGCCAAAAATGGAAGTGCCCGGACACATGTCCACACCTAAGGTATGTCTGTGACGTGTGGGAAGAGTGTGTGAATGCTAGTACATGCAGGAGCAAGTTCACCTTTGCCATTCCCTGGAAGGGATGAGAAGTGCACATTTGCAGGATAGGGCACACAGATCATGTCTTATTTTCCTCTAGTAGGAGATCCATGGGGATTCTTTCCAGGAAGCATAGCTGGAAGGGATACACTGCCAAATAGGGGTCTTCCAGAAGGCTGGGCACCAGCTCTAAGGGCTGAGCCCAGCCTTCAGAGTCAGCAGATGGAACTGGGACAGCATGGGACAGATTTTCAGCATTTTCTAACTCAGAAAATCCATCCTTGGGTGAAAAAATGTGGAAAGAAAATGACTGTTCACTTTGCTGATATGTTCTTCTGCTCTGAAAGTGGACTGGAGATGGATTAAAAGCTAGGTGTGAATGAAGCCTTGGAAAACATCTTTAATTTAGGACAACAGAGGCACGTTTGAGACACAACAGAGTTTAACTTTCCAACAAAGAACAGTGTTTGGAGTGCTCAGCAGGAATGGAAGGGAGGCGTGGGTCTGTCTATTTTTACTTAAGCATCTGATATCTAATTGTCGACAGCCTCATTTATATTCATTACACTTCACTATGTGCAGCTGCAAATAGTGAAAGTTATGCAAATATTGCACAAAACCACAGTGCCTGCGGGTGGGAACATGCATGTGACAACATAGCATGGCTTTATTTATTCATTCCCAAGCATCAATATCCCATACACTTCGTCTCAAAATCTCCAGGTGGGTCACAATACCCAATCAAAACATCAGTAAAGGTCAATATAACTGCTTAAAACACAATTAAAAGTCTCACTCCCTATAATGATAATATTTGGAGGAAGCTAAACATCAAAGTCTGCAGTGAGGATAGATGTTTTAAAGTGTGACTAAAATGTATATAACATTGGTGGTTGACTTGCGTCCACTGGGAGGCTTTTCTACAGCCTGAAAGCCACTATAGAAAATGCCATCATGAGTAGTATTAGCTGTTGCACCTCTGTGGATGAGAGAACTACAAGGCAGCAGAACTATCATTTCCTCTATAGTCTAGTTAATACGCATGTAGGTCTAGATAGAAGATGATCTTACAGATAGTAGGGATCCAAGCCATGTAGGACTTTATGCATTAAAGTCAACATTTTGGATTGGGTTAGGTAGCAAATATCACCATCAAACCCTTACTCTGCCTAATGGTAGTGCCAGCCTGGTTCTTGCAATCTGATACTTTGGCTGAGACACAATTCCCCATTATCAAGAGTTAGGGCACAGAAATGGCCACAGAATTGGTCCAGTCTTAAGAGGTGTACCAATAGTAGCAAACACCAGATGGATAAATAAATACACAGAAATGTGTAAAATCCAGCAGATCCTGTGCCATGAATAAGGTTGTGACCACACTTGGGTTTGATGTCAAAGCACCACTTTCATCAGACTCCAGTGTATACTCCAGTGTATACATGCACCATTCAGGAGGTATGGTGAATGTTAAAAGTACCCCACCATCAAATAGAGAGGTGTGATGGTAAAATGAAATCAATCTTCCATCCACCTCACCTATGGCAGCTTCCAATTAGATTTCTTCCTCCTTTCAAAGGTCTCAATATACCATACTTACTGACGGGAGAGGCAGTTTCTTATCTAGTCTTACCTCTTGGAGGCATACATGATGAAGAAGGCAGTTGTGTTGAGAGGGTCAAAATCCCCACCAGGAGCACAGCGTTTGTGATCTGCATGCTGATTCAGAACTGGGTCCCAGTGTTAAGGACTGGTCTGGGACAATATTTAAGCCTGCTGAAAGGGTGCAATTACAACACATGAAGGACAAGTCCTGCTTTGGGTTGTGAGACAGTGGCCTTCCTTGCACTTTGGATTCTATTGCCTAATCCTCAATGGGGTGGTTATTGCCCAAAGGAGGAAATCCCATGTACTTCTTTGAGCTGGTCCTGACTGCTTTTTGACCACAAGGGCAAGGGCAAAGTCAGAAGCGCTATACTGCTGGGAAACAGTCTGAAAAACAGAAGGATATCTTTGGGCCAACAACAAGAAGTGACCAGGTTGGGTGTAGTAAGGGCTGCTAGATAATCCCCCACCCTGGCTTCCTGAACATGCCCAGGAGGGAACAGGGTGGATTAACTTCAGAATAGGATTCTCCTGGAACTCCTTGGCCACATCCTCACGGGATCGTTATTGCGAATTCAAAATGTTTTGAGTTCTCCTCGGCCAG
>MTQE01003428.1:20152789-20163939 GCA_014337955.1 Aspidoscelis marmoratus | reverse complement strand
CTCATGGGCATCTCAAGCAGAGACAAGGAGAAACCTTTTCCTGCTCTTGAGTGCCAGCAGATGGCCTTAGAAGCGACCCAGTTCCTCCCTCCCCAGCCTGAAAGATGCACCTAGGCATTCGTTTTAGTAGCCATTGATACATATGTCATCCATAAATTTGTCTAACCCTACCTTAAAGCCATCTATGTGAGGAAGGGTTGTATTCTCAGACTGCTTACATACTTCAGGCAAGTTCCCATTACCACTTTAAAGCTGTTTCAAAACGGTTTGGATCCTCATTGTTCCCACCCCCTAATCAATTAAAATGGTTTCAGAATGGTTTGGATCCTCTTTGTCCCCATTCCCAATCAGTTTCAGAGGCATTTTGAGGATTATTTGGTTTAAAAATAATTTTCCAGGTTTTTTTTTCAGCTTTTGCTTTTACAATGTTTCTTCCTTGGTGCTATGAGGCTAGAGTATTCCCCTATACAACAGACTGTTTCATTGTAACAATTCAGCCACTTCCCACCTGATAACAACGTTTTCCTTTCCCACTCACGCAAGCCTAAAAATCAAGGAAAGAGGCAATCCTGTGGAATTCTGGCTGTTTCCCTCCTTCCTTGATCTCTAAAAAGGGAAAGGGGTGAAGCTGCTGCAGGAACTGGGAGATGTGTGTATGTTTAAGTGTGTGTGTGTGCAGGCGGCAGTGGCAGCAGACCCAGCCAGCCAGCCAGCCAAGGTGCATTTTTTGGAGGGAAATCCTGCTGAGGATGGTGGCTATGGAGGTGGAGTGGGCAAACAGGGCTTGAGTTGCCGCTGCTGTCATGCGCCCTGGTCAATTGGGAGAGAGGGGTGAGGAAAGGCTGAAAGAATTGCTTTTCCCAATCTGTTTTTGGAAGCGTTTTAAGTGTTTAAGATTGGGATCACAAAACTGGGGTTGAATCCGATTGCCAGATGCTCCTTTGCTTCCTTTTAACGTGCTTTACATATCAATGTAAATCCCAATGTAAATAGCCTTGTATATAACACTTTATTCCTTGAATGGGAACTCGCCCTTGCTGACACAAATGCATTGTGAAATGCTAGCAAATCATTAATTTTTTAAGTGTTATTATTCTATTGTTTCCACCTAAGGAGAGACACTTAAGGAATTTTCTGCCTCAGGTGCCAAAATAATTTGGCTAGCTACTTGTATTACTCACCTTGACTTGGAAAGAACGGTTTCCTATGCTTTCACAGGAGTCAAAATGTGTTTGGCTACTTCTGCTTTTAATGAAGCCTAATCTGCTCTGATTGGCATCATCTCTGTAGGGACTCTTGCCAGAGGTCCTTCCTGGACCTTCCAGCTTAGATTGATTTGTTCTCAAAGCTGGGGATTAAATTGCTTGGCTGACAGTCTTTCTAAGCTTTTTGGTCCCACCTCTATATCAAGCCAACAAAGCAGAACTCGTCCTCCAGACCCATTAGTGCTTGGCATCACACTCATGCAGTAACTCTGTCCTGAAGGTAATGAAGACCATGCCAGTCCAAGCCCCTAGAAATCAAGTTATTACTGTACTACCTTAAGTTTAGATGATGCAATGACATTGGATTTTCAGCCATTTTGTACTCCAGATAAGGGTTCAACAAGCCCAAGAGTGACTCAATTAGAAGAAGTTTATGCTGATAGAAAACATGGGGCTTGTTGGGATGTTTTACTGGGAATGGATTAGGCAATATTCTTTCCATTTTTCCACTACCAGAATTCGTCTGATTCTTTCTACTTTTCCCTCTTTTTAGCTTATTCTAGAGGTACCAAATTGCACCAGATTCCCATTCCCATGTTGCAGAGGATCCTAATCTAATGTCTTCCATATTACATGTACCTGCTGTACCTGAATAAGATATTTCCTCTTATCTTCAATTTACATTTCTCCTTCTTTATACAGTGTCTGTATTGTATCATACCAGTAGTAACTGGCTTCTGTACATTTTCACTAGGATCATGCTGCTTGCAAAATATTTCAGATTCTTTTTTTCTTCCAGGTCTTTAGGCCATTGATCATTTCCTTGTCTTCCATTTCCATTTGTCCCCACTTTCACAACTTTAAAACTAGTCTTTTCTAGCCTAGTGAACATTGAGACATTTGGGAAAATACAGTCCCTGACAATTAGCAGTACTAGCTGAGACTGGTATAAACTCAGTGATATTTGAAAGTGCATTTTCAATTACAATGGAATGCATAAAATTTGAAGTACATTCTCTCATTACATGCCAACTTACACTGTAAGATCAGTGGAGAGAGCCTACTTAAAGTTCCAACAAAAGCTATATTTTGTTTTGTTGATGTAAGGAGCAAGACTACTTCTTTTCTTTTCTAGGGCTGCCTGAGGAACTTTACTGATGGAAATACAACTCTACTGCTAGGGATATGGTGAACTGCCATTCGTGAGCACAGATGGCATTTAGAGGCCAAGGACTTCTGATGCTTTCTGTAGCAGCCCTGGCTCTTTTCAGCACTGATCCCTTAAGTGCAAATAGACACGCATAGATGGGAAATTACCTGCTTACTCCACATGTTCTCACCATCAGTTAGGGATGGCACCACATTCTTTGGTGGGCACATCATGATAAGAAAAATGGATGCAAGACATCCATGACTCTTCTCACTGGCTTCTGTGCAGCTGTTCCATGGCAGCAAGTGAAGATACGCTGCCTGGTCACCACCAATGTCTGTCTTTAGTTGTCTGTTTCCAGGAAGTCATCATGTCTCTTGTCTCAGACAACTTTAACTCAGGGCACCTCAGATGAATAGAGAATCATGACTTGTCAAAGAGTTACAGAAAGTTGTAACAAGCACCAAACTGCTTTTGAAAAGTCTCTCTTGAAGGTAGAATGTGGTACCTACCTTGGGCATATAGGAGAAAGGGCAACAAATGGTCATTTATCTGATTTATTCACTATATTTCTTCTCCCAAGGAAAGAAGGACTGAGACTTTTTCACTTGGCTGCCACAACTACTTGGCCAGCTTTACATACTAGATATCTTGGCTTGGGAAGCAGTGAGTAGTCCTAAATAGCAAAATCTCTTGGGTCTCTTCCATAATAAGTCTGATCTCCCCTGGCTATCTAGCCAGGGCTTTCTTAGTCTGAATTAAGGGCCCGTGCTGAAAGAGCCATCGATAAAATATCAGCAAAATGATCAGTCTTAATAAATAATATTGCAGACCTGTTCTGAACCTTTTAAAAACTATTTCCAAAGGTAGCCAGACATAAGGAACTTCAGAGACATAAATAACAGAAATTCATTGCATATTGGCAATCTTTTGTATGCAGTGGTTGTTGACTAGAAATAAAGAGTAATCATACTGTCAACCAGACAGTATTGATCAATGCTTAATAATGTGTATATATTTTACACATGACATTGTAATGCCTGGAAATACACTCTTGGAGAGGTGATCAATGTGGCTGTTTTTCATTTAGCCCACAAAAGGAGAGGAGATTAAAGGATTCAGCCATGCACCAAGAAAAATGCGCAAGTTTTAACTGCTTGTCTCCTTTTTTGCAGTTGTATTATGTGCTGGGAGTACAGAGCCAGTGGCATCACCTTTTGCACCAGCAAAATATTTGTGCACATCCCTGTTTCTTTCCAAATAAAACAGATAAGCCCTTTCTGCACTGGGCCTCATTCTGGATTATATCCTCCTGAAATAAGGACATGTCATCTGCATGCTATTGCAGACCACAGCAGACCCTGCCTGGAACTACTATAGCCTGTACTAGCATGTGGTTGATGGCAAGTCCCTGTTCAAGGATATAATCTGGAATAAGGCCTAGAGCAGAAAGGGCCTTGGTTAAAGTTAAGACAAATGATCTCCATTTGTCTTACCACTACAACTGATCTTTACTAGCAGGACTTAGTAGGACTTTCCAAGGGTAGTCCATTCTAAGAGACACCCTTGTTGCAGAGATTGCACCCCAGCTTTAGAGGCTGGAATTGAAAGTTTCTGCCTTCTGAATTTGCTATCCAGGCTTATTTTTTTGTGCGCTCTGCCCAGAAGTGGTGGACTTCCACAGCACTTCCATGTGCCCAGCAAAAGAGTGCTGAGCCTGGTATTCATACCACACCTCACACACTGTCCACTTGGGTGCCACTGGTCTGTTATACAAATGTGTACAAGCAGTCAACACTTGGAGTAGGCTATATGGTGCTGTTTTCATGCTGTAGCCCACTCCAAATATCCATTCTGTGTGGATGAAGCATTCTAACAAAGATATAGACTCTCTCTAGACCACGCCATGGTGTAGATAAAATGATCTAGCCAGTCCCCTAGCAACACAATATGGAGATGGCCATTGTATCTGCTAATATTAAGTAGCCTGATTAGGACAAGCTTCCTAACAACAGATACTAAGGCATTTTCGCATTACACGCGTTCCATTTGGAACGCGTGTAGAACGGGAAGCCTAAGGCACTTCAGGGCGTTTTGATCATTCACACACAGGAGCGCAGGAACGCATGTAAACACGTTCCGGCGCGCCCGTGTGCAAATGCTCAAAGCGTCGTGAGCTGTCTTAGCCGGCAAACGCCGGCAAGGGGCAGGGAGACAGCTGAGGAGGCTCCCGCAGCCGGCGCTGGCTGAAAACAGCTGATTGTCAAAGCTGCGCCAGCGTGGGAGGTGAGCCCGCGGCTGTAAGGGAGAGAGAAGCAGGCGCGAATGCTTCTCCTCCCGAATGCCTGCGGGCAGTTCGTGCGCGCCCGAACGCATGTGGAGCACTTTAAAGTGCTCTACATCTCGAACGCGTGCAAGACAGCTCCGGACACGTCGGAGCGCAAGCCCCGCTGAGCCAATGCGTATGCCGTGTCCGGAGCTGTCTTGCACGCGTTCCGAAACGGCGTGTGCGAAAACGCCTCTAGTCTATTCTTCATATAGCAAGCTTCCTGCTATTGCTGGCTTCTTAAAGCTGCTGATCGCATATATTAGAACAGGATTTAAAGTGAAGCTATCAAATGCAGAGTTGTGGAAATTCCCTTTGAAAGAAAGAAAAAGTTCTCTTCCCTGTATACTATTCCTACCTCCACGTGATGTGAAGTAATTTGCACTTACCTCAGTAGTGAAGTGGTGGTCAGTTCTGAGGTATGCCATATGCACGTCTGGAGCTGTTTCTGCTCCAGAAATGACTCCATGCATCCCAGAGTGTACCAGAGTGGACTATGTGGAGTGCAAGCATGGAGCACTAAGACATGCTCCACATTTGCGCTAGTGCACGGCTAGTTAAGCGTTGATAAGCTCCTTCTACACTTCTACCTGGAACAGGTGCTGGAGGAGGATTTGACGTACCTTGTACCCATGTGACACTGATGCAGCATATGACAAGGTTGCCCTGCTGATGGCACTGCACATGTGTATTGGTGCCAGCGCCAGGACTTGGACATGGCTGCTGTCCAGACAGCTATTTGCATTTCAGGTAAAGATTGGGGAAGGTTGGAAGAGCATTGCTGGGAAGCCAAGTGTATCTCCTGGCAACAATATGCTAGATTCTGTTTCTGTAATCTTTCCTTTCCCGTCATTCCATTCCCCCGCAGCCACAGGGATACAGTACCAATCACTTTATTTATTCTGCACTGTAACTTGTGATGCATCGACTATGCTGTACTGTCCAGAGCTCAAGCCATTGTGGTGTCCAATAGATTTGGAAAAATGGTGTGTGTGTTTTTTCTGAGAAAAATATGACCTTCGAATGAGAGAAAAGCAGGAGCCATTCTGCCGTTTTATGGTGCTTTGAATGTATCATGACGGTGGAGTGTCTGCACTTCATTGACAGAGATTGTTTGAACAGCTCTCAGAAACAGACAAAATTAGAGGTACTCATGAAGCTGGACAAACCAGGGACAGACGAAAGCTGTTTTTCCTCACACAATGCATAGTTATTTGAGAATTTGCTTCCACAGCATGAAGGTTTGGCTACCAGCTTGGATTGTTTCAGTGTGTAGAATGGCTATTAGTCCAGAAGGTAGTGGAAGGTGGTTTGCTTCCAAAACTTCTGGGAGACTGTGTGAGGAAGGCAAACTGTATCCTTGTGTCCTTCTGTTGGCTTCTCTGTGCATCTGCTTGCCCGAGAGCAGACTAGCAGACGAGATGGGACACCAGTCTGATCCAATGGGACATTTTTGATGTTCTTATGGTCATCTTATCAAACAGTTCCAAAGACATAGCAACAAAGCATGCTTATAGCTGTGTGTGTTTTAATGACATCACTGAGGGTGTTACCCAGATCTCAGGTAGAAGAGAGTTACAAAGAGTGGGAGCCAGAACCAAAAAGGATCTTTCCCTGGCCCTGGCCTCTAATACCTTATGTATGCTAGGATTGGTTAGATCTAGAAAATGAGCCAACTGCACAGAATGGGTCCTGACTGGGCTGGTGAGACAGGCTGAGAAATAACTAAGTGCTGAACTCTGTGAAGTTTTTTTGGTTTTTTAAGATCAGTACCAACACTTTGAAGGAAAAGATATGGGAAGAAACCTTTGCTTTGTATTTTCCTCCCCTTTTCATATTTATTTATCTGTACATATTTCTATGAATTTATGTATAGCTGTTTCTCATTATGATGCAGCAGCAGGTAATTATCCTAAGAATTGACTTGATAGAAGAGTTTAGCATTTTCCCATGACAATTCAAGGTCAGTCTTTCAAAAACTGAGCATTTCTCCATGGTGATCAACGTGGCAATATTTCTTATAAAGATTCGGAATGGTGAATCATTCTGCTGGGTCATCTGCCTGCATTTGAGTTGAGTTCTTGGCTAGTGACTCCGAAACACAAGAACGTTCATGAATGAAATACATAATGTTGTCACTGCTGTTGGTGCAGGAAATGTTATCAGTAGAACAGGAGTTTATACTGGAAGAAAAGAAGGGGAAAATCTAATGAGTTAAATAGAAACAAAATCATTGTAGCATGCCAGTTATTAGAATTCTCAATAGATTTGGGTAATTAATAAATCTCGTGTTCTGTCTGAAGGCTACAGAGGAAGGAGTGTTGTAATTGTTTAACACAAAAAAAGCATTTCATTCTCATTAACATAATATAGTTCTGATGAATGCTTTGGAGATCAATAGATATTAAGGATATAAACTTAACAATTTGGTAAGTCCTCATTCAGACTGAAAGCTAGATTATGGTAGTTGATATGCATTCATAATATTAAGTATTTGCAGTGCAAGGTGCTTGAATTATGAATAATTGCCTTACAAGAAGAGGTGAGATTTTTCTCTCGTGCCTTGAGTTAATTTATTTTACATATCTTTTAAAATCTTTTTTTCTTTTTTCTTTTTTTGCATCTGTTCAACTGTTCTGCTACTTCACGAGCCTTATTATTCACACGGAGGATATAATCCTATATAGCCACAGCCATTCTTTTGGGGAAGGTGAATTCTAAATCAAAGAACACATGTGGATAGACACCAGTGGTAGCCCATAGACAGGACAAATAAAAGTTCCCATCAGAAAATTAACTTTCAACTGGCCAAACCACATGTTGGTCCATCACACACTGATATGGCCTCAGGAAGAAGAAAGCAAAGCTTCCTATTGTTGCGTTGCCTCATTGTCTCCATCCCATATGCCCAGGGTAAATGGTAGATGATTCAGAAGGACCAGAACAGCTTCAGCCTGTCTACAAACAGTTGTCCTTAAAAGCAGTATAGTGAGGAAATGTTGCTGAACTTTGCTCTTTTCTTGTCAGTCAACATGAAAGAAATATCTCTAGCACTCGGTGCATTTCTATACCTCAGCTACCCACCATTGAAGAGAAGCAGAACCACTTCCAGTACCCTAATTCAAGCTCAGAAACATTCCCTACTGCTGCCTGGATCATAAACTTCAACATACTATAACTGCATTACAACGTATGAGCTCTAGGTAGGGATGTGCATGAATATTGGTAACATTTGAAATTCATACAAATTCAGTCGAATTTGGACATTCATGTTCGAATCAAATGTTGGTGCATTCAAAGACTGACATTTGAATTTGAATATAATACTTTGATACATTTGTATGAAGCTTGGTATGGGATTTGTATGAGAATCATATGCTATTTGTATGCATTTGTGTGGGATTTCTATGGGACTGACCATTTAATAATAATAATAATAATATTTATTTGTATACCGCCCTGTGGCGAACCAATCCGGGCGGTTAACAACAATAGATATAAAAAACATCATATAAGAATTGAATACAAATCCTACCACATTTGAAGAGGACCTGTTCAAAAGAATACTTTTTTTTTTTTGCATTCAATTCAATAGAAAAGAAATTGTGCACATCCCTAGCTACAGGTTATCTTGTCCAACCCCTTTTTCTTGGTATTTAGTATACTGTACCAAACACTGGCGGAACACAGTCTCTCCCACATATGCTTTCACAACATTTCAGATTTCCTATGCACTGGTAGTCAAAATCACATCTGTTAGGAGGATTGAGCATGCGGCACCTTACAGTGACCAGTGGACATAATCCTGGTTTATCTGCAATACAGGAGAAGAAGACAGAGTAAAAGACAAGTTCATTATGTATCTGCACTTCCTAGGGAATTTTTTCCTAGTATCAAACTGCTGCAAGATTATTGGTCCACACTACTGGACGTAAACAAGTCTCTCAGGAACGTGGACACTAATGCTTTTGTTTGCTAGTTGCATAACAATCTCTTTTGAAATATGGTTTCGGTGTCTTTATATAGTTTTCTCCAGCTCTCAATTGGGTCATCCCATCACTCCTGTAATTTTTTTGTATGCTCAAATTATAACCTGAGCTGCTCAACAAAAATTCCCAGCCCATGTTTGAGTCAGAGCTTGGCTATGCCTATGTTTTAATCCATCTTTAATCAAGCCCTGGAGTGAAGAGAACTCACTAGCTACGTAAAAATCCATTTCTTCCTACATTAGCTAACTCAAATATGGATTTTCTGAAAATGGATAAAATTCAGTCAGAAAGTACTTTTTATCCCTAAGGTAGGTTAATTTTTTTTGGTGTGTTGGTCAAATGAATTTTGGAAAGTTGGACCTTGGAGGGAAACAAAAAGAGGAAGAAGAAGAAGAAGAAGAGTTGGCTTTTCTACCCCACTATTGAAGGGGACTCAAAGTAGCTGACAAAGTTTTTCTATTCTTCTCCCCACAACAGACACCCTGTGAAGTAGGTGGGGCTGTGAGAGCTCAGAAGAGAGCTGTGACTAGCCCAAGGTCACCCAGATGGCTTCATAGGGGAGGGCAGAATTGAACGTGGTATTCCCAGATAAGAGTCCAGCTCCCTAACCACTAGACCAAACTGACTAAAAACAAATTTGGTGACAGCCAAAAAGAGCTGACCAATGGCATTGCATTGCTGTGGGAAGAGTAGAAAATGAACTGGGCTAGACACGCAGAAAAGGATAACAGCTGTGAATGTGAACATTTCTTGAACAGAAGAAGTTATTTTCTTGGCTGAAAGGAATATTGTGTGCAGCTGAGCCCTCAATTACCTGGAGCAGAAGAGGATAAGAGTGAAGAGGCAGACTCTCCTTCCTCATTTATTATTTGTATTATTATTATTAGTTTATTTCTATAGCACTGTACATGTTCTCAGTGCTGTACAAATAAATAATCACATCAATAAAAGATATAAAACCTGCCCATGGAATACAATCTACAAATAAAACAAAAATAGTAAATTAAATTAATTAAAAACAAAGGGGGATAACATCAGCATCAATATAAGTACATGTTAAAAGCAAATCACACAAAGTCTGGAAACACTGAGATAGCAACATCTAAAGTGCCCAAAAGTCAGATTAATGTAATTTTCCTGGTTCATCAAGAGCCAGTTTGGTCTAGTGGTTAGGGAGCCGGACTCTTATCTGGGTATACTGGGTTTGATTCCGCCCTCCCCCACGAAGCCAGCTGGGTGACCCTGGGCCAGTCACAGCTCTCTTCTGAGCAATCACACCCCACCTACCTCACAGGGTATCTGTTGTGGGGAGAAGAATAGACAAGCTTTGTCAGCCGCTTTGAGTCCCCTTCAATGAGTGAGAAAAGCGGGGTAGAAGAGCCAACTCTTCTTCTTCTTTGGAAAAGCATCAGGCAAGTAAACTGAAAGCATTTGTATTTAGAGAAGAGGGCTAATAGAGAAGAGTGTAAGGACATGACAGAGGACAATTGTCTGCTTTTCCAGTGGAAAGCATCTGGGGCAGACATCTCCACCATATTGGGCTGTCCGGTATGCCTCAGGCAGCCTCATTAAGGAACCTGACAACTCCACTGCCATTGCCAAGACCACATTATTCAAGTCATTGTGCCTGTGTACAGATACAGAGCGACTCTTCACTCTTCACTCTGCATATGCAGGTGAAGAAGGGCTTTGTGCAAAAGCCATGATTTGGCTGCAATGAGGGCTCAGATGATTGCTTGAAAAGAAATCACAGAGTCAATCCTTGCGCACTGTACTTTGGGGGTCTTGGAGAGGCACTGAGGTCTCTACCTCTACCGCCTTTGGCAGGGGTGCAGTGAAGACAGCAGACTTGAGCACCCCTCTAAGATGTATTGAAAACCCACTGGAGACACCATCCTTCCCTATTTTAACATCTTTATCAAAGATACAGCGGCAGCACAGTAACTTTGATTTTGAGGAATTCAAGGTTGAAGAAAAAACAACTATCATCCTCAGCAAAACCAAAGGGTAACGTCACTTGCAGTAAAAAGCTGTATTGGGACTTACCTGGAATTCTTTCTCCTGGAAATCTTGTTGAAGAAACTGGTGTCTTCTCTAAACAAAAGGTAAGCAGGATCACAAGAAAAAAGGCACTAATTGTCTTCATGACGCTAGCAGGAACCAGGTATCGGTGCTAAAGACCTGGCTTGACTAATATTTATACGAAGAAATGTGAGTCAGAAGATGACATAAACTTTGCGCACCCTCATACCTAACTTGTTCATCTTGCTAATTCACTTCTGTTATGATGTGCAGGTTTTTTTCACCTTGGCTTCATAAAGTACTTTCTTTCAACAGCAGACATTAAAATAGATGTATGATAATCTACGCTGCATAGACATTTGTAGCAAAGTAAACCTTGTAGCATTTCATTCAGTTAGGTAGTCAATAGCCCTGTCTTCACGGCAACCTTATCTCGAATTCAAAACGTTTTGAGTTCT
>MTQE01003428.1:20119682-20142749 GCA_014337955.1 Aspidoscelis marmoratus | reverse complement strand
AAAGAAAGAAAGAAAGAAAGAAAGAAAGAAAGAAAGAAAGAGAAAGAATTTAATGGGGCTGCAACTTAACTTTTAAATCTTACATAGACTTAGATAGGGTCATTCAGTAATACAAAATGATATGCCATGTGAGAATGAGGCCAAAAGCACGCTTAGAGAGCAAAAAAAGCTCAGCCCTCTAAATACTCAAGGAACACTCCCCCACCCTTGCTTTCTGGACCCACCGAAACAAGACAGCGCTCAGTGACAGCTTACTGTTTACTCCCCTCTTGTCCGTTGAATCCAGGAGCACTAACTCCCAAGGAAATGGCTTTAGGATTGCTGCCTAGGGATCGTTGTCGTTTCTTCTCCTTGCGGAATGCAGGAATTCCTGCTGAACTACAGTAGGGCTGTCCTTTGTAGAAAGAAGTAACCTAGCTACTGCAAAACAATCTGGCTGCTCTTCCTATCGGCTCTTCCTTCTACCAGGCATCCATTCCATGGCTCACCTGGTGGGTCTGTGATCCCAGTTGTGGATTCTGTCAAAAGGATTAGGAGCCCTGCAAGGCAAAAGGCAGTCAGCTTCTTCATGGTTGCTCTGGTGACCAGTGCTCAGAGTGGCAAAAGTCTGGAATTTAAAGAGTATCTTCATGTGTAATAGGAGCAGTCTTGCATTACAGGTTTTTTTTTTTAAAAAAAAAACACACCACGCAAGTGTAACTGCTTCAGACAGTTGTTGCAACATCAGCAAGTTCAAGAAGGAAACAATTGCACTTAACTGCTGCAGCATTCCAGTACAGCATGGAAAATAACACATCGCATTATGTTCCTTCCAACATCTAGGAAGCCACACCTTAATTACTGCTTTGCTTTTAAGCTGCTCCTTTGCAGGAGAGGCTAAACGAGGTGTCTTGCTGCAACCCCATTTCAGTCTAGGTTTATATTTAACTATGGGATAAAAACAGTCCCAGTTTGCCTGTTTGGTGGCCTTTATTGTGAGGAGAGGGTGTGTGAGACTCTCCTGCTTTTGCAGGATCTCTCAACCATGTTTTATGCCTTTATGTTCTCTGTTTGTGTTCAGGAAGGCAGTGAAGATGCACCTCTACACTCAGGCCTTTGGTTAAATGTTGCTTACATTTCCCCCACTGCAAATGCTACTGTTTTAACCAATTTTGCATTGGTTTTATCATGTTGGTTTTTAAATGTTGTATTGGTTATTTTGTTTTGATATAGTTTTTTATATGTTGGATTTTAAATCTTGTTACCCACCCGGAGACCCTCAGGTATAAGGCGGGATATAAATAAATAAATAAATAACCTGGATATCTGCATGGAGCTGCTTCAGGGCCTGGGAATTGGAAATATAATATCTCAGTAGCTCTGCCCCTGTCCCCAGACATTTCTATTCCAGGGAGTAGTTGTTTGGCACCATGGAAGCTCCCTTGTGGGGTACTGCAAGGGCTGATCCTGTCCCTGGTTTTCTTTAATAGCTATATTAGGCCTCTGGGAATTGTCTGCCACAGGGGTCCCTAGTATTTTTCATTCCATTTGAATCAGGAAACCCAGTAGAGATGCTCTGCTCAACATTTGTCTGGAGCTAGATGTAGCTCAACAATGTGAACCAGAGGCCTATTAGCACTTAGGCCTCTGATATGCAATTAGGACAGCTCTGGTAGAGGCCATTCACATTTTGAGAAGGCCATTTCAACCTAGAAATGTCCTGTCCTGTACCAGAGCTGCCCTAATTGCATCCAAGGCGTGGAGCATGGAGTGTCCTGGCCTGTACCACACCTGTCCCAACATTAACCCCAGGCTTACCTGAATCATCTGGCAGGGAGACAATTTGCATTCTTCCCTCTGGGCTGCTCAGGACTTCCGCCTCCCAGCTGCTGCTATTAGCTGCTGCCAGCCATGTCATGTGCCGGCTAGCAGTCCTATGCCAGGGGTGGGATCGAACTGGCCTGGTGGCGTGTTGGGGTGCCATGCCTGGCCAGTGCCTGGATCAGGCCTGCAGCAACCATCAACCACCTGCCCATTGCCCACCATCACCCAGGGGGGCGGGCAGCCTACCGCCCCCCCCCTTCGCCCTGACTTGTCCAGACTGACAGTCTAGTCTGGATTGGTCCCCATGCCATTCACAGTTAGGTGCGGATGTGTGGTGCTTCCCAATGCTGGGATCACTGCACTGGCACTGGCACTATCACTGGGACAACAGTGATGCGGCACATGTGTGCACTGGTGCTGGCACATGTTGCATCAGCATGCTTGTTTCAGAGGATTGGGAACAATTCTGCAGATGCTTGGGGGAAGGAATGGTGTGTACTAGCATTCATGAATGTGAATGCTAGTACACACTCCTTCCTGTCCCCCAGATGGGATAGGAAGTATGAACTTCTCCAGGACCCAAAATATCTGAAGGAAAATGTCTTCTAAAGATCTGCTCAGGTATCAAGGCCATTTCCACATGGTACAGGCTATTCTGAGCCACACTTGCTTTTCTAGCTGGGAGCACTACTTCTAGATGGCCTATTAAAATGATGGCCTGGTATACCATCCCACAGCAGCATGCTCTCTGCTTGCTGTCCATGGACCCAGGCGGCATTCCCATTGAGGTTTTTAAGTGAAGTGAATCAGTTTTCAGAGCTGAGCTTTCCCAAAGAATTAGAGGAATCCACACTTTCTGAGGATTAAAGGTCCCAAGATGTGGACTACCTATATTCAGATAAAAAGTAGTGTCACAATGGGATTTAGAAATAATCCTTGCTTTTTGTGAGTGGGAACACACATGCTTTTTAAGGGGCAGGAAGGGGCCTTCTCTTCAGTTCCTGCTGACCCAGTAATCACCCATTATTTCCCGTCTTTTCCTCCTGGCTGTAGCGGCCAGAGCAGAGATGGCAGCTGCTGTTACAATGTTATGAGAGATACATTACATTGTAACAGCAGGGAGATTCTGACAATCACAGAGAAGAGGGACTCTTTCTTCTTGCTGCTTTATGTGGGGAGAGTCTGATTTTAAAGAGACAGCAATCAGAAAGATGCTGCCCTTTCGCGCTGAGCTGATTCCATGCAAAGCTGGTGCCTACTTTGTCCCTCCTTCCTTGTAACATTGTTTATGAGGTTATGAAATGGCCTTCTCAAAATCTGTCCCTTTCCTTCCTCACTCCCTTCCCCGTAGCTATCTCTATACTATACTATTAATCAGGGGCAGGCTTACATGGGGGTTTGGGGTTTGGCTCCCTACTCCATAAAGTCGGGGTATAAGAGGGGGAGGGGATTCCCCTCCCCAAATTTGCATAAAAAGGTATAAATGGGGACATGGAAAAATGAAGCTCAATGCAGATTAAATTAATCCGGATTTAAAGCCCAACTAAACTGTGCAGTGGGAGTGCAGCCCTAGTGTGTTAAATTAGTGCCCTTGTGAATGACTTTAAAAAAGTCTACCAGTGAGGGCTCTGCTAAGTTTCTCTAGTGGGCAAATGGAGTGGCCTGGCATGCACCGAAGGCCAATCCACTGTTCTGATTAAGAAAGGATCGAGGATCACTGGGAGAAAACTCTCTCATATTACCATCATCATTGGAGGTTTGAGGTCTAATGGCATGCCTTGGTCCCCAGCCCACTTCTTTCCCTGAAGCAGAGGAAAAAGACTCTGCTAAAGGTGAGAAGAAAGCCTCTTAGCTACTGATGGCAGAAGAAAGTGGTTCTCTCTCAGCACCTGACAGTTCTTTGCATGGGAGATTAAAGCACCCAGACCAAAGAGGGCCTGAAACACTGAAAACAAAACAAAACAAAAACCTAATTAGCTTTGTAGTCCATCATTCTATTTTAAAATTATACTTGGTTCCATGTTTACTGAGAAATGTATGGGGCGGAAAGTAGTTTTATACTGCATAGAATTGTGCTCTGTGGCTATATTCAGAGTTCTTTAAGTAAAGGAATATAAAAGTTTCTATAGTAGTTCTCATGTACCCTCAGGTGGTGATGGCTGGAAACTGCAGTCAGATTATTTTTGTTTAGGTTTTTTTTTAGTTTTTAGTTGACCTTAGTAAAATTAGTTCTTCAGTATGAGAAATGTGTGAAGAGAAAGGCAGACAAATGTGATCAAACACATCTACACACTTGGATGCAAACACACCTTCACTTTAAACCTTCTTCTGCCCATCTTCTAATTGCAAAGCTCACACCTTTTCATTTCTGCACTTACCTTAGATCTGGAACAGGATTAACATGATCCTCTTCAGGATCCTTTCTGACCATATACCTGCCCTGGCCACCTCTGATATGCTCCATCCACACAGAATAGAATGTAATCCAGATCAACAGGGCTCTGATCTGGATTACCGTTAGTTCTAAATATTGAGAACTGCTGGTGTACCAACTCAGTACAAGTACGTGTACCAACTACTGGATCACAGAGGCATGTAGAAGGCACACCTTCATTTTCAGGATTAATGGGGACCCATTTCAGTGGTGGACCAATGCACATTGCCCAAAGGGATTCCCTGGGGGCTCTGAGGATAGGAGCTTCAGGGCTGGTGTGGAGAATAACCTGGACAGCACCCTTCCAGATCATGCCTTGCCATGGCCTGAACCAGAGTTCCTCACTGCTTCAGACCTATTGGTTCAGATCAAAGCCAGGTAAGCATAGAAAGGCCCAAGGTCCCTTAAAAAACATTTTCTTCCTACTTTTCAAAATGCTGATTCTTCACAGGGTTCTCAACTTGTCTAGAACCTTTTCTGTCACACCAGAACTGGGAATATGTATTCTACTCTGTCATAACTGCCTCCCTGTCTCTTAAAAATTTCCCATTTAGATAGAAAGGCTGCTGAAGCAGCTCCCAAATACTGCCAGAATTAACACCAGAGACTAGGGGCAATTTTGCACTTCCCTTCCCAACCGCTGGACGGGAAATGTGTGTGATGAACTAACATTGACTAGTGCTCACACTTGGGAGCACCAGTCAATGTTAGGCTTCTCACCCCTCTTGTGCAATTGAATACTTACCTCTGCTCAATCACTGGTCGGTTCATGGCACTGCCATCTTGAGTGTGGCGCCCTCCATGACTGCACGTGCCTCAGCACCATTGCCATGATGATGCTGACACTCTGTGCAGTCACTGTCACATCAGGAGGTCACCAGAGCTGCCAGCACACTTGCATAGCAGCTCTGTTGACCTTCATGTCCAACAGAGGTATGGATACTCCCCGGCTGGACACTTCTGGTAAATGACTGGGGAGGGTTAGGTAGCTTATGGAGCACAATTTTGTGCTCCACAGTTAGTTGATAGTTAGGGAACTTCTGGGCAGGCAGGAGGCATTTCTAGCATGTAAACAGCTCCTGCAAGTTCAAATGCACTTGCCCAGATGTTGCCTAATTATCAACTACAGCCTGAAGTCTGAATCAGCCCCAGAAGTTCCAGCAGGTCCCAAAAAGTAGAGAATTCCTATTTGGATTAAAAGAGGTCTTGCTGGTGGATCTAGAAATAATCCTCACTATTTAGCAATGGGGATGCAAGCAGGTTTCTGGGGGAGTGGAACCACGATTTAGGGGCATTCTCCTCAGTTCCCCCTGACCCAAATGAGAAGCCATGATTTCCTGTGCCCTAGCCCCCTTCCTTCCCCTGGCTGTCCGCCATTAGGTGCTAATGAGATCAGCCTGCCTGAAAGGCAGGTGAAAGCTGCAACATTGTAAGAGTTCAGTATAACAAATTGCCCTAGGGTTGCAAACGTCAGTTCTTGTGTCCCTCCCTCCTACCATTCACATCATTTTCCTGCATCCCTGCCATTCATGTTTCTCTGATGTTCTGATCCAGCGCAATTGTTGGCTGCTTGTGTGAAAGCCTGTTTCCCTCTGTCCTTCCCTCCCCCCTGCCATTTTGCACTGCTTTAATGTACGGATCAAGCACAGAACACCAGAGAAAGTGATCTTTAACATAAAGGACTGCCAAAGCATTCCATTGAATCAGGGACAGGCTTATATAGGGGGTGGGTTTTGAATTGCCTGCCTGAATGATGTCAGGGTATGACGGAGCAGGGAGAGGAGGGAGTTTCTCCCCTGCAAGTCCACATTATTAGCTAAGAGTGGGAACGTCAAAAACCAGACATTGCTACTGATTTTAAAAACCCTGCTTTAAACCCAGATTAAAATGCCCAGTCAGAACCTGGCGTAAATGAATTTCATGAATATGTACTCTCATGCTCAGGGGAGTCATAAAGTTGGAACAGATGAACATGCAATGTATGAACAGGTGGGGGCAACATATTAAGGAGTGATGTGTTTAGGCAATAAAGAAGATTGTACACCCAGAGTATCTCAGCCAATGAGAGAAAAGGGAAGAGAATTCCTGTTGTCAGTAGGAATAAAAGTTAGTTATTGTGGTGTGCCTTTTGTTTAGGGTACCCACCCTTGCAAGAATGTATAAAATAAAACTTTCTGCTACTTCACCAAGTCTGTTCACTTTACTATTGGGGTATTTTACTCTCTCTTTCTAATATAGATTAAAGAGACTTAGCTGCTCCTCTGGGACCCTCAGAGGTATTGCTACCTCTCAAGAAGGAAAACAAGCCTTGGATCCACAAGGAGGAAGGTTGTTGGTAAGTTCTCATTTCATTCCTCAATTCATTCTTATTTAAAATACTTCTATACTGCTTCCCATTATAAAATAATCCCAAAGAGGTTTACAATAAAAGATAGATAAAGTGCTTTGTGTCTAAAAATTTCATATATGAGAAAAGAAAAAATGCACTGGGAAAGCTTGGTTAAAAAGATGTGTCTTCAGCCCGTACTTAAAATGATGTAAGCTTAGGTGGCTTATCACTGTCAAAGGAGACAAGGTTCCACCTAGAAGTCGTGTGGACACTTCTGGGATTGAAAGGGGTCATAGAATGATGTCAGAGGCAACTATATGAAATAGGCCTTCCAGTGGATGGAATTAGGTGCACATACAAATCTAACGCATAAGCAAGCAAACATCAAAAATTCCAAAGCATATCAAACAGAGCTCACTGTAGCTGCTTATTTAAAGATGGATCAGCATCTTGACTCAAGAAAAGATTGGGCTACAGGAAGGTTTGGTCCATGTATGCTTCCCAGTCAAGATGTGGCTTCCACAGGACTGCCACCTCGAGGCTCAAATAAGTGTGACAGAAACAGGTTATAACAGCATTCATGTGATGGTGTGTGGTCTCCTTCAAAATACGATGGAGGATTGGGGTATTCTGCCGCAGTTGGTTCTAGAAGGCACGATTCTTTGGCATGATGAGAATATTACTCCAGGAGAGTATCACACTGGGTGGAAAAAAAGGAAAGAATAAATGGTTATGGTTAAAGTTAATGCACCTCATCAAAGAGCTTCAGAATCATCTCAAAAATGTCTTTATCATATCACAGTAGCCATCCTATTCCAGTCCAGCACTAAACTGTGAGCCTATTTGGTCTTATGGTTAGAGTGCTGGACTCTCATTTGAGAATCATTGGGTTTGATTCTGCACGCCTACATGAAGCCAGCTGGGTGACCCTGGCCTAGTCCCAGCTCTCTTTCTAAGCTCTCACAGCCCCACCTACCTCACAGAGTGTCTCTTGTGAGCTGCTTTGTCAGCTGCTTTGAGTCCCCTTAAGGGTTAGAAAAGCAGGGTATAAAAGCCAATTCTTCTTCTTCTAAATCTGTTACTTTTCAAATAATCAAAACGTGAGAGTGAATATACCACTAGCACAAAAATAATATCCAGTGAATATCAGCTTTCAGGGTTGGATCATGTATACGGAAATAAATAAATTGTGTATAGTCTGATGACAGGTGAGCAATATATATCCTTAATTATGAAAGATAATGATACCATATCTGCAGCTTCTGATGCATCTTTGTTTTCCTGGACATAGGTTGTCATGTATGCAAAGGTCAATCCTTGGGACCGTGGATCTTAAGGGGAGTGGTGGGCAACTCCAAGGTACCACTAGGGTTAAAATGAGAAATACATTCAACCAACATTCAAACACTGACATATACTAATGTATCTCTACTAACTACAGTGTAACCATATCATCTATATCTAAAAGCTATATTTCTATAAATAATAAGCAAGTTCACACTTCATCCCTTCAAGATTTGGTTAATGCCTTTCTCTCCATATTTGCAGCCGTCCCTTGTAACTGAGTGCAGATGTGTGAGGGAAGGGAATAGTCCTTAAGCCCAATAAATAAAAATGAACTAAGACTTAAGAAACAACCTTATTTATTTATTATTTACATTTATATCCCGCCCCATACCCGAAGGTCTCTGGGCGGGTTACAACCTTCAAACAACAGATTAAAACAGAATGTACATTAAAAGACTTTAAAAATTCAACAACTTTAAAACAAAAGATAGTGTGTGGCCTGGGTGGGAAATATAATCAACTCAGCCAAAGGCCAGGGTAAAGAGGTGCATCTTCACCGACTTCCTGAATATATATAAGGAAGGGGCAAGACGCACTTCGAGGGGGAGGCTATTCCATAGTCTAGGGGCCATCACAGAGAAGGCTCTCTCCAGGGTGCCCACCAGCCTCACTACTAAAGGTGGTGGGACAACCAGGAGGGCCTCACTGGTTGTCCCACCACCTTGTGCAAGAGCCATTGCAAATGTAGTTATATTGGTCTCTTGGGGAACTAGGGAGACACAGAGTAAAGTCCTATTTCAGACATGGAGTGATTTTGCACTTCCCTTCCTGTCCACTAGATGGGAAAGGAGCGCGATTAACCAACGTTGACTAGCACTTGCACTTGGAGCGCTTGTCAGCTTTGGCTGTTCCCTCCCCACCGCAATGGAATACTTACCTGATTACCTGGTCCTCCTCTGGCCGCTGCCATTTTGGCTGCGGCACCTTTCACAACTGCACATGTGTCAGCGCCATTGCCATGATGCTGCTGGTGATGCTCTGCGCATGCATGTCTATGGTCGTCTGAGGTACCAGCACACTTACACGGTGCCTCAGATAACTCCAGAGCACCAGAAAAGGTGCAAATGGTCACACTGCTGGACATGCTCGGTAAGTTTCTGGTAAACGTTGGTTATGGTGTGGAGCACGACTTCGTGCTACACACCTAATCAACAATTAGTAAACTTGTGGTGATGCAGGACACGCTTGGAGGCTGTAGCAGCCTCCTCAAAGTGCAGATGCTCTTCACCAAATGTTCACTAATTCTTAACTAGCTGCCAAAGTGCGAAAAGGCCCATGTTCATGTTGTTGATAATGGTGGTCTCCAGGGAGGTACAAAATGCAAAGAACTTTACAAAAACAGATGAAGGAGGATGCCTTTGAAAAGGGAAAAACCCTTATGCCCCAACTAGATAACTTAGGTAGTTGATACTAGAAGATTTTAAGGGACCAGTGAAGAGCAAATGCAGCCCTAAAGGAATACAGTAAAGGAAACTCAGGAGGTAGCAGAAGAAGCACTAGTTGTAGCAAATAAAGATGAGGTGAGGAAAATAAACAGTGATATTGAGCAACTCAGAAAAGAAATCTCCAGAAGAGAAAGACATTGAAATTTTAAATTCTGCGGAGTTAAGGAGCGGGTAGATGATATGAAATACGATTACAAGGCGGCATGAGGTTCTGCCTAACATTTCTATAGAAAGCCTGGGCATTCTGAAAGTCTACAGGATTCCTCATCTGCATCACTGAGTAAAAGAACTACCACAAAACATCATTTTGCTTAAATCATTTAATAAAAAAATGCAAATTTACCAAGGGCTGCTGTAAAGTCAAACGCTTATATTAGAAAGTAGCAAATATCTATTTTCCAAGATATCCCACCTGAAATACTTCAAAAGAAAAGGGGGGGGGGAAAGGTGTTTAGGGAAACCATAACAAGATTGAGAAGTACCTGAGTTGTCTATTGCTGGGGCTACCTGTGGGTGCCAATAATTACTCAAACAGAGAAAGAGTGGAGCATGGCTACAAATGAAGCAGCAGCAATGAGCTCTTCTAAGAAAGGAATATAAACGAAGAGAAAACAGAACAGAATAATATGCCTCACGACTGAGTTCTTTCAAACAAAGGAAAATGGGAAGAAAATTATCTTTAAAGGCAATCCTGCATACCCTATGTTGCAAGAGCATATTTAGAGAGCCTTCCCTCCTATATACTATTTTATACTACTAGCATAAAAATGATATCCAATGAATATCTGCTTTCATGACTGGATCGTGTATATGGAAAGAAATTGTATATAGCCTGATGACAGGTAATAAATATATTCTTAATTATAAGAAATAACAATACCATCTATGCAGCTCCTGATGCATCTTTGGTTTCCTGGACACAGGTTGTCATGTATGCAAAGGTCAATCCTTGGGACTGTGGACTTAAAAGGGTATGGTGGGCAACTCCAAGGTATCACTAAGGTTAAAATGAAAAACGCAGTCAACCAGCACATACTGATAAATAAATACTAATGTATCTGTGTGTCCACGCTGACTACAGTGCAGACACATTCTTTGTGTTTCTGTGAATTATCATCACGTTCACACACTTCATGCCTTCAAGAACAAGCCCGATCAGTTCTAGATCAATTCTCAAACCTTTTGTGAATCGTTCACAAACAATGACAACAAAACATTCACATACATTGAGAAAGGCCCTATTTAAAGAGCCAGATATAGTCACTTTAGAACAGTTCAAACAGCTTGGTTCAATCGGAGGCATTTTTGCACTACACCCGTTCCATTTGGAACGGTTGTAGGACGGGAAGCCTAAGACACTTCAGGACGCTTTGACCATTCACACATAGGAGCACAGGAACGCGTGTAAACACATTCTGGCGCGCCTGTGTGCGAATGCTCAAAGCATTCTGAAGTGCCTTAGCCGGCAAACGCCGGCAAGGGGCGGGGAGACGGCTGCCGAGGCTCCCGCAGCCAGCAAGGCAGGCAATCAGCTGATTGTCAGCTAGCGCCGGCGGGGGAGGCGAGCCCGCGGCTGTCAGGGAGAAAGAAACATGAGCGAATGCTTCTCTCCCCGAATGGCTGCGGGCGCTTCATCCGCACCGGAACGGATGTAGAGCACTTTAAAGTGCTCTACATCTCGAACGCGCGCAAGACAGCTCCGGACGCGTCGGAGCGCAAGCCCCGCTGCGGCAATGCGTGTGCAGCGTTCGAGGCTGTCTTGCATGCGTTCGAAAACCCCGTGTGCGAAAACACCTCTGGTTTGAGCAAACACCCCAGGTTCCGTTCAAACTGAGCCGGCCCCTCTCAGACATGGGCTGGCTCTACCTTATTTGAACCAGGGCTGTGGTCACACCTAAGGTTTAATCCAGCTTCAGTCTACCTTCAGACTTGAAAACTATTACTGAAAATGACCAAAAGGAAAATAACAAAAAGAAGTCTGAGTTTAAATTTTGCAGACAGTTTCATATAAGGAGGTTTATTTCATGTAGATGGATGAACTTTCTCAACAGAATAGAAGAAACAGGGCAGTTAGGATTAAGGTTAGGAACAGTTCAGGATTGGGCTAGGGGCAGAGGAAGAGGATTTAATATTGAGTGAGAAGTTGAGAAGGTTATAAAATATATTGATAAGAATGCAAAATATCAAAAATATATTTAGGTGGTACTGAAATATAACCTTATGAAAATGATGCGTTGATAGTGTTAGTGATAGGAATATAGAGTTTAGCAAGGAAAATAAAAGGTTATATCATGCAGAAGAGAGAACGATTGGGAAAAGAATGAGAATAGGTTATATTATGTATCAGTATATTTTATAATTCTGTGTTTGTTGTAGTAAGTAGTGTATTCTTCACTGTTTGTTCTTGACCTTTTTCTGGACTTGTTATAATTTTTGCAATTTAACAATAACAATAATATTCAAGAATGAAGTTGGGGATGTAATTATAGTACGTCTTCATATGCCGGCAGAGGAGGTTTATAAACAGACAGTGGTACCTGGCGGGACTCTGCAGATCCTACGAACGCATCTCTGGCTTTGGAGGCAATCATAATCACTTCTGCAATAATGGACCTGTGATATGATGCATCGGAGTGGATTTCCTGTGCAAATCTCAGAAAAGGCTGGAATTCAAAATAGAAGGACAAGGGAATTAGAAATACAGTATCAAAAAGCCAACAGACACACACATTGTAAAATACATTTGACTGCAGTGAGTCTCAGAAAAATGCCAGCAGGAATTTCTTTCCTGTTGGCAAAGGAAAATAAAAAAAGTTGCATAAAGTTTGCATATTTTGTACTATTTGAACTTGTGCATTATCTGCTGAAGATGCAATAGTAGGCCCAAAAATAAATCTCATGGACAAAGAAGAGGAGGAGAGGAAGAAAAGGAGGAAGCAGTGGCAGCAGCAGCAGCAGCAGCAAATCTGCTGAATATTTCCTTACTACATGGAAGGAGTGCACAAAAAAAACTGTTCCAAAATATTTGGAAGAGCCATATGCATTCCACAAGGGGTGGAGAAGTTTAAACACACTCAGTGTACCTTTTCTGGTCACCTAGGAGCAACATAATGCATGTGCAACAGGGGGAGAGTGCTATGGATGGAATTTGTGAGTATATCCAAAGCACTAAGATCAGAGTTTTTTTCACGTGAATGATTTTTGAGAGATACTATACTTTGTAAGTCCTTTCTCAAAATGGGTGTTTGGGTTCTCTGGTCTGAGGCCAATTCACAGTTGGCCCTGTAGTTCAGGATAGGTAACATCTGGTAAGAGGGCTTATTTTGTGGTTAGAGTGTTGGAATCTAGAAGTTTCCTGGTTCAATTCTGCACTCCTCCATGAAGCCAGCTAGGTGACCTTGGGCTCTTTTCTGAGCTCTTACAGCCCCACCTTCCTCACAGGGTGTCTGTTGTGAGGAGAAGAACAGAAGGTTTATCAGCCATTTTGAGTCCACTTAAGGGTGAGAAAAGCAGGGTATAAAAACCAACTATTCTTCTTCTTCTTCTTCTTCTTCTTCTTCATCATCATCATCATATACCTGTCAGGCGGCAAATTCAGCTCCTGGGGCAGTGGATGTACCACTTGAGGGGCAACGGAGTGATCTCCAGGGTACACATCTCCTTAATAGACCATTGCTGAGATGACAATAAACCACTGTCCATGGTGGACCATGCCGGCTTCCACCAACTGCTCCTCTGAGATGATCTTTATAGGATACTTGTTATGGTTCTGCTGCCCTGCCCCAATTTGCCTTTTAAAGCCAGAGTTCTAAAGTGAAAACCCCTCAGTTCAGACTCAAATGGAAAGGTCCTGGCTGTCAGAACACCCCCATAGCTGTCTTCTGAGGAGAGTTCAGAGAGTTAGGAAAGGCCTCTGTTTAGAGAGAGCAGTATAGACCAGCCTTATTAACTATTGTGGGTACTATATTAAGTAAATAAATTAGACAATAGCAACAACGACAGCAAGTTTCATCAAAGGCCCAAGGACAGCTCCACCGTTGAAACCAAAGCAAAGCACAGAACCAGAGTTAAAGTTCCTGTCAGAGTCCAAGCTGTGTTCAACGGAGGGACATGTAAAGTATTTGTTTGCCTTAAGAAATAACCTGAAGTTGTTTGTGTTTTGTTTTCCCGAGAATAAATCAAGTAAGCTCTGTTTGAATAAAGTCTCAGATTTCTTCAGAAATTGCTTGAAAATAGACCCATGATGTCCCCTCAGATACCAAACATAGGCCTAACTCAATAGAGACCTGAGCGGCCATCAGAATACTCTAATGTACCACATTCAGGAGGAAGCTGATGCCCTTCCTGTGTGAGGAGGGCAGAGAGACTGAAAGAAGGATGTCACATTCTGCTATCCAGACCTGTACAATCAAAGCAATTCAAGGGGGGGGGACAAAAGCCAAACATGCTGTTCCTTGACCCCACAGAAGCACATGTAGGCTAGGGCTACTAACCAAAACCAAACAGGATTCCAAAGAGCTCCTAGCTGTATGCACATAGGAAGAGAGGAATCCCCCTCATAAGACTCTATTCTCACAATGCAAAACAAACTTGTCACCCAAACATCATTCATATACTACCCCCTCATAAGATGTGCCCCAGTCTGCATGTTAGTGCTGTGGCACAAAACTATACAAAATCCAAAAAACACTAACACGTATACACCCCACTAATGATGCCAGGTTGCTGATGACACGGGGTATGTTCAGGTGCTTTGTGCACTTCAGTTAATTCAGATTAGCTAGATCTGGATCAACCACAGTGGACTTTAAAACAGCAAATGTATGTTAAAGAGTGCAAGCACAAATGTAGACCACATTTATCTGGTCTACCTCTTAGCACAGTTCTGATCTGAATCTACTCTACTCCCATACAGACGGTGTGTTCTTAGCAGCTCCTTGATCCATATTGCTGTGAAGACAATATATTCTTAGCAGCTCTTTGATCTGGATTAACAAGTAAGTGCAGAAATGTCCTCAGTGCCTCTAAGGGCTGTTCAAGCCTTATAGGGGTTAGCCTGTATTTTTGTTACTTGAGAGGACACAGATGCTTATCCTTAAGAAATTCCCATAGAAATGATCTGGGTCTTTGTTCGAACAGGAATTAATGGGATTTATTTTAAAGTAAACAAAACACATAAACAAGTGCCGGTTCCTTTCTCAAAGAAATCAAACAGGTACTTTACGTGTCTTTCAGTTGCAAACAAGATGGACGCTAACTGCAATCTCTGAAGTTTAGATTCTCTTTCTCTCTTCTTGTTTCAAAAGATGCAGATTCCTTTATGACTCTCTGGGTGAATTCCCATTCAAAGAATAAAGCACTATATACAAGGCTATTTAAATAGCTATTTACATTGATATGTAAAGTGCATTAAAAGGAAACAAAGGAGCATCTGGCAATCGGATTCAACCCCAATTTTGTATCCCCACCCTTAAACACTTAAAATGTTTCCAAAAACGGATTGGGGAAAGCGATTCTTTTCCCTCCTCAGCCTTTCCCCACCCCTCTCTCCCCACTGCCCAGGGCGCATGGCAGCAGAGGCAACTCAAGCCCCGTTTGCCCACTCCACCTCCACAGCCATTGATTGGGGGTGGGAACGACGAGGATCCAAACTGTTTTGAAACAGCTTTAAAGTGGTAATGGGAATTAAGCCTCTGTGTTTAACTTGAGAGTTCTTGCTATTGCCTTGTTATTGCCTTGATACTGCCTTCCTAAAAATTAATAAGGATGGCCTAAATGCTATCTTTTACCCTTAAAACACAAGCCTTTTTTTTTTCTTTCTCTGCAAACTTTCTATAGAGAGAGTTGGAATGTATCGAAAACGTATCCAGCTAGTATTACAGCTCCACCCAGCCAGGGCTAGTACATTTGAACCTACATAAATTCCTTTGTGGCTGATTTTAAAGTTATTTTCACAAACTAATTTCTTCATTTTCTTTCTTTAAAAAAAAAATATATAAATTCCTTTAAAAGCCCCCATTTGCCCCATAACTGTACAAATGGTCCCCCTGAGCAACCTCATTCATTTCCTAAGATGAAAAAGTTCAACAGACAGTTTGAGCCAAACTCTGGACTTTCCTGGGGTTCTTGGGGTTCAATCTGAATCAAACCAAACCAAGAAAATACTATCCATGCACATCAGATGACTAGAATGATGTCAACATGTGTACTTCCTAGTGGATGCTGTGAGTCAAATTCTGTACATCCTGTTTTCTCCTTTGCCTTTGATTAACCAGAAGAGGACAATGGAAAGTTATTTTACATCACATTGATCCCTCCCCAAAGTTTTGTTACTTTCATTAAAAACAAACATCATTTTTGCCTGTTTTCTACTGTCATTGTTACGAGAGGGCAGTGCCGAAAAGAATTTCCCATAGCTGGGAAGAGGAAACCCAAAGATAAAATGAACCTGTCGGTTACACCCTCTCCCCATGTGGATAGGTTGTAAATTTTAGTAAACATTAAAGGTATTTAAGTACCAAATTAATTCATTTGTCATTCAACAGCATCAGTACAAAAATATATATAAAAATACATGCAGCAAGTTGGAGAAATAGAGGAATTAAAATGTGCAGAACAGTAAAGCAAATAGTAATAATTTGGTTAAAAACAGGCAAATATGACAACCCTTCCAAATGGGGGTATATAGTGCTAATTACAGTATTAGTGGGTTATTTGCTACTGATTGGAGGTGGACGAATTCATTCAATTATGTAATCTTGTCACCACCTCTTCTATCTTCTGCTTGAGAAGCCCAGAAGCAAGTGGTGGGCCACTGTGTGAGACAGGGTACTGGGCTAGACATGTTGTGGCCTGATCCTGCGGGGCTCTTCTTATGCTCTTAACCTAGGCTAGGTAAGAATTTCTTAGCTGAGAGGCCTTGGTCAGGATTCGTGTAAAGGTGTGGATTTCTGCCTAATTTCATAATACTTCAGGCAAATTAAAAAACAAAATATATGAAAAGTCATATACCCGGAGTTCCATCTGCCCTGCACCTACTTCAGCTGTGCCACGCCTTCCTCCGGGGAGATAAAAAGAGGGAAGAGACGCTCACACCCAACCCGGAGTTCCATCTGCCCTGCACCTACTCCAGCTGTGCCACGCCTTCCTCCGGGGAGATAAAAAGAGGGAAGAGACGCACACATCCAACCTGGAGTTCCATCTGCCCTGCACTCACTTCCTAGAGGCTGGTATGAAGAAAAACGAACACTTCATCCACCTCTGGTTTCAGCTGGGCCATGCTTTCCTCCTGGGAGCTAAAAAGGGGAGGGAGACATTGCTTATTATATATATTTTGATGTCTTATTTACTGAGATTGATTTTTTTACATGTTGTTGTATTGATTTCATTGTTTCATTGTAGGTTGTTGTCTGTGTATTTCTCATTGATTGTATATGTTTTATTTTGTCAGGCCCTTTGGAAGAAAGGGCATTAGAAATAAATGTTTTATTTTTATTATTTTAAAAGTAGAATGAGGTCAACTCTGAGGATTTTCTGGAAAAACTTGTGTCTCAGACTCAATGGCTTACTTGAATTTTATAACTAGCAAGATACAGAACATAATGTGCAACCTGAGATCTTTGCAAATTATATGTCAGGAATTAAGTTTGGGTTCTGCCTTGACATTTCATGTTAAGAAAGGTAAATTGTAGTTGACGCCTACAATGTACATGGTAAAAAAAAAATCTTTCTTTAAGTGCATTGTTGTTTTCCAGCATAACAAATTACAGATCAGCATTTTATTACTTTAAATCACTAATATTCAAGCAAACCTGTAGTCTCTATATACTTAATTTATGAAATAATGAAATAAAGTTCAAATTCCTCATAATAATCAACCAACCAACCAACCAGCCAAGTGACATTGTATGATATATGAATAACCATGCAAGTTATCATTCCTGTCATGTTCCAGGCTATATTAGCTAACAAAAAACCTTCTGCTTTTATTGATTTGATTAGCAAGAGGTGTCCCCTGATACACTGATTATATAAATGTAATTACAAATGATTTGTCTCCGTGGTATTTCAGCAAGCAGTGAAACAGGAGCTGAAATCACATGAATTTTAAAATGCAGCTCTGTCAAGCCTTTTTTAGACTTTCCACACTCAATCCATATTATTAGATCCAGATTAGCTTGATCCAGATCAACTGTAGCAGGAGGCATCTGCATTCAGTAGGCTAGACAGTGGGGAATGCGAATATGGGGAGAGTCAATGCAAACACATAAGCGCTGTTCTGTATTAGTGGATGAGAACCAATGCTGACAACACTCTGAAACCCAGTTCAGTTGGCCCATGTCTCTGTCATATGGGGTAGCTACCTAGCAGGCAACGCAAGGTGTCTCTGCAGGTGATGCAAAAACATTGTTGCTGCCAACAAAGCCATTTTTCTGAAAGGATTGCAGAGGCGTCTTGGTGGCTTCACCATCACAGCACACGTTCCTTAATGCCATACCTATGGTCTTTCCTGTTTCCTGTCTCATCACTTGTGCCACATCAGATGGCACTAATATTTTGTGGCACCAGTTAATCCAGTCCACTACTAATCAGGATTATTACATCCTTAGTATGGATCTGATCCAGATTACGACTAGCCCCAACAAGGCTCCTTGATCCAAATTACCAGATAAGTAGAGAAACAGCCTGAATCTTGCTTCCCACAAGACTACCCTACCAGCAAGGCCTTTGTCTTCTATTAATAGTCATTGCTTCTAGTCCTTACACAGGCAAGAAAGTGGACAGGCTGGAATCTATCAGCCTTATTCAAAACTTCAGACTCTTTCTCCAAGCTGCTGTGGTTTCTTCCGTCTGACATTTTTTCCTGGCAGCAGTGACAGCACCTCAGGAAGCAAGATCTACACATGAGCAAAACATCACCAGCAGTAGAAATGCACATGGATCTTTATCCAGTTCATTTAGTATTCTCCACTATCTTTCACAAATTATTGCCTTCAAATGACAGAACATGTACCAAGACTGAGTTTGGTTGCTAAAAAATGATTCTTCTCATCCTGTATTCCAGATTCTCTTTTCAATCATCTCTTACCTTGTGGCATTCTGTAACACGATGTGCACGGAAATTCTATCCAAAGAGCCAGAAGTCCCACAGGCAGTAAGGCCGAGAGAACCTTCATGGTGCCTTCGTGAATTGGGTATGAATAGTCAGAATAGATTTAGCCCTGTATTTAAATCAGAATCTGGGTAGGGTCAAGATCATATGCCTTTATGTCTTCCTCAAACTGTTTTGAAAAACTTTGAAATGATTGCCTTGCACTGTCTTCATAGATTACATGTGCTGTCATCAAAGCTGTAATCACTAAAACCGGAAAGAGTTGATAATGTACCCATAAACAACCTGCTTCAAAGAGATGTTATGAGTCACACCTAATTAAAGCTCATTCTAACATGTGTAGGAAATGTATTCAAATCTAGGAATGGTTCAAGGCCAGACCTGAACTGGGAAAAGAAACATTTCCTATTACCTAACTTGTTATATTATCCTCAAAATAGAACAATAACAGCCATGGGATATAGGGTGTTTTCCCACTGTCACTAGAAGTACCCATTAAGTACCCATTAATGGGTACAAAAATGCCATTACGTACCCATAATGGGTACTTAATGGGTACTTTTAGTGACAGTGGAAAAACACCTATAGCTGAAGGCTGACTAGGTCAGTATTACAATGTGTGCATTTTTAGAGCAATTACACCTTTCAGGCCAGAATGTCCCTAGTTAAACCTATCTGAGACCTCTTTCCAGGTATTATAGTGAAGTGCTGGTAATTAAGGGGGTGTACGAATGCAATTTTTGATATTCAAATTAAATTGAATATCCAAATGTCCGAATTTGTACAGATAGAGAAAAAAACAAATGTATTAAAATTCAAACGGATTCAGATACATTTGTATCTATCCGTACGAATATTCAATACGTATTTGATGAAATGAATGTTGGCAACATTCGTATGTATCTGTGCGGATCCCGTTTTTATCCCATACATATCTGTACAAATGCATACGGATATGAATAAGATGCATATGGATACGTATGTAATGTGCAGGCACGCGTACAAATATGAATGTCAGAATTAGTCATACGATTGATTCATAATATTTGTATTTGTTTGAGTATTAAAAAACAAACGTCTGGACATTTGATTCAAATTCGAATGTCTGAATTAGTCCAAATTTGATTAAATAACGAATATTTCGAATATTCTTGCACATCCCTACTGGTAATATCTGGAGCAACAGAGCAGGAATGAGGGACTGAAAAAAAAGTATGTCTAAGGGCATTTTCACATTTATCCCACGGCAGTTAGTAGGGTCAGGGACAGCGGCCAGCATTCGTATTGCAAGTGCTGGCCTGCCCCAAACCCCGCCCAAACCTATCCGGGTCTCGGTAAAGTGTGGAGGCACCACCCAAGACAGTCTACCTTCCTAGAGCAACATCCACATGAGACAGGCCTTTGCTACACAGTTTGGTAACACAGTGCACAACTCCGCACCGGCAGCCATGACCCCCTGCCCTGCAGCTTTCACATACAGATGTATTTGAACGCTGCGCACAAGCGTTCACTAGGAGCATCATAGGACTTATACTAGGAGCACTACCGAAGATCACTTGGCCTTTCTCTGGAAAATATCCTGCAATAGGAGTCTGCTTTCCACATGGTAGTGCAGACTATGGCAGGCCCAAGGTAAGACCTACCACAGTCTGAATTAGCATGCAGACAGCAGAACCCTTTCCTGAGATATATTCCAGGATCAGGCCAAGTACAGAAAGGGCCCAGGACAGCCACACATGTCCTACGCCAATCAAGGATGGAGACGGTTTTGCACGGTGTTAATACACTGTGCCAGAGTATGCCCAGCCATCCCAATTGGCCAAGCTTAATACTTGACCAAAATGGTTGTCTGAGGGTGCCTCAAGATGCAAATAACAATCACGGTTATCTCAAGGCTGTTTTGAGATTGCTGCACAAATCCATGGCAATCCTAATATAGCCCCAGGTCCGTCTCTGCAATGCTGTAATATCAGCATTACAGAGAATCCAGTGACAGTGTCAAGTTTTCTGTATATTCAGTTCCTTGCTTCCAACTGCCAGGTCTGTGCATTATCATCCCTCTTGCAAAATACCCAGATGCTAGCAAGAGTTTGGGAGGGGGGACAAAGGTAGGTAAGTCTGCACTTGCTAAGATCTGAGTATTCTGGAAGAGGAACATGAACTTGAAGAGCTAACAGGCTGAACGAAGCACCATCAGATGAGCCCTCACAAGCTGTGTGGCAAGAGAGTGGTATAGAAAAACTGTAAGCATTTCAAGAGCTTCACTGAGCTGCCTCTGACTATAAGGTAACCTCACGCACCACATTCAGCAGGAGCAAGGTGCCCTCCCTGTGCAATGAGTGCCAGACAGGGATGCATGTCACATACTGCCAACCCACCTTCCCCTTCATTGCCAATCTGTGGACCAGCAATGGCGGACTGCCCAGTTCTCTCTCTCACTGCACATTGATGGGGAATGGAGAGCAAGGTTGATGGTTCAGCTAGTGCTGGTGCTGGTGTTGGTGCTCCAACTTACTCTTCACCAGTGAGGCCCTTTTGAGCCCTGTTGCATGTGGAAGAGATTGATGGCACTCACACGGGCAACGATCTGTCTCAGGCCATGGATCATCAGGTGATGGGTTGGGTAATCTGGGATCCAGCCATCAGCCCTGGATTTATGGTCACAGAAAATGAAAGAGTATGGTCAAGGCAGCTGGCCAAGTGGGACCTGTTTCTGTCCCTCTTCACCTGATTGTGAGGGATGCCCTTGGACCATCTGGGCTGGTGCCTAGGAATGGGCTCCCCACTGATTATTTTGCTGTTCCTATGACACCCCTTGTGGTTAAATGCCACAGGATGGCTGGCTGCTAAAAGTGGATTTCTCCCATTCTGTATTCCAGAACCTCTTACCATGTGGGATTCTGTAATGTGTTGTGGAAGGAAATTCTGTCCAATGGGCCAGAGGTTCCACAAGCAGTAAGGCCAGGAGTACCTTCATGGCGCCTTCAAGCACCACTTATAAACAGTCAGAATAAATCAAGCCCTTTATTTAAAGCAATGTCTGGGCAGGGTCAGGGTTGTATATATTTATATGTTTCTCATACTGTTTCTCAAACTGCAATCATTTCATACAGTGAAATGATTGCATTGCACTGCCTTAACAGATTGCATGTGTCGTAGTCACAGCTGTAAGCACTAGGACTGGAAAATGTTGACACCTATAATGTGCTCATAACTTATCTTGTTTCAAAGAGCTCTTGTGAGTCACACCTAATGAATGTTCCTTCTTAACACTTGATGAACATTTATTCATTCCTGGGAATGATTCAAAGCATTCCTATGATCAAAGGCTGTGTTCACACTTTAGTTTTAATTCAGCTTCAGTCCACTTTCAATCTGTTTTATTCTGACATTATCTAACTCAGAAAATCCTCCTGACCACTTTGATGATGTGTTATCTCACTTTGAAAGTGGACTGAAACTAGATTAAAGCATAGGGCTTTTTTGCACGTAACAGCCAAGGGAAAGTGTCTCACAAAGTTTAGTGTATTGCGAGGGCTAGCACTATCCCAGACTTAACCCAAATCTGCCTGGAGGACATTGCTATGGTGATTGCGACTCAGCATGCAACTGCACAGTTGCGACTGTGATGCCACATCCCCATGCAGTATTCACATATGCAACCAATGGAAACATTGCATCCAGGAATTTATCAAGAGTGCCATAGGCACACAAATGTGGCTGCATCACCCCACCCCACCCCACCTCCACCCAGAAGAGGAGTGAAGGGTGCAGGTCAGGTTGTACTAGCTATGTCTCAGCCATTCCTCAGCTATGCAGCTAGGGGATGGTGCTGAATGGAAGCATGGGCAAATCTGCACTTCCTAACCCATCTAGGGGATGGGAAAAGTGAACCTATGCCCATGTGTACTAGCATTTGCACTTGTGAATGCTAGTACACACCATTCCTCCCCTCATGCATCTGGGCACTTACTTTAAGTGCAGGCATGTGTCCAGGTGCTGCCATTTTTTATTCCAGATGTTGGCACCAGTGGGAGTATGCTGACACTGTCACCAGGACAACAGTGACATGCTGTGCGCACACACTGGTTCTGACACAGTGCATCCCATGCCCTTCCGCATACCATAGAAGTGCAAATGGGCCTTGCCAAAGCCAGGAAAGGATGGGACTGCTCAAGGTAAGTGTATGTGTGGAGCACTTTATCATGCTCCACATGTAGTCAACCCACAGTGCAGTCCTGCATGGAAGGAGATGTTTCTGAGTTGGAAATGGCTCCCTGCAGTGCAGATGCTCTAGGAGCACACTGTGGGTTGACTAGTGGCCCAAGTGCAGGAGGCCCTGGCTCTTCTCCATACTGGAACATCCAGGGTCTTCCTCTGTGGGCCTAGTGTGAATTAAGGTTTTGTGTACAACAGTTCTAGGCCCCATAGGTCCACTAAGTGCCTTCTGGACAGCAGCATCTGTATCCTCTTCTACGTGCAACACTGTGAGTGGGCATGACAGTGTGAATGAGCTGGCACAGTGGTGTGACTGCAGTTGGGTCCTGACTGAGGTGTAAACAATAAAGAACAGTTTCCTTGTTTTGACAGAACTTGT
>MTQE01003428.1:20090468-20119613 GCA_014337955.1 Aspidoscelis marmoratus | reverse complement strand
GAACTTGTTCTACGGTATTTATTTCCTAAAGCTATATACAGAACGTTAGCAAAAAAGGGGATTCTGTAGCTTTAAGAGAGAGAGAGCGGTGCCACGGTTGACTGCTACAGGAACCGCTTCACAGCTTATTAATAGGGAAGGAGTGAAAGTGGCATTCTTCGCAGTGCAGGCCTGGGAAGGGCTCAGCTAAAATGGCTTCTTTAACGCTACCTAAAGCAAATAAAATATAATAGAAGGACTGGAGGGTCCAGACTGGCGACCGCTCCCCAGTCAGGGTGGATATTTAACTTTCCGGACCCTCCAGTAGTGTGTGATTGTTACCTTAGCTGTTGCCATGGCAATCTGGCCTGCCTGGCCTGGCCATCTGCACTACAAGTGCCCGTGGCGGCTTTACTTGTACTTGATGTGTGGATGGCCACCACTGTACTTCAACGTTATCAGCTTAGTATGGTATTGTAATATCATACTAGGATGTTAAGTGCAAATAGGCCCATTAATGGAAAGCCATGTGGACCATATAATTCATCCTTCTATTCCATGCCATATCTTTCTTAAAGGTTTAGATCAGTATTGATCCATCAGTACCAGATTCTGTACTGAACAAGCAACAAATTATATTGCTGCTAAGTAAATGTTTGTGTTTCTATGCATATTACCTATTATTTTGTCTTCTTTTCTGTTTCCATTGCAAAATCACATATCAAGAAATTAAATTTTGGGGCACATTGTGATAACTACCCAATTCAGAGTTATCAAAGATAAACATATACAGATTTGATTCTGCCTTCTCTTTTTCCTCTCAGTAAGGCTGCCAGCAGTGTGTGTGGTATGAACATCCCAAGGGAAAGCCATAGAAAGTTAAAGCTCCATTCAGTATTTCACCTGTGAAAACAAGAATTCTTCTGGGTATGGGTAAAGGTTTGTGCCTCAAAAATCCTACTGGGGATAGCAGCCTTCTTTCTTTTACAAGCTGCTATTCATTGACCAAGTCAAATACTCCATTTGCTCAGTCCCCCTGTGTACAGGAAAGAGGGGTGGAATCGGGAAAAGAATTTCTTTCTCAGCATTTCCTGAGGGAGGAAAAATTCATGATCCTGACTGTTTACTACAGTCTCCAAGATCAAATATGCAAGGAAAGGAACTGTTGGATACACACATATATGATGGGTGCCTGTATGCACATATTTAATGTTAGCATACAACTGAGATCTGCAACCAAATGTTGTAGCTTGAAGTATCTTCAAATTCAGAGTCCCAACCACTGAATCTGTTCTTCTCCCATTACTTAACTGCCCCACAGCTTTACTAAGAGCACCCAAATCAGTCTTGGTAAACTCCCAGGTGCAGCGTTGACACTGATTCCTTGTGTGAACTCTTTGCAGCTGAGGCTGTGCAGTAGGCAACTACATCAAAATCACTATAGCAATGGCCTGGCATACAACAGAAGTTGCCATGGCCAGTACTATGGCAATGAGGGTGGTCCCAGGTGAACTGTCCACACCACAACAGCTCCCAAGTAAGTTAGGCCCATTGCTGGTCCAAAAAAGCCCTAACTTCACAAATCTCCTATGCCCATGTGTACTTTTTGCAATTCTCACTTCTGCTTGGCTTGAAAAAATTCCCTTCTTTTAAGTAGCAGCAGTTGATATGTCTGGTCTGAGACTGTATAAGTAAACTGTTAACCCTTCTTTTAAGAAGCTGCACTATATTTTGAGGGAAATCCTGCTAGTGTTGGATTCAAATATCTGAAGGGCTGTCATAGTGTAGAGGGATTGTCCCTATTCTCTCTTGCACAAGATGGGAGCACTAGAAACAATGGTATGAAACTTCAAGGGAGTCAGTACAGATTAGATATTAGGAAAAACTTCCTAACAGTGAGGGCAATCAATGGAATTGGTTGCCACAGGAGGTAGTGAGCTCTCCTTCACTGGAGGTCTTCAAGCAGAGGCTGGACATACATCTGTCTGGGATGGTTTAGGAAATCCTTCACTGAGCAGGAGGTTGGACTCAGTGACCCTAGAGGTCCCATCCAATTCTATTATTCTTCAGTGTGGGATGCTCTGTTGCTCCTGTGGCAAAATGAACCCAGAAAAGAGTTCCCAGATAGCTTCTACATTAAAATAATTTCTTTCTCCAGAGAAGCATTATTCCAAATGACTAAGCTGGAATTGGACAGTTCTCTGAACCTAAAAAGTGTAATTTGGACTCTTCCCTTTTATTTTTGCAGTCCAACAGTCAACCAATATAGTCTGTGGCCGTTCAGACATGGTCAAACATAGCTGAAGTTTCCCTAGCCCCAAACAGTATGATGAACAGACATAGGTCATAACGGTTAACCAACTTCTGAAGAAAGTGTCCTTTGACCCATTATTTTCCAAGGACTCCACAGAAATTAAGGTTTTTGGAGCTAGAATTCGATATGAGAAATAAAAAACACATGCAGAACTAGATTAGAAATCTTCAGCAAGTTTATTAGGATAAAAATTTATATATAATAAAAAGGTGTTTGTTTAAAAATAGAACTACCATGGCCAGCTTCCAGAAAGAAGGACACACAAATACACACTCACACACATGCTCACACAAATTATCCAATATACACGCAGAATATTTTAAAAACTATTGAATTAAAAGTGGGGGGATGACAAATTCTCCATCAATACTGTCAAGGTCAAGGGAGTCCAATTAGACATGTCCCTGTTGGGCTTCTGTAGCATCTTATTTTAGCTGATGCCCTTTAAAAATTGCATTTCCTTTTAAAAAGCACTAATTAGCGTGCAACTGAAGCAGAAAACTTTAGCCAAACAAACTGCAGATGTTGTGGTTCACAGTGCAGAATAACAAGGGAGACACCAGGACGTTCTTCTGTCCATTCCGTAGCTGTGCCTAAAAACTGAATTTGGAAAAGAAGGGGCTCTTCTTTTCTAGCCAGGCTTTTAGGTTTGTTGTGAAGCCTCAAAGAGAGTCCAAATCTGATCATCAAATTCCAGTAGCTCTTGAAGGTGCTCTTACGTTTCCTAATTCCTGCGCATTCTTAGATTTTTTCACCTGTTAGAATCCAAGCAGTTTTTTCACATCACAGCAAAGTGGAGGAAATCATTCTTTTAGAGATTATGTTTGGTTTCTATTTTAGGGAAGACATGCTTTAACCTCCCATCAGGATCTTACATTACAAAGATAGACAACCAATGTCGAGCTACAGGATGGATCTGTGCCCCTAACATAAGGCTGCTGTTTGCAACTATTTCTTCTTGCCAATCTGGTTTTCCAGCTGGTCAAGTCTGGCCGTCATCCGAGCAAGTGGTTACATTAAGGAAGCAAACATGTAAAATTTTGTGAGCAGTCATTTATGGCTTCAGTGTTAAGCATTAAACTAACATAGGTAATTAAAATGGAATAGAAGGGAATATAGAGGAAAGGTTTCTAAATAAAGTAATGCAGGAACAATGAGCAAAAATCAGTTAAACAGCATCTGATATTCACCCTATTTACTGAACATTATGCAAAGGATTTCCAAAATGCAACAGGGTTTGTTCAAAACCTCTCATAAGACAGCATGATATTACATCACAACTTTGACAAACAGGACTGTCTCTCTGCTAGCTGTTTTCCACACCTGCAGAGGGAGATAAGTGGGATGTTGTGGAAACTGCATTTGTCACAATGCAGGGATTGTGTGTAATTTCTAGGTTTGTGCTGAACCAAAGTTCAGCAAAGCACAGTTGTTTCTACAAATTGCTGCCAAAGAAATGCAGGTGCTGGAGGGATTTATGTGGAAGCTGTCTAACGTTTGCATCCAAGAAGATAAATGTGAACAAACCTTTGTTGGCAGGTTTGTCTTCTGTGAAGCCTCCGAGACTCCAACTCAAGAATAGCTCAGAATGAGTAGTTTTGTTAGGAATGGAAGTATAATAGCCACCACAAGCTCATGAGAGAGGCTCTGAAAATTTATCTGTTGGGCCAGGTAATTGATTCTGCACAATTCCAAAGCTCTATCAAAAATTACAAAAGAGAATTCTGAAAGGAAACTCTATAATTCCAGTAGCACTTCATTTATCTTGAATGTGCATTTTTACTTTTGGAATCTCCCACAAACTTCTCATGAGGGTTAGTCCATTACAATGAAAGATAAATTCTTCTGGTATCTTAAAAGCCTAATGCCATAATAAAAATGTGCCTTCTCAAAAACATATGTCATAATTGAAATATTTCAGCCATTAAGATGTCACAAGATTCTTTGATGTGCTCTCAAACTCATACTGATGATGCTACCTATCTGGTGGCAAAACTTCTGCACAAAGTTCAGCTCAGAGAACTGCTACAGTATAGCACTCTGAGTCACAGACATTCACAGCTACACTCTCCATACTTCAAGGGCAGAACTAAATATGTGTGAACGATTAAGGCCACATCAAGACAGAGGATACAAAAATACTATTATGTTCTGGTTATGTTGGGATTCAACATGTATCCGTAGCAACCCCAACATAGCCTTGGGGCATTAGGGTGGAAACCCATTTTATTTTGGGAAAACCCAACAGTGAATGCAAGTTTTCCTGGAAGAGTACTATATCCTACTAGTCTGGACACAGCTGCTGGGAGCTGCCATCTTGAACATGGCCACCACACATGTGGCATTTGAAAAAGGTGGCTGGGCATGCACAGTGGTGGTGATCACATACTTCCAAATATTTCACACTGTCGAAATACCTGGATGTGGACATCACGATATCACACAAGGAAAACACCAGCCTGTGCTATTTAGGCAGCAAGCAATTGTTCTGGGAGAGGGGAGGGCATTACTCTGCATTTTCAAGTGGTACTCTGCATTTTCAAGTGGTTTTGCTGCTATAGCAAAAATGTCTCTGAAGGGCTACTCTGCTATATCATCCAGACAGGACTCAAGTCTCCCAGTGAAACTCTTCTTGTTTTATCAAGTAAGCCAGTTTGGTAGGGAGCCAGATGCTTGGGTTCGATTCTGCACTCCCCCATGAAGCCAGCTGAGTGACCTTGGGCTAGTCACAGCTGAGCTCTCACAGCCCCACCTACCTCACAGGGTGTCTCTTGTGGGGAGAAGAACAGAAAGCTTTGTCAGCCACTTTGAGCCCTCTTAAATGGATGATAAAAATGGAGTAGAAAAACTAATTCTTCATCTTCAAGAGGAACATGTTGCTTTGCTATCTTAGAAAAGATTTTCTTAGTGGTTGGTCCCTGGTGTCCTGTCTCCACTTAGCTGCAAGAGGTATTGACTTCATGTAACTTTAGGTAAGCCTTAAGCTTACTTCTTGGTCAAGGCTCTCAATAGTAAAGAGTTGTGATGAGACGTAGCCCAGCATATTCCTGCAGATAAGTTTGGCTACTATGCTTTAGGAAAAGGGTTTTCTTTAGGTGACTTTCAGATCCATATGAACAGGTTCGTGTTGGCTACCACAGATAGACACAGTCTTTGTAACCATATAGAAATAAATACCTGATTAATCTTCCCACCTTATTTTGCTTCCCATGAAGCCAGATGGATGAAAGCTGCAGAACAAGGTCCAATGCAGAATACAGAGTGATGAATGGGCTGTGCGAGTTATGGACATTTTCCCATTTAATTTCCCCCTAACAAACAAAAGCCACAGTGTCCAACTAAAAATCGCAGGGATTGAAGGATACAGTCTACACATCAATCTCTGTTGGATTGGACACAGCCACGTTTGTTTGTTGTGGGAAAATTAAGTGGGGGAAAAGTCCATAACATGCACAGCCCATTCATCACTCTGTATTTTGAAATGGACTGTACATACATATGACTTACCTTCCCACATAGTTTTCCCACCACCAAATACTCATGGCAGCAACCCATTAAAAATACAGCATAAAATAGATGTACTCCACTTAACTTTGCCTCCATGAATGAACCTGATGTATATGGCCATTTTCCCTGTCAAAGCAATATTGTTGCATCTCACTTTGCTCCTGCCCCAGCATCTATCATGGCATGATGCCACAAGGGCAATCCATATACATCAGATCTCAACCAGTTGTGAAGACCTCTGTGATGCCGCTGCAATCAAATGCAGATTATGACCAACAAATCTATTTGAAACAAAATGCAAACAGCCACAAATTTTGCATTTCAAAATCCACCCTGCAATTTAGGCACCTACCAAAATTATCACTCATCCGCCCACCTCATCAAAGCCCAGCTGAGAAGAAGAGAAACTATATACTGTGTGGGATTTTGCAAAGGAGAACTGACAGTCAAAATAAATATTGCACTTGCAAGTAGAAGGGAGAGACAGGCAGGATGCCTCCAAAGGCCATTAGATGGGATTCAAGAGCAGGAGAAGGTTTTGCCCTCATCTTCTGCTTGAGATGCCCATAAGCAATTGATGGGCCACTGTGTGGGACAGAATGCTGGATCAGATGGGCTATGGCCTGATCCAGTAGGGCTCCACTTATACTCTTAATAGCTTGTTTTCCTCCTAAAATTTCAGTTTAGTGGGAAAAGGATTTATAATGTCTTCCAAACACCACACAGAGCTTCAAAAATGAGTGAGGATTTGAGGCTGGGTTTCCTCGTATCCAAACCCACAACGATAGATGCCAGACCATATTCTCTCTTGTGAAATCACATACAGTATTGCTTGGACATAAGTCCTGGATTTTAGCATAAATTTAGCTCTCTGATACCACAGGGGCTTTTTAAGTAGATGTCAAACCAAAAGGATATTTTTATCAGTGAGATCTTCCAGGATTGCAAGAGTGTTTGTCTGAAACTGTACGAGGGCCTCGCACTCACACGGATTACGGAATTCAGTTTCTCCTTTGCCCTCCTCTGAAATAGAACAAAAAAATACATATTAGAAAAGTAACGAAATATCTTTTGTCAATATTCAACATTAGCAGAAGATCTTGATTTCTTGGAATTATTGCTGAGCTGCAAGTCCCCTCAATAACAAGGAATATTTTTAAAAAGAATGCACAAATCAGCCACAGATTCTTTGCTTCTCACACCTTCTGATCATGTCCTTGGATAGCATTCACAACAGTCATTGATTTAATGGAAAATATAACCCATGTGTGCAACTATTATTTGTTCAGACATTTTTACTGTAGAATTTAATAGGTTTTTGAGAGCAGATGAAGGTTTTGCCTTTGTCTTTTGCTTAGGAATACTCAGAAGCAATTGATAGGCCACTGTGGGAGACAGAATGCTGGACTGATGGGCTGTAGCCTGATCCAGCAGGGGCTCCTCATGTTCTGAAGTAATTGTTAATTGATTAGTCAAGATTATGGGTCCAGCTACATCTAAAGACCTTTCTTCCATCTCTGGAGTTCCACACCAGCAAGTATAATAAGGACCTCCCTTCTATATGTCAGTATAGGATATGGTATGCCCTGCTTGCCACTAGTTCACACAGATGGAGCTTGATTCAAATAAGAACCCTCATGATCCAGATTGCCAGTGTATCTGAGCCACTAAAACTGAAACGGAGCCTACATCCATATGCTGGTTACTTATTCTGCTATATCTGGATATTACAGACTAAAGCATGGATATTCTGGAAAAGGGAAGCAGCCTAAGGAAAAGATGCACCCAAAAGAGATGATGCCCATGGCATGCCCTCAACATTTCAGATGTAATCGTCAAACTAAAAATGTTGTTATTCCCTATGCTTATTTGGATATTGAGAAACATGGTCCAAATCTGAACTCTTCCTATAGCTGTGTTCAGACACAACAAAAGGGGTACTTCAGAGGTGCCTCAGAGAGACAGTGCATGGCCCTTGTGTTCCCAACCCCTTCCTTTTCTAGTACAGTGGGGCGGGAGCAGACTGGGGTGTGAACAATCCCATCTTGAAGCAATCTCTGAGCTGCCTCAGAGATGTTTTTTGGGTCAGTTCTGCAATTACATTACTTACCTGGACAGATGTTGAGTTTAAGATTCTCAGCAATATTAGTCATGGTGTTGAAATCTGCTGAGTAGGAAAAGTGCCGCTCCACTGGTTCAGAAGCAATTTCTCTGAGCTCCTGCTCAACAGCTTTACCAACTCCAACAGCAAACATGACAATTCCTACAGACAGAAAATAGATCTATGCTGAGTCCTTTACAGGATATGAGCAAAGGTATTCAAAACCAGGAAAAGAGAAGGGCTTCCTGTTCCAGTTAGGGATACTTTTATTAAGATTTATATACTGCCCTATTTCATTACAGAATGAAAAACAAAAAACACAAACAAATCAATGGACATGAAAGTATATATTAACCCATGAAAAAAATCAACAGAACTGGGGCAAGAGGAAATTGGAAGGAAATATCCCGCTAATCAACAAAAGGCAATTTGTAGAGGTACATTTGAAGAAGATTCCAGAAAATATTTAAAATATGTGCCCAGTGTATCTCTGGGGAAAGGTTGTTCCAAAGGTCCTTTCTGTGTTTTCCTTAGATCTGAATCAGTACAGATCATGGTCCTCTTCTGGACATCTTTTGTCTACACCCTGGGGCAAACTGGAAAGCCCCCATCCCTCCTAGTATGCTCTGTCTGCATGAAACAGTGTATACTTCAGAACAGGAAGTTCAAAATGGCCTCCCAGTCTGCTTCTGGGCTGGAATACCAGTAGATCTTGATAACAAAGTCTACCCGCATACTAGGGCATGGGAGACCAATTTCATCAGTGCATCTTTTGTTCTGAGCTTAACTCCACAACTGAAGCTGCCTCTGCTCTTTTGGGCAGAGATTCTAAAGGAGATTGTGGGTGCCTCCAAGCACAAGAAAAGCTTTCCAGCCCCTGCAGTGCTGCAGGTCACAGCTGCAGGGAAAGTGCTATGTAAAAAGCTTCTGTTTAATCCACAGCCACACTTTCCCTCTCATGCTGCAAGGATACAGTGGTGTACCAATTGTCCCATCTGGACAACAGGAAGAGGCCATGCAGGGACTTTGGAGCTTTAATAATGTCTGGAGGCACTTGATATATCTTCACTTCACCTCATATCATGGGATTTCCTATGTTAGTTTGAAAGAAGCACAGCAGTTTCACTTTTTCTAGACGGTGTAATCTGAAACTTCTATTTATTTTCACTTTGATAATAACAGGAGGGAAATGGAGAATTCACTAATTAACCACAAATTCCTAGCAGTGCCCAGAAACACAAAGGCAAAATTGGCTGGAAGCTCCAGGAAATGTTTGGGCATGGCCATAGACTGGTTTGCATGAAGAATGGTGTAGACTCTAATCACAGTGCAGACAGGGCTTAAAATAAACAGTAAATCTGTGGTTCCCAGTATGACTACAAAGCTAAAATTTCCAGCTTCTTTTAAAGAAGGCCATGGTACTTCAGCAAATTTGAATCCTATAAAAATGTAATGAAAAACATTGTAACATATCTGGCTAGAGATTATTCTGACCATTAGCACTGGTTATGCTCATTAGATATAGAGCCAACCTTTCTAAGAAGAAGAAAAAGAGTCAGTTTTTATACCCTGCTTTTCTCACCCTTAAGGGAACTCAAAGTGGCTGACAAACCTCCTGTTCTTCTCCCCACAACAGAAACCCTGTAAGGTAGGTGGGGCTGTGAGAGCTCAGAAAGAGCTGTGACTCGCCTAAGGTAACCCATCTGGCTTCATGGAGAAGAGTGGACTTGAATCAGGAAACTATCCAATAAGATGGATGGATGGATGGATGGATGGATGGATGGATGGATGGATGGATGGATGGATGGATGGATGGATGGATGGATGGATGGATGGATGGATGGATGGATGGATGGATGGACTTCTCAGTGGCAGAACACAGGTTTTACATGCAGAATCTCCTATACTTCAGAGCCAGTTATCATCAGTCTAACAGGAAAAACAGGAAGCTATGAGGAAAATGAATTCCTGACAGCTAGCCAGAATAGGCAAGCACAACAGTTATTTAGGCAGAATCATTTCCACCTGTTATTGATGCCAATTCCCTTTGTTCATGTATCAGAGAAGGAAAACTCCTCCAGAATGGTATAATCTGTGAGGAAAAACAGCTAATAAATGATTGAATTCAATCCTCACAATGAATTCAGTGGAAGAATAAAATTGTTATTAGTGAAATTATTTTCATCATTCAGGAACAGCTATAGAATTTCATTTAGTTAATCAAGGTACAAAGCCAACCCCCCTACCCAGCAACCCTAAGATGTTAACTGTCTTAATACATTCAGAGATGACTTGTTTTGCATTTTGGTCTCACCTGATTCCTTTGCCCTTCTGGCCCATTCTGAGATGTCATCTTGGGAACGTCCGTCAGTGAAAACCAGGCCAATCCTGGGTACATTGTGGGACAGTGGCCGAGCTCCTTCTGCTTCCGTGAAGCTGTGTTCCACCATATGCTTGAGGGCCAATCCGGTCATTGTGCCCTTTTCCATGTACTGCACCCTCTGAACTGCTTTCTTGACATCTGCGGCTGTTGTGTATTTGTGGAGCGGAAACTCAGTGCGCACACGGCTAGAATACTGGACCAGCCCCACACGGGTCCCGTGAGGGGACACATCCAAAAAGTCCACAATCTGGTTGACAAACTGCTTCACTAGCTCAAAGTTTTGAGGCCGGACGCTCTTGGAACCATCAATCACCATCACCAAATCAATGTGGCCCGCTTTGCATTCTTTAAAACAGGAAGAAAAGGAGAGGTAAACTGAATGGTGTGTGAGAGAAATTATGAAAGTAAATGTATAGAATTCACACAAAACCTCAGGTACCACTAAAAATTCACACATAAATGATCTCTCCCCCCCACCCCTGCCCCAATGTGTGTGTGAAGTTTTAGAAGGAAAGAAAGAAATTCACACAGATATTCAGGAAAAAGACACATCCAAATATATATGTTGCAGTAGAAAAGCACTGTATTACAGAAATTCACTAAAAAGGTGCTAAATGGGGGGCGGGGGGAAAGACAGACAAACTTGAAAGAATATTTTTTTTAAAAGCTGCAAACTCATGCAGAAATACTGGTCAAATGGTATGCTAGAGAACTGAAGGCTGCACCCACATACATGGCAGTGGAGGTGCTTGACTGGTGCCTGGAGGTAATAATGGAATGGATGCAGACCAATAAAGTGAAACTGAATCCAGACCAGATAGAGATACTGGGTTAAGGAGTCTTTCATTCAAGTCCAGTCAAGGTAGGGGACATTTGATTCTAGATGAGATTATTTTGCCCCAGAAAGAAAGTCATGCAATGACTCCAATAGATGACCAGGCTGGGAAGAGCATAGCATATCAAGCACGTTCTCTAATACTTACTGTTACATGTCTTCTTATCTGACTGGAGCTGCTGACCTTCTGGGCACACACAGTGGTACGATCCTGTGGTGCTGACACACTTAAATTCACATCCATGCTCCACACTGTTGCAGAGGTCGCTGGCTGTGAGACAAATCAAAGGAACAGTTTCAACTGCCTGTTCAGTGAGCCAGTCTGGTTAGTGGTTAGGGAGCTGGACTCTTATCTGGGAATACTGGGTTTGATTCCACACTCCACCATGAAGCCACCTGAGTGACCTTGGGCAAGTCGCAGCTCTCTTCTGAACTCTCACAGCCCCACCTACCTCACAGGGTTGTGGGGAGAAGAATAGAAAAGCTTTGTCAGCCGCTTTGAGTTCCCTTAAACGGGTGAGAAAAGCGGGCTAGAAAAGCCAACTCTTCCTCTTCAGAGATTATATGGCAAAACCTGTGTTTTCTCTAAATATTCTGAAGAAAGATAGGCACAAAGGACTTTCTGTTTTCATCTACAATGCTACCTCACTAAATTGCAGTATTGAAATATACATTTGAATGTAAAGCAAGTGTAGTTTGACTCCTATGTGAGCACAGCCCTTCACTAACAATTTGATCACTAACTTTTGATAGTGGAAGCACAAAGAGAAGGTGAAAAAGACAAAAAGTCAGCTTTTATACCCCACTTTCCTCACCCTTAAGGTGACCCAAAGCGGCTGACAAAGCTTTTTATTCTTCTTCCCACAAGAGACACCCTGTGAGGTAGTTGGGGCTGTGAGAGCTCAGAAAGAGAGCTATGAATAGCCCAAGTCTACCCAGCTGGCTTTATGCAGGAGTGCAGAATTGAACCAGGGGACACTACCAGATAAGAGTCCAGCACTCTAACAGAAGACCAAGGGGCTCATACCACAACACTAAAGGTAGTGTGGGTCTAAAAAAAGCCATTATAGTTCTTGGGTACATGAGTTCCTACATTCCCGACGGAGGAGCAAACTGCTCCCTCCCTATGTATGTATGCACATCACATTGGAGGTTCACTTCTGAATCACCAGCACATGGCTCCTTGAGGGCTGGCAAGCAGGGATGACTTCAGGGCAGTATAAGCAGCATGGCTGCAAGGGGTGCTAAGCTCAGCAGGGTGGAGTAGTTGTCCCTCACTAATAAGTCAACTGTTGCTGCCCCAGCACCTTGAGAAGCATCAAACCAGTTTGTCCAGTTCATCAACCACAGGCTATTAGAATGGATGCCTAAACTGTTGTAGAGAGAGGAAGGGTTCCATTAAAGGCCATTTGCAGGGATTAGAGAGCAGGTGAAGGTTTTGCCTTTGTCTTCTGCGTGAGAAAGCCAGAAGCAATTGGTGGGCCACTGTGTGAGAGAGGATGCTGGATTAGATGGGCTATGGCCTGATACAGTAGGGTTTCTCTTATGTTCTCTTATGTTTTCTGCTTGACCTGCATCTCTCGATCCACGAAGCAGGCCAATTTCCACACCACATTGCCTGCAGCACCTTAATCAACTAGCTGAGCATGCTGCTTGGCCAGCTCAGTCACCCTATGCTGCCTCTCTGGCAAGGTAATTGGCCTACAGGCAGTTCAGAAGTATGGGTTGGAGTGCAGCCTAGGTTGGGCAAGCTGCATGCCCATTTGACATGCAGGAAAAAGCTTTAAACTACCGTCAACATATCTGCACAAGTTTGTTTATATTTCTCAAGTATAATGTAAATTTATAAACACACTATAAGATTGGGGAATCTGAAACATCTGATTAACAAGGCTAATATATCATTCCCCCAAATTTCTTGGAACATGCCTCCTTGTTCCATTTTACAAGGCCCTGAAATGTGGCATCCTGATATAGGCAGCCATTTTGGCAGATGGGTCCAGAGAAGGGCAGGGGACTCTCTCATTCAAGCTTGCAGAAAAGAGGATCCAAACAGGGACAGGCTTTGTGTTATCCTGTTTTGATGGAAACTGCAGAAAGCCCACAGTATCTCAAATGCCATTTGTTCCACTGATTCTGACATTATTTCTGCTTCCACTTACTTTTCTTGCACACTCCTTATCCATCCCAAGAGCCATTGGTGCAAACTACATATGTACAAATCTCACCCAGACATGTCTTGCCATCGGCCTGCAGGGTGTAGCCATCTCGACAGCGGCAATAGAAACCATTAAGAATGTTAACACACTCGTGCTGGCAGCTGTGATTGCCAAATTTGCAGAAGTTGATCACTGTGAGAAAGAGAAGACACAAAACAACGTATGAGTCACAGCTTTGGAGGAAACCATCCTATCAGAGGGGAAACTCTTTGCTATGTCCATTTATAAATATGCCAAGGTAACTTCTTTGAGGTCTCAAGTTCCACTTGCAGCTCCCACAGGCAGGGCCATTAAAAGGCACTTTCTACACTGAGTGAACCTGCCATCCACACCCTAGTGAAAACTATGGCAGGCCATGCTCAGAGCTTGCCATAGTCTGCACTACAGTAGCATGTAGACAACAGACCCCTATTCTGGAATATAATCCAGAATCAGGCCCAGTGCACATGTAAAGAGTATGGGTATGGAGGCCCACCTTTTCTTTGTTTCACCTCAGTGCAAAGACTGGCACACTTGAGATGCCTCCATACATAAACTAAAATTGAAAAGCTCTCTTACTGTGAAGTAAATTTGCTTCATAGGGAAAACAGAATGTCCCCATGATCTCCCAACACTTTGAAGAAGTAGGAAGGGCTCTTCTGGCAACATAGTCAGCCCCTCCTTCTCTGAAAGGCCTGTGGCCTCCCAGGTGAGGGCAACTCTCACAAGATCTCACCTAAACACCCAGGAAAACGCAGAGGGAAAGGAAATTCCACAGCCGATGCCTCAGAGCATCAGGATTTACTTTATGGGGATTAAGGATCATTGTACAACCTATCTTGGCACTTTGACAGCTGCTCCACAGTCCTGCAAAATATTCATCCTGTATGGATTTAGCCCTTAAAGTGTGGTGTGGAAAGAGGACTGACCCTGCTGTCCACCATTAACCTTCTGAAAATCACCACATGATCCCTCACATTAATACATACTGGCCCTGTGCTATTTTCCTCTGAACACTTGCAGCAGCAATTAGTTAGTTTCAGATTTAAACTGAAGTCCCTTCAAAAATCACTGAGTTAAATTAATAGTTAATCAAATTCACTGCCTCCAGTTCTGGTTGTTGTTTTTTGAAAAGCATACTGAAGTGTTTGGAAAGGCATGCAAAAGAACAGCCAAAACGAGCAAGCGTGTGGAATGGTGTCCTTTGAAAAACATCAGGGAATTCTTCAGTTTAAAAACAATGTGAATATAGGTGTATAAAATTACATATAACTCACGTAGATCTTGGAATCAACCAACAAGATGGGATCTTAAGAACAACTGCTTCTCTGCAGAACACTCATTGAAACTACAGAATTTTCTGCCAATTTGTTCTGAAATAAACTTAGACAGATGTCCATGGTGAAAGAGGCCGCTAAAGGCCATATACTCCCATTTACGCCTGTCTGCTTACTATCTGATGAGAGTAAACAGCTGGGAAAGGGAGATACTGGCAGGATCTGTATGGGGTTATTATGACGCTATGGATCTGGCCTGAAAGTGTACCTCTATGCACCTCGAATCACAGGATACACATTTTCCTGCAGCCTCTGAAAACCCACTATACCATAAGCTCTCCCGAGGGTATTGTAACAGCAGAGCAATTGGATTAGCTTTCAGGACTCTTCTCATTACCCTCCTTCTTCTTGTGTCAGGCAGTCTTTGTTTTGTCCCAGGGCAATACTAAAGAATTGGTATGTGTAGCTTCTCTCCTGGCCCTTAGGAACTCACCCTGAACAGAGAAATGCCCACAAGGTTTCTATTTTCATAAGCTTTGCTGTTCCATAGTTCCATAAATACAAACAAAGATTTAGAATTCTCTTCAAAAAGTCCCTTTTTATACTTGCTGTTCACTTTCTCTGTAGATTGGCTTCCTTTTCTTGTGAACTAACTTTCCCTCATGAATCAATTTTCTCGTCAAAAGAGATTGCTTCTTTTCAGGTCTATTTCACAAAGCACCCTATGACCTTCGGGCATATGGCAGAATAGAAATATAAATAATAAATAAATAAATAAAATTCTTAGACAGTGGTTACTCACTACTACATGTCTTCCTGTCCTGGTTGAGCTGATAGCCTGTCCGGCAGCGGCATGTGTAGGAACCTTGAAAGTTGACACACTGATGCTCACAACCATGTCTCCCATCAGCACAGGCATCAATGACTGCCAAGATATTTTTTTAAAAAGCCATAATGAACCCAGATCTGCAAGAGGTTTACCTGCATAATACACGTGTTCAAGTGCTACAACAGGGGCACTATTTCTGCCCTACACAAAAATGAGCATATAGAATCTACTGTCAAATATTCACTTCCTGGATTTTTCCCTGCCTCAGCATGAACTTCCTTAGCAAGGGATCCCTTCCCAAGGCCAAGGGTGAACGTAGAACAATTTTAACATTATCAGTCCGTTATTCTCACCCCAACCAACCAGCAAACCCACTTCATCCTAGCCAAAATTCCAAGGACATTCTTCTGGTAGCCATTTTCTCCACTCTTTCATAACACCCTCACACTTGCATATATTCTACATGAATCCTGGTTATCTTCCCAATCTAACAGTGAAATGGTTGCAAAATTTCATTATACGCTGCTTCAAACATGCAATTTGCAATCTAGGGCCCTTTCCAAACTCGGCAATATCCTGGCCAAGTAAGAGTCTCCCAGCATACTAGAGGGTCTATGTCACACTGCTGAAAAAGGCCTTCCCAGGAACTTTTATTCCTAGACTTCAAAGGCTGGGCACTGGCTCAAAGAGTTAAGCCTACCCTTTTTATTTGGTAGCCCGGGTTTGGGCAGCCTTATCCTACCGCAGTGGCAACCCAGGCTACAGTGGGACACCCTGGCCAGGATAATGAAGGTAAGTGCAGAAACAGCCCCAATTTAGTAATTTGACTATACCATCTGTTAAACAAGTAGTTTGTACATACTGGAGCATGTCTTCTCATCAGCATTGAGCTTGTAGCCAGGATTACATTGACAATAAAAGGACCCTGGGACACTAACACAAGTGTGCTGGCAGCCGTGGTCTAGTTCTGTACACAAATCAACACCTGAAAAACATAAATTGGCACAGGGTCAGTATTTTAATTCATGCATTGGCTGCTTTTTCTTTTCTGCCCTCACATTTCAGAAACATCCTACTTGCATACTGAAAGGCTTTTAAAAGCTCAGCCTAGATTACAAGAGGTTGCTATATCCCGTCACTTACCGCATAACTTGTCCTGGAACTGTTTGCCAAACTGTTGGATGAGGTCAAAAGATTCCACCAAGAATACGTGTTCCTCCAGAGGGGGAGAAGCCATAGCCCGTAAAGAGTTCATATCTGCCCGCTGGACACCAACAGCATATATTTCAATGCCAGCTGCTCGTGCCTGAGCTGCCACATCTGTCACACGGTCCTGGGGCCGTCCATCAGTTACGATCACAGCCACCCGAGGGATCTTCTTGTGCAATGGTCGTGCCCCCTCCTGAGTGGTGAAGGCCACATTCATGGCATACTGAATGGCCAGTCCAGTCATGGTGCCTTGAGCCAAAGGGATGATGTTGTTAATGGCTTTCTCCATGTCAGCCCGGTTGAAGAAGGACTTGAGGGAGAAGACATTCTGTACCTGACTGGAATACTGAATCACTCCTACTCGTGTGGCATTAGGACCAATATCCAGGTTACGAATTATGTCGATCATAAAGCGTCGCATGGTCTCAAACTCAAAGGGGCGAACACTCCGTGAGCTGTCAATTACAAAAACCATATCCAGGGGACCAGTCTTACATTTTGTTGCCCCTAGAGGGGGAAAACAGAGGTGGAGAAAGATTTAAGAATATTTTATACTTCAAAACAAATACTGTATATTCTGGCGTATAAGACTACTTTTTAACCCAGGAAAATCTTTTCAAAAGTCGGGGGTCGTCTTATACTCCGGGTGTCATCTTCTTATATGGCGAGTATATCCCAAACTCTGTATTTTAACTGGAAAGTTGGGGGTCGTCTTATACGCCCAGTCATCTTATACACCAGAATATACGGTACATTATTATTTTTCTCTTCTCACATCTTGAAACTCAAAGCAATATGTATTTGATTCCCAGATAGTCTCCCATCTAGATAAAAATCTAGACTTGTTATTTTCAAGTTAACAGCCTCATGCAGTTCATTAGACACACACTTAGAATGGCTTGCAGCATTGAAACAATATATTTTTTCATATCTCTCAATTTTAAAATAGTTCATAGCAGAGTAGCAGCCTTCAAAAACTGGTCAAAGATCTACTGGAAAAGAAATATCCTATATTATTTTTAATACTTTGAAAAAAGATCATTGAGACTATGCTACAGAAGTGATTTTTGTTGTTTGGGGGAGTTGCTAAGATTTATACACACAGTACTTGTTGTTTGGAAGGCATTGTTAGACTCTGAGCTGAAGGAAGAACAATGTGTGGAAATATGAGGTAGGATAATTATTTTAGTACTGGAATGCCTGTTTTTGGAATGATTATAGAAGAGGTATTTTTTGTAAAAGGGGTGATTGAAAAAAGTCCTGTCTGATCCCACCCAGAGTCTTTGGTGGTCGTTGCATAGAACTGCCAGAAAACAATAGAAATTAAGGGCAAATTCAAGTTGAACTGAACACTCCTCATAGTCTTTTCTTTCTCTTTGAAAAGTCTAAATTACACCATTTATTTTCCTCTGAACTACAGCTTCTTGCTCTAAAATCAGATGGCTAAGGTTCTTTAGTCAAAGGACACAGAAATCTGAAAGGATTGGGGGACTGCAGATTTCAAACATTGCACAGATTCTAAGGGTGCTTCCACACTTACCATTTTAAATCCGGATCTATTACATCAGGATTTACTAAAACCGGTTTAGAATAGATGGGGATTTCCTAAATCCGGTTTAGAATAGATGCGGATCTATTAAATCCAGTTTCTGTGGATCCGGTTTTGCTACATCCATTTCCATTTCTGCGGATCTGCCCACACCCCTTCAGTCCGCACAGGCAGGAAAGGACGGCTTCTGAGGAACAGATTCTGCCTGTGCTGTGCAGACGCACAAGCACAGATACCCGGGCGGCCGCTCCTGGGGCTTTGTGATTGGAGCATCGAGCCGTCAGTCACCACTACTTTCTGGCCATGTGCGGCTGCACCAGCCACCCCCGAGCGGGTCCTTCCCGGTGGGCCGAGCAGTCCCCGCGGTGACTAACCGGGTCCCGCGCTTGGCTCTGGGTCTCAGCTGCCGTGAGCAGGCAGGGAGCCCCGACTAGGCCCATTGGGGCGGCAGCGGACTTCAGTACGCAAGCACCCCTCGCCCTACCTTCTCAAATGGCTGCTCTGTGCCGCGCCGCCCCACTCAACATGGCAACTTCCTGTCCTGCCCCATGTGTTCTCTCTCCTGTCCGTATGTGGACGTGTGCTGCTTTAATGTGGATCTAGAGGCAAAACACCCATTAACACCACCTTCAATATGGTGTGCCATTAAACCCCATTAAGCACACATTAGAGACGGATATGTGCGGACGCGCCTCGCTGGAAGTGTGCCAAATAGGCCCGCCTGTGCAGACGTGGGTTTCCCAAAGTGTGCTTAATGGGTGTTACTGTGCGGACGCGCCTCACCGGAAGTGTGCCAAATAGGCCCACCTGTGCGGACGTGGGTTTCCCGAAGTGTGCTTAATGGGTGTTGCTGTGCAGACGCGTCTCACCGGAAGTGTGCTAAATAGGTACGTGTGGGCGGACGCGGGTTTCGCAATGTGTGCTTAATGGGTGTTAAAAGGCCTGTGTGGAAGCACCCTAAGTTAGGTGCAGTATAATGATGTCTAAGGCCTTAAGGAACTAGCATATCACAAACAAAAAACAGTCAGCGGCATCATTTATTGGACAATAGTGATATAGCATTGCTTTGGCAGGAGTCTTACCTAAAACCTTTGGTCTGGCTTCTAAAGTTGTAAAAGCAAGTAAAACCAAAGGGGCAATATGTAGCAGCTTCATCATTCAGTTTCAAGGTGGCAAAATACCAAGAAGTTCAGAGGTATACCTAAACGAATAGAAAATATCATGAGATTCTGCAACATTTATTCAAGTTTTTGATCTTCAATTTGCTTTCTTAAGCAGTAAAGGATGCCTAGAACCCATTCATATAGCAAATATCTGAAAGTTACTGCTGTACTTTGCTACTTAAAATAGAAATGTGGAGTTTATCTCTGAGCATGAACATCAGTTATTTTTGAGCAATCATAAGGATGTTTCCTTAAGTATTAATGGGCTCAATTTAAGGTGCCTTTGTTGCATAATGGAGGACCTTTTCTGTAGTGGTCTCCAGACTTTGAATCAGGCTTCCAGCGGAGGTTTCCCAGGTGCCAACACTATATGATTTTCATTACCTGGTGAAAATGAACAAGTGCAAATCCAATATTTGTAGCTCCTGGAAACTCTTTGGAAGCTCTTCTTTTTAAAAAATAAAAGAGCAATGCTTTAAATCAAGCTCAGCTACTGATGACCATATAGATGCAATTTCATGATCTTTCCATCCCACCTGTCTTCCAAAGGACTTGAGGTGGCATCCATCTCCTCCTCCTCTCCATTTTCTTCGGACGATACCCTGCCTCTGAATTTCAGCCCCCTCCATCATTTGGAGAATGTAATGTAAATGCCCACATCCGTATAGCAACTTTGCAAATTTCAGCATTATGGGTTCTAAATTACTGCCCTAAATACCCTTAATACAAACCCTTTGTGGATTCATCAGTACTACAACAACTGTATTGTATTTCATTTCCCATAAAGGCAGTTAGGAAAAAAATGTCTTTCAGGAAAAGCTGAACTGGCATAGAGACAAACCTGATCTCAGTTTAGACCCAAGGATAATTTATTACAGCCAGACGCCCTTCTCACTTCTGCTCCACTGAGCTTATACTGACGGAGTAAAAGGATGCCAGGCAAAAAGAAACCCCATTGGCAGATGCCATTTGCAATGCTGCTTTGTGGAAGCTACTGCTTTTAATTGCTAAATTAACCTAGAGCCTGTTTTAATGGATCTCTCTGGATTCTCAGGCTTGCTTTTTTCATAGGCTTTTCACTGCACAGAGGCACAACATTTTCAGCAGTTAATTCCTGCAGAAGAAGCTGTTCCTGGAAGGGGGTAAAGCCATTATACCAGGGTGAAAAAAAAACTGTTGGCAAACTAGCACCAACTTGTACTGACATTGTAGCATTACCTATAAGTGGGCAATTTTTGTGACCTGTGGAATTTGAGGAGGATGTCATGGGTAACACAACCTCTAGTTCATTCTTTCTGAGCGCTAGGGAAGCCATTACCGAAACCTTCATACTATCAGTCAGCACACCTGCAGACTGTGGTTTAACATCATCAGAGGAAACCCTGTAAGTTATTAAGTTACTGTTAGAAATTTTTTCCTAACATCTAAACTAAATCTTTTCCCCAATGGGGTGAAACTGCAGGGGAAAAGATTTAGTTTAGATGTTAGGAAAAAATTTCTAACAGTAAGAGTGATCAACCAGTGGAACAGGCTGCCACGGGAGGTGGTTGGTTCCCCTTCGATGGAGGTCTTCAAGCAGAGACTGGACGGCCATCTGTCTGAGATGGTTTAGGAGATCCTGCCTTGAGCAGGGGGTTGGACTCGATGACCCAGGAGGTCCCCTCCAACTCTACCATTCTATGATTCTATAAGTTTGTAGTGGAAACCACAGAGCGATGCAAAGCAAGGATTGAGACCAGCATCATAATATTCGGAGAACAAGAAGGGTGGAAGGGAAAGAGAATGAGACAGTGGAGTGATCACAGCATACCTTAGTGCCAGCAGAGAAAGGCACTCTGCCCAGCTTGACATAGTATAAATGCTATCTGATTAGGAGCTGTGGAAAGGAAACAATAAGCTGGTGTCTGGAAATGTAATATGAAAGAGATCAAAGGGAAACTGGACGGCCTCAGATGCTTGAAATACGTAACTATCATACTGAGTGAAAGGTAGGCCATGCTCCTCTTTGCCACTGGGCCAAAATCACATTCTCTCCATTACTCAGACCTTGCTTCTCTTTTATCCTATTCAGAACTAACTTTCAAGTTTCTGGATGATGTAGTGTACACACTGTCAACACTTCAATGCCACTTGAAGCCAGAGAAGTACTTCCCACAGAGTTGGTCTGGAAGCACATGGTGGGCACTGATCTTAATAGAGCACAACGGCAAACAAACACAGCAGTGCCAAGCTATTCACAAGCATTAGATCCTGCCCAAATAGTGCAGATCTTAAGACCCTTTTACATGCACTCTTAGCTTGGTACAGGAAAGGGCCTGGGGCAGGAGAAGGGAGGCTTCCCTCCCTCCCAATACACTCCTTTTGCGCAGGGTGGAGTGTAGACCAGGCTAGGGGACACAAAATGGTGTCCTAGTCCAATTTCCTAGTAGATCTCAACATCAAGTGAGCCAGTTTGGTCTAGCAGTTAGGGAGCCAGACTCTCAGCTGGGAATACCGGGTTCGATTCCACCCTCCCCCATGAAGCCAGCTGGGTGACCTTGGGCTAGTCACAGCTCTCTTCTGAGCTCCCACAGCCCCACCTACCTCACAGGGTGTTCTGTTGTGGGGAGAAGAATAGAAAAGCTTTGTCAGCCGCTTTGAGTCCCCTTAAAGTGGGTGAGAAAAGTGGGGTAGAAAAGCCAACTCCTCCTCCTCCTACTCTTCCTTCCCAAGATAATAGGGGGTGGCAAACCAAACCACAGAGGGAAATGATGGCATACCTTGGTGGTCTGGCATGCCACCAAAATGCTTCCCCTGAGAGCTTCAAAGGCCAGGAGCTTTCAGAGGTCCCCTGTGCCAGGGGCAAAGTCAGCACCAGGTCTGGCACAGAACAGGCCATCCCAATGCAGACAGCCTTCCATGTCAGGAACAACCCATCCCAGCTTGGGAGAGATTGTGTATCCTGTTATGGGGCGGCCCAGCCAATACCAGGATAATGCAGGTAAAGGCAAAAAAAGGGGGGTACCAGTAACAGAGAAGGAAAACCTTGCTTCCAGAACTCCTCCCCTAAAACAACACAACAGAAAGCTACTGTATTCTGGGGGCAAACTCACAAATACAAGATTCAGCATTATTTGCATACATCAAGGGAGGAGGGTCACAAACCCTCCATCCTACTTGCCGTTTATAAATATCACAAGTTACAAAGGACAACTGTATCTCAGGATCGCTAACGTGAATAAAAGGATTTTTTTTTAAGGCCAAGCTAATGCAGCTGAGTCCCTCTGGCTCCTGGCTATTAGAGATGGGCTTATCAGACTGCATTGTTCTGGTGGAGGGCAGCAACCAGAACCAGGTGGCTCACTTTCACCTGTCCAGACTACAGCATGGTCCATTGTGCATACAAATGACTGAGGGAGGGCAAAGACAACTTATCAAATGCATTGCTGCTCTGCTATCCCACCTCAATGGCACAAAATAAAGCATATTACTATTTGTTAAACAGTTCCTGTTAATGCAGTGTGATGCACACTTTCCTTTACAGCACTAGCACGTGTTAGGCACAACAGGCCCATGACATCAAATGTTTCTTTTTGCATTTAGACCCCACCTTTCTTCTAAAGAACCAAAGGCAGTTGATACTATTCTCCTCCCTTCAGCTTAACCCCCACAATGGCTTTCTGAGGTAAGTTAGGCTGAGGTTGCCTCCGCATTGATGGCTATGGGTATCCTGAGGAAGTACCAAAGACAAGTGGTGCACTGAGAAGGCCATGAACATCCCTCCACAGCGTTCCCGCTCAGAGCACCTTTAACTGCTCAGAGGGTGCCTCCTACACACCTTCATTCGCTCAAGTGCAATCTACATTTGTGCTTTACATAGGCACTGTACTGGCAAAGGCACATTTTGAGGGCATTTTCTGTCATGTCAGGACTTGGATCTATCAACTCTAAAAGTGTTTAAAGGGGTGACTCACAGGCCATTTGGCCAGTACATCCCCTGCCTCAGGGGCAGGAGGAAGTGTTCTTGTCTTCACACGTCCTATGACTCCAAGGTGTGGATACAGACTGAGAGGCAATAAAAAGACCAGGGTCATCCTGTGACATCTGAACGCTATTTTTCCAAGCTAAACATCTAGCAACGGCACCAGAAATTTCATAAATGAAAATGTTTCACCCTTGTTCTCTGCAGGATACCTTGAAGGGTACCAAATTAACCAAAATAGATCCAAATCAGAAAAACTAAGTATTTTATCCAATTGCAATTTTCTGTTCTTGATCTGTACCTCAGCATGAAGCAGCTATCCCACAAGCACAGCTGCCTTATAGTCCATACCACAGACCACACCAAAGCTACAAAGCTATGAAGGAATAACATTCACAACAACCCAAAACAAGCTCGGAATTTCTGCCACAACCTAGAAGCACAGGGCAGAAGTGCATTTTCAGCCATAGAGTCAACTCTTGGCAGCTGCACCCATCCAAACAGTTGCCAGGGAAGTGACTCCCTCCACACAACAAGGTGGCTTCAGAGTGCTTCAAAGAGCCTTACATATAATAGGGATCGTCCCTATTCCCATTTACACAAGATGGGAGGACTAGAAACAACGGTATGAAACTTCAAGGGAATCAATACAAATTAGATATTAGAAAAAACTTCCTGACAGTGAGAGCAATCAGGCAGTGGAATAAGTTGCATTGGAAGGTAGTGGGCTATCTTTTGATGGAGGTCTTCACGTAGAAGGTGAATGGACATCTGTCTGTGATGGTTTAGGAAATCCTGCATTGAGGAGGACAATCCTGCTTGAGATGCCCGGAAGCAATTAGTGGGCCACTGTGTGAGACAAGATGCTGGACTAGCTGGACTGTGGCCTTATCCAGCAGGGGTCTTTTTATGTTCCTATGTACCGTTGTACTTAAGTTAGTTTATGCCTATAACCCACAAAGTCAAAAACTGTCCTAATGTTTTTATTTCCCCTTATGCTTACTAGACCCTTATGAGTAAATATATAAATGGGGTGATAGGCCACTGTGATCTGACCATCCCTGACTGCAAAATGACTGACAAGCCTCGCTCAGGAATCAAATGGCTGTTTCTTCCATTCTTCTTCCTAAATAAATGTATTCAATGTGAAGGCATACTAATTTGTGGCATTCCTGAAACCATATTCCACACAGTACTAGTGACCACAGTGGGAACATAAACATGCTGGAGGAAAAATATATATTCTTTTGAAGCAGTTTCTGAGATTTTAATAAACGGTGACTTTGGCTGTGTCCAGACTTGGGGATACTGTACATTCTGATGCACAATCGGGGCATGGGTGTCACAAATTATGCCGCTACTACTTCAAATTTATCTACTGCGGAATGGTGAGCGCTCACTGCACAATATCAGGTAAATTGGAAGTTTTTATATAACGGCAGATCTATCCACTAGGGGGCATAGTAATGTAGTGAGTATAAGCTGCTGATTATTTTGTTAGTACTTCCTTAAATGGTTTGTGAACATAGGAGATGAACCCCACAACACCAAAAAGCTTTGGGAACCTTTTTCCTAATGTTAATTTTTTGCACAAATTCCTGCTGAAAGTTCACATTTACCTAAACATTTTCATCCATGCTCTTCCCTTGCACCTTTCCAATATTTCTCCCCATTGTAGCTTTGTGAAAAATGAATCAGATTTTAAAAAAATAATACAGTGAAAATCAACATATTGGAACCATTCTTCCATATTCCTTGTATGAGAGAGCCACAAAACAAGACAATGAAGACCCGCCAGACGATTTGGCCTAGATGACTATATTTCTATGGATATTTCTTCAAATTAGAAATATGGATGTTTCCCAGTTGCTAGCCACATGAAAGCATATTCACATCTGCTTTATGTAAGAATGTTAGAACGAAACAAAAGCCCCATTCAAGCTTTCATTGCTGGGTTAAATCAATCCTAGACAAAGTCTCCATCATTGCTGTATTCTATGAATTTCAGCTGAGACCTTGCTCTATTCCTGTTTTCTGCTCATATGATACAGGGCAGTGGTAGCCAAACTATGCCCTTTCTGCACGCATTCTTAGTGCAGGATAGTAAAGGTCTAGAGGTCTCCCTTCCACACACTGGTGGAAAATTAAGAGGCCCTTCTGCTTCCTAGTACACTCCATCCACACAGAACAGGAACACGCTGAACAGGAAAGGAGTGTAATCACCCAACGTTGCTAGTCACTTGCACATTAAGCCCCACATGTTCGGTCACTGACCTGTGACTGATCCCAGGACTGGTCCTGTTCAGGGTGCCACCATGACAACACTGATGCTCCATACATGCTCGGTCGCATCAATGGTCATCGGAAGTGCCAGCATGTTTGCGCGGCACCTCAGACAATCCCGGAGCAACAGAAAAGATGTGAATGGCCACTGCCTGGATGTGCCAGTTAAGTAATTAGTTAAGGCTAGTAAAGGTGTGGAGCATGATTAGGGAACTTCTGGGAAGGCAGGGGGCACCAGGAGGTTGTAACAGGCTCCTCAAACTGCAGATGCTCTTACCCAGAACTCCCTAATCATGCATTACTGGCTGTTGTGTGAATGGGCCTCTGTTTACTAGCAGACCTCAATATCAAAGTTTAGTGGCATACTAAGGGGTAGTAAACTGTACCACAGAGGTGTGTGGATTAGGGATGTGCATGAATTTTTTTTGGCATTTGATCTGAAATGGATTTAATGTTCAAAAATCTGTTCGTACGAATAGAACACATTCAAATGTGTTAAAATTCTGTTCGATACGATTCTATTTGTATGTATTCATACAAACATTCAATACGTTATCTGAAACTTAGGGCCCACAAATTTACAGCCTATCTTGCCTCTCTCAGCCCTCCACCACAATAGATGTAACTCTGCTACTTCCTCGGCCAAGTCACTTCCATTGCAATCATGTTTAATATAAAGGTACATCTTTCAGGCTATGGGGACAAACAGGATGTCTGTAAGATCATTTGCTGTGATTCAAAAGCAGGTGAAGGTTTGTTCTTGTCTTCTGCTTGAGATGCCCAATTGGTGGGCCCCTGTGTGGGGCAGGATGCTGAGCTAGATGGGCTGTGGCCTGATCCAGCAGGGCTCCTCTTATGTTCTTATATGGCAAGAACAACTTAACACCACCAAAGACTAAAGGGAACTCTGTATTTGCTTTAGCCCTACCTTTAATCATTAAGAGCTGCAGCAGATGGTGCCTTCTCTGAATCTCCAGGCCCTTTAAGTATCTTATTTTACAGAAATGCTAAAATGCTTTCTTCTACCCTGAACTATTAAAGATGCACAAGCCCTGTCCCTGTCCTCTCTTCCACCTGGGCTGCCTCTCCAGACTTGTGGAATAAACCGGAAGTAAAAGGTAAAAGCACAGCTTACCTGCTGCACAGCAGCAACTGGCCATCCACACTCAATAAGAGAGCTGTGTCGGCATGCGCAGTCACACAGGTTGAGGCAACCAATATGATTTGAGCTGCCCTCCTGCTCTCGTCCTGCTCTTCTTGCTGTTCTGCCCGGACTGGCAGGAAAATTCAAATTTTGTTTCTACAGAGTAGTGAGTGTCCTTAGATCAGCATTAAGTAAAGTGTGCAGTAGTGATTGGATAATGTGACGGCACAACAGTGCATCAATCATCGTGTGTAATGCCCCAACTGCAACTGTGCATTCCACTATGCAGTATAAACAAGCCTGAATGCAGCCCTGATCACGCTAAATGTATCTCACGTTGCAGTTTGGGGGTAGTTGTGCCATGTTCCATAGTTCTTTTATGAACCTACGATATCCATCTTCAGAGCATCTGACTTCAATTACATTTGACTCTTCCAGAAGCCAGATAGCAGCCGCACTGTACTGCGCAATAAATATAACACGAGTTCAGTGTGAAATGTTGCTACCTAGAAATACTTCAGTTTGTGTGGAGGGTTAGGTCATGTGAAAACAAAGCTATAAAGTCACTCTAGAATGTGTGATAATTCTGGGTGAATTTTATACCAGTAAATAACAAAATTAATAAGTGATGCCTGAAGGTGGTCTCTATGCCACAAAATCCCAAAATGTGCATAAACAAAGACCAGGTATTGGTACATTTTGTGTGGCTGGTATTGGTACATTTCCAGTGTCAAGTTAAGGTTCATCTGAACTGACTATTCCACAGAAAAGAGGAAGCCAGTGAGTTTATTCTCACCTATTTACACCCCTTTTCTTCCCCTCCATACACAAAAAATGGAACCAGACTTGGTGTTTGACCTCCCTTGACCCCTTGCAGAGCAGAGTCCATTTCTACAACGTACATGGAAGGTGTGTGGGAGACAAGTCGATGGAAACAGCTGGAGAAGGAATGTGCAAATATTGAGTAACACTGACAACATCCAAGCAGAGACCTTGGAGATTGCCTTGAATCACCACTGCCACCCAAAAAATATAATAAAATAAGATCCGCTCCAAACTCAAAGATGTCTTGACCAGTTGTCTGATACCAAGACCTTTTGCTATCTACAGGGAAGGATAAGTATGTTTGTGTTCCAGTGAAACCAGTCAGAAGATAAGCCACTTACAGGAAAGGCTTCTCCACTTATACAACAGGCATGAGGAGAAAATCACACTGAGCAGCCAGAAAGCTTATCTCAGCCAGCCGTCCCCTGTGAGAGCATAAAAGGGAACCAGAGAGCAAATGGAGGCCACAGGTGATGTATTTCAGTTCCCAGAACGATCACATAGTGGAAGAGGCCTCTGGTCACAAAATGGAGCCAGGTAAGTTAACATGAAACCCAGTACAACTTCTGGCTCTTGCTGCTGTACCCAGTAATGTCTGGCTTTGCTCCCTCCTTGCTGAATGTCTGATCTATCAGCCAAGAACTCGGTTTCAGCAAAAGCAGCCACTTTGGCTTTCAATGTGGCTTGCTTGGCTGTTTTTCTTCTCCTCCTTGTTCCCTTCTTCCTCCTTCGCTTTCCATTTTCTTTCCCAGCTACTTGATAATAGAATATTTTGAATATCTTATTTGTGACTCATGTGGATGAGGGAGAAAACCAGGCAGATGCACAAGCCAGAGCTGTAGAGAAAAGAACACAGCAAGGCATCTTGTGGAACCTAAGGGATCTAAATTGCATTCATTACTGAGGGGTAGAAGCAGTGTGCAAATGAAACATAGACTTTTTGCAATTAGGCCAGCAGTGAATAGTTAGGGAACTTCTGGAGAAGGGCATCTGCACTTGGAGGAGGTTGCTACAGCCTCCAAGCACCCACTGCCTGCCCAGAAGTTCCCTAATTATTCACTAGGTGTGGAGGACAAAATCGTGCTCCACACCTTTACTAACCTTACCCAAGGAGTTACCAGAAGTGTCCAGCAGCGAGCATCTGCACTTCTTCAGGTGCTCCAGGGTCGTCTGAGATGCTGTGCAAATGTGCTGGCACTCGAGATGACCATAGACACGACTGCATGTGCGCAGAGCGTCAGCATCATCATGGTGACAGCGCTGATGCATGCAGTCATGGAGGGCGCCACAACTAAAATGGTGGCGCCCTGAAGAGGACCAGACCCAGGATCAGTAACAGGTAAGTGACCAATTGTGTGGGACGGGCTGTAGCTACTTAGCACTCACAAGTGCAAGCACTAGTTAATGTTGGGTGATTACAAATGCAAAATCACCCCATGTTTGAGGCCACCCCAGTTACTAACCATTGACAGACCCATAGTTCAAATTACTGGGGGGGTTTAAAATATTTATTAGACAGTAACATACTTTACCTACACACATATAGTGCCTGACAAAAGTTCTGTCGCTTATCCATGTTGTTGAAACC
>MTQE01003428.1:20063378-20088467 GCA_014337955.1 Aspidoscelis marmoratus | reverse complement strand
TCAACAACATGGATAAGCGACAGAACTTTTGTCAGGCACTGTATATACATACATCAAGGAAAAGCAACAGTAAACAAATAAACACAAAATGTACTAATACATCCCTTCCCTCCTCTCCTGTGACAGACCAATTCAGTTGACTTAATTGTGGCCACAATCTAGGCATATGGCCATTTAACTGAAAAGTCTTTTCTGGGATACACATATTCATTTGTGCTAATAATCTTTCTATACATGGTTATCATATTTGGCAAAAATGCTCTAATGTGTTGTTCTCTTCCCTTTGACGCTGTTTACATGCAATAACTTCATTTATCATAATTTTCCATAATTCATTTTGCTACTTCCTTATTGTTAGAGTATCAGCATATTTCCAGTTTTTCACCAATATTTGTTGAGATGCCCCTATCAAATAATGTAACCTTGTTTGTGCATTCATCCAAATTACTGTTTCAAGCCATATCTGCACTGGGCCTTATTCCAAATTATATCTTGGAATAGAGACCTGCTGGACACATGCCACAGCACAGTAGAGCAGGCCTTGCCTGCCACAGTCTGCACTAGAATGCCGAGAGTAGCAACCGATTCCAGAAAATTTTGGAATAGGGTCCAGTCCGGTCTACTAATTTTTTATAACTATATTCCAAGCTTCATTTGCATTAGCTTTATTCGTGCATATTGCCATGAAACGTTTAGTGTAGAGTTGTACATAGGTGATTTACAAAATCTAGTCATATTAAAGAAAAACAAATTAGAGTAACAATGTCTTACCTGCTACACTTCCCACATTTTCTACATTACAGTCAGAGAGGTTAGAGGGCAAATGTGACATTTGGCTTTGACCTCAGGATTACCCAGTTAGCTTCACAGCCAAGTGTGGATTTGTTTAAAGACCAGCACTCAATGCACATCATTGCATTACCTCAAATGCTGGACTCCTTACCTATCCTTTGCTGAAAGGAACACCCCACGACTTGCATTCAGCTTCCAAATTGGAGAATAGCATGTGTCAGACCCCTGCCTTCTCTTTGCGTGCCAAAACATATATGGGTTGCTCTCATATACTACTGCAAATGTCTATCCAAACAGGGATGATTCTGATATAGTATGACAGAAATTTCCTAGAGAAAAATATGATGTCATTTTAAGCAGGTTGGCCAAAGTGCAGCCTGAGAGACACATGATGTCACAGGTATTTTCTGCAGCCCAGAAAGAACTGGGCCACTTTGTGCCTTTTCTAGTCTGTGTATAGTGAAAAATAAAAGATTTTCTATTTTGTGACTCCTGAGCCAGTACTCATCAGGCTTTGTAGGCCCATATACAAAACCTTTCAGGACCTTTATTCATGAAGGAAACTGCTAGATGAAAAAAGATTTCAAAGAAAACTGACATATTACAGAAGAAACAGAAGAGAATTTGTAGCAGGAAAAGGGAAAGGTGCTTTCACTATTTTCCAGTGATAAAATGGCAGCAGCAAGCATGATAATTTCGGAGGAAGAAAACAGAAATTGATTTCATTGCCAGGAAAGTCAAGTCTTGCTATTTGCAAGAGGAAGAAATCTTCCATTTGCAACTCTAGAAGTCGTCGTCTTTTGGCAAATGGAACACTGAAAGGCTTCTTCTGCACATCTGCTTTATGGCATGTGCCTAGGAGATTGTGCCATGCCCTGAGCCAGGACCATAGTGCGGGATAATAAGGACACCTGACAGACAGCTCAGCCCACCTGTTTCGGAGCCAGGGAACAAAAGTGTCTGTTTTGCAAGACTGGGACATTCTGTTGCATCCCTGGGACACCTTCTAGAGCTTGTTGGGCTATTCTTACTACTACCATCTGCCTACACCATGGCAGCAGGAGAACCAGCCTGGTTTGTGCCAGACCACCTTCCAGCCATCTCCTGCTGGAGTACGCCCAGGCATGGATTCTGCATCCAGGAGTTTCAGGGAAGGGAGGCACACATTCACTGCATGCCAAGAGAGGCAGGCACCAGGGTGAGGACACGTTGCACCTTGCCCACATCTGGTATGGCCCAAAAAGAATATGCACATGTTGCCACATCAATCCTTCCTCAACACGGATGGAAAAAATTTTAAAGAGTTACACAAGGTTGAAGGAGAGGGCATCCTTCATCTCTAGCTTGATTCATGTGTGGCTTCTGGGTGGCAACCAGCCACAGACAAGTAACAAGTAGAGAGAATGACCTAGACTGGGTATATTCAAAGACTTTACATGTGTCCAAATGACCATCTTGCTGCTGCATTTGGAAAGGGAGAGAGATTCCAGCAGAACATGTTAAGTGTCAGACCAAAGTTAGATGGTGTGAAACCAATTACACAATCAGGATGTCTGTGAACTTCAACTTCCGAAGAGACCATGCACTAGTTTTCTCAGCCCACATTGCTACTTTGTCTGCTAAGCAATTCTACAAACTACGGAAATTATTTTTCACCAAGCATACACTTCTTGCAAACGTGTGTCGTCTTCTGATTTTTTTTTTTAAATAGCCATTAAAAGTGTTCACCCTTCCTCCCCCAGGTGTCCTCTTCTACATTCTGGTCAGTTGTTCTTCCAACATCCATCTCCACCTCATGCAGTTCAAGTTTTCACTGTACCCATTAAAAAGAGGATTTTTCAGGAAAGGCCGCCTAGAAAGGCTGACCAGAGGCTGTGCTGTGTGCACAGCTTGAGATATTATGGAAACAAGCAGAGAGAACAACCCAAGGCTGCGAGGACAGTGCTGGTGACTGTTTTACCTCTCAGCCGCCGAGAGTAAAACAGCAGGGAACAATAACTTAGCTTAGCCAATGCCCTGTATAAAATGCTTCCCACCAGGCCAATGATTATTTTTCCACATCTCTTTGCTCAACGCCCCATTACTAGCCAGGCAAGCTACTGCAAAGACTGAAACATGAACCTGCTTTTGCCATGGACACAGAGACAAATTGTTTCCCGCAAAAAAACCCCTCCTTGGGGTACCAGCAGAGCTCCCCTGCTGTCCAAATCAGCAATCAGTGAGTGCACAGAACAACACGCTCTTTATTAAACACAGCAATCACTTTCACCTTTCATGTTTTAGAAAGGAGGAGGTGATTTCTTCTTGGTCTGAACAAGTCTGTTTTAACTTACTCCAAATCTATTCCTGTGGTGAAGGATCAAAAAGTCTACACTATACCACTGAAAAAAGCATTATGCCAAATTTTCAGAGGATTTTTTTTTTAATGAAAGCAAAGGGACAGGCACCAGACTGCAAAAACAGCTACCAAAAGATCTGCCAAAGGTCATTCCATTTCACTGCTGTGCTGCTGTAAGGGGTTCAAACATAATGTTGTGTGCCTGTTTCACAGCTGCAGCACTGTTGGTCCTGACATCACAATAGGCTCTTCCATGCTGTTAGGTCACACGGGATGGGTAAAAAATGTTCATCACCTTCACAACTCATACAAATTACAAAGGTTTGAAACTTCACAATCGAATATTGGCTATATTTGAAGTCTGACCTTTGCATGTGAAGCGAAAGCTTTTGTACCTTTGCTTGAAGGTTCAGAGCAGATTTGGTATGGCACAACTGCTAGCGGCAAGGATTTGAAGCAAATTTGAAGCCTAGCACATTTGAAGTGCCTCCATTTGCACAAAAGCAAAGTTCCATCCCATTTGCTTTGATGCAAAGTGAATTTTTTTTTGGGGGGAGGGGAATCATGCACATCCTGAATCACCACAATTGTTCCAGCCCAGCAGGTGCTAATACCCGCCATTGAGGGAGATGCAGCCTAAGGCCCTGGTCACACAAGTGTTTTAGGCCAACCTGAAATGGTCCCCAGGTCATGTTTATTACTCACAATAATTTTATTTAGGTTGTTTTCCAAGCTGGCCTACACCTGTTAGACCATCCTAAACTGTAGTTCTGTTTTTACAGGACTGACAGGGACTCAGACTGGCCTGGAATTCCAGACCGTCTTTCGCTTCCTCAAGTGTGAGTGGGAGGACAGGCTAAAGGAGCCGAACTGTGTTGTGGTGGGTGGGGTCCAGTCTTTCCTTCAGCCACCTCCCTTTCCTCTCCTCAGTTTTTGTGTTGATTCCTCTATCTAGTATTTTTACACAAATGTATTTTTATTATTTAAAAAAAATTATGGCAAGGAGAAGAAAAGCACATAAAAAAAGGAAGGAGTGCGTGGAGGTAGGGGAGCAGGCTTTAAAAAGAACTGCGAACACACACCCTCGCCTTCCATGAGTAACATGAACGCATCCAATTAGAAACGAGATAGATCTGATGTACCAAAAGGGGTGGAGAGCCAAGAGCTCCGTGGAGGAAACCCAGGTTGATCTGTGCGGAAATGTGTGACAGGCTCAGGACAACCTAGAATGATTCAGGTATGACCAGCACTGGTACGATCTCAATTCAAACTCTTGAATAGGCCATCTTGTTTTGGACTTGTCTGACCAGGGCCTAAGTTACTAATTCACTACACCAGCTATCACTAATGCCTGCGATAACCAGAGCTGAAAGAGCTTCCTAAACACCTGCAGTTCTCCAGTTTGATCAAGGCCAATGTCCTGCTCTCATAACTAGCTTTTAGGGCAGAGGCGTGCATCAGCATCCACCACTGCAGCTGAAGTATAAAGTTTAAGATCATGAAGAAACTGATTGGTTCTGCCTTGCCTCCTAGGAAGAAGGCCCATAAAAGGCTTATATGAGGTGACAAGAGGGAATGTTAGGCATTTCCCACATTTAGACCAGGACAACCAGCTTGGAGCCACATGTATGGTCACTAGGTTTCATAATGGAAAAAAGGAAATATATTTGCAATTAAAAAGAAGTTATTGCATCTGATGATTCCTTTATGCAACAAGGCATAAAATCCAGCCACTATTATTTTATTACTCATTTTAAAAATACATTTTGTACTTCTTTCTCCGAGGACACCAGAGTCACACATGATTTTTCTTTTCTCCACCATGTAACTCATCTTATGAGATACGAATCTGGGTCCTCAAGCTCTGTCCTCCCAACACACCAAACCGGCCCTAAAGAACTACTGTAACATTTGAAAGTGAAAAGGCTGCTGCGTTTCATTAGAAAGAGACCCTTGTTTGACCAAAATAAATTGATTCATACCACTGGATGGACAAGCATCTTCATTAATTTTCTCCTCTGAGATGTCCCTAGAACGGGTCACTTTGACTGTTACACTCACACTGTGATTTTCCATTTGGGTACACACCTCTGCTGGCTCTTGGGATCAAGAGCATGGCACAGAGACCCTGTTTAGTAAGCTGGTAGGAATGCAGGGATCTTGTCCAAGTTCCTTTGCAGACCGCAAGGAGAATCTTAAGTCACAACCTCAAGCCAGCTTTGTGAGTGAATTTACTGTACCCAATGCCCTTTACTTTCTAAGCAAAGGGAAGGCTGGAGGGCTTCTGAAGAGAATGGGGCTCAGCAATAAAAAGCTGCTTGTAGTGTTCTTTTTTCCTTCACAGCTTTTGTGCACATTTGTCAGCTGCTTAAAACAAAACAAACTTTTCATATCAGTTAAAGCTGAAATATGAAACACCAAATTGGATGAGATTAAAAACCCAAATTGCTTTCTAAACATATATGGTTATCTGAAGGCACACTTCTTCCCATACAGACCCACAAGAGCGTCTTTTCTGTGGTGGGTCCCAGACTCTGGGACAGGCTCCTTCTGGAGGTTCACTAGGCACCTACATTAGACAAAGATTTAGTATCAGGACCCCATCTCTCACATGGAAGGCTGTTAAGTAAGATTCAGGAAAGAGCATATTAATTTATTTATGACTGTTCTTCTCTTCTCCACATTATCTTCACAACCCTGTGGGGTAGGGTAGGCTGAGAGACACTAAAGCAGGATCTGCATGGCCCTTGTGGACCATGTCAGTGGCACGCTGGGAGTGCAGTGTCTCCTGGGCACCATGCACGAAAATGGAGCCAGGCCTTCCTTTAGTGTGTGGTATTCATCATGTGGCACCCACACTGGTCTACTTCCAGTTACAGAATCCACACCCAGGAGCACTCTGTCTGTAAAACAGAACTACACTATAAATAGAGAGTGGGCAGGAATGGTGCCGACACCACCATGAAGACAAGCAGTGGTGCAAGAACAGCTCATAGCCCATTCCAAAGCTCCAAATGTGACCAACATCTGGGGCAATTTATGGAGCCCAACAAAATGTTGCTGACACGCAACTTCAGCACCAGGGAAATTGGGCTTCCTACTTTCAGAGTTAGGCTGGGCTGCCCAAATCAGGTCATCTGAGCTAGTGGACAGTTCCTCAACCAACTCCATTCCACTTCTGGATCATAGAAAGTATTCTGGGCCAGGAGTGTTCTCTGTACCACTTGTTGACTGGCACATGCCGATCCTGCGTAACTGGCCCAAGTGAGCAACCTTAACTGAGTGGAGACCGACACACTAATATGACATTTTATCAATTAATGCACTTTGCTTGGGGTTTTCTCAAAGTGAGTCCAGCCATTGCAGCCACTAATGTCATTTGTCAGTCTTGGTTCCGGCCTTTCTGGCCAGATGCACATCACGCTGGTCCAGAAAGATCTGCACTGGCTGCCCTGGTTATCTGAAGGAGCACCTTCTCCCGCATAGACCTGCTTGAGTATTGAGATCATAAGGAGTTGCCCTTCTTATAAGAACACAAGAACATAAGAGGAGCCCTGCTGGATCAGGCCACAGGCCATCTAGTCCAGCATCCTGTCTCACACAGTGGCCCATCAGTTTCTTATGGGCATCTCAAGCAGAGACAAGAGCAAACCCTCCCCTTCTCTTGAATCCCAGCAATTGGCCTTAGAGGCATCTTGCCTGTCTCCAATTATAGTTCCTCCTTTCTCAGAGGTGCAAGGGGCAGGGGCATGCAAGAGGACCTTTTCTGTGGTGGCCCTCAGACTCTGGAATAGTCTCCTTCTGTAGGTTCATTAACCACCTATATTACATGATTTTCAGTGCCTGGTTAAAACATGCCTCTTCACCCAGGCCTTTGATGCTTAGTTTCAACTGAATGTTGTCCTGCCTGGGAAGGGAGGGAGGGACAAAGGATTATATTTTAAATATGTTTCAGGTCCATATTTAAACCACCCTGGGACCTTTGATTGAAAGGTGAGCCACAAATTCTTAAAAATAAATAAAACAAACTTTGAAAAACAGAACTTCAGAAATATTCTCACCTTTTTGCATGTGAAGCAAACTTAAGCTTCATCCAGATAGCACTTATTTATTCTGCATTATTTGGATAATCCAGACTAAAGAACCCTGACTTATTTTATTCCAGATTATCCATGCTTTGTCCCAGATTACCCAAATAATGTGGAATAAGTAAGTGCTGTCTGGATAAAGCATAAGTCTCCCCAGAAAGCCACTGAAAGAAGTTGAATTTAAGTATGTTTAATATAACATACAATGCAACAAACACAGGCATTAAAAAAAAACCTTAAAGCACATATACAGTGGACCTATGGGATCTAAACTGCTGGTGGGAAAAAAAAAGATCTCAGCATCATAGTAGCCATTTTGATCCATGGTGACGCAGTGTGTGATAACTGTGAGAAGAAGCAAGCTTGGTATCAGGATCTGAAAAGAAAACTGGTTAACTAATTATAAACTCAAGTCCAAATCCATAGTACAATCAGATCTGGAACACTGTGAATAGTTCTAGTTGCCAAAGTTTAACAAGGATAATGTAGATAAGTGAAAAGAGCAACAAGAGAGAGAGAGAGAAACAACTGTGTGAACAAAGGATGAAATTTTAGGAGGTGTAGAAATTTTTAGTTCCAAAAAGGCAAGCAATGGAAGTGAAAATGGTATGGGCAATGTGCCCAGGGATTGGAGTTTCTCTCTCCATCTCACAGTAACATTAAAAGCCAGGCTCAGCTAGTGATGTTAAATACAACTGGCAGGTCTAACAGAACCTGGACAGCGTTATAGACAGCCAGTGCCCATAGTTGCTACCAATGGTCAGAACAAGCAAAACTGAGCTGCTTTGAGGCTGCTAGTCTACAAAAGCCCATATAAAAATGGATCCCACTAAACATAGCAAGTTGTGCACACATTAGACAACCATAGACTGGCTAATACCTTGATGTGTGAGTGAATTGAAACTGTAAGCAGCTGGATGTGGTGGGGTATTGTATTGCCCAACTTTGGTTGGCCAGCTGCCCCTATCTAAAATGGGGATTAGAGAAATCCAAGAAATAAAAAGTAGTTGATAGGTTTTGGTCAAGATAGTTATCTGCTGCCTCTGCCATTAAAAGCAAAGAAAGAGAGACATTGTTTAGACTCATGCTTTACTCATAGGTTTCCAGGGGCATCTCTTTGGTTGCCCCAAGAATACGATGTTGGACTAAACATTTCTTTGGTTTGCTTTGGGAAATTTTTGTATTCTTATAACATGAAGGGAAATGCATAGGGAGACATCTAAAATTGAAAGGAGGAGGCTTACTTCTGCCTATTAGAACTCACCTTCAGATGAGAACATAGGAGGAAGAGGGGTGGTTGGCTTTCATGCCCCACTTTTATCACCCATTTAAGAGGTGGCAAAGCTTTCTGTTCTTCTCTCAGGAGCCCTGCTGAATCAGGCCACAGCTCCTCTAGTCCAGCATCCTGTCTCACATAATGGTCCACCAATTGCTCATGGGCATCTCAAGCAGAAGAAAAAGGCAAAACCTTCACCTGCTCTTGACTCCCTGCAGATGGCCTTTAGAGGCAACTTGCCTGTCTTTCCAGCCTGGAGGAAGTATGTAAGCATCCATTCAAGTAGCCATTGATACACCTGTCATCCATGGTTGCTGTTATCACCTCTTCTGGCAGCAAATTCCATAGACTGATAAACCACTAGGTGAAAAACTACTTCCCCTTATCCAATCTAACTCTTCTACCCATCCGCTTCATAGAGTGTTCCAAAGCTTATTTAAATCATGCTTATCCTATTTATAAACCTATTTCAAAACTAGAAAACAGGACTAAAAAAGGGAAACCGCTTGAGCTGTTTAGTGGCTCTGAAGGGGATGGAGAACAGATCGCAGAACATGTGTTTGCCTCTGTCCCCTGCCCTGAAGCTCCATTTACCAGCCCAAGGAAGGACACAAGGCATCCTGACCTCAGAGGGGTACTTCCAGCTCTGAAACAGCACCCTTGCATTGTTAACTCACAGTGGCCATGTGCACACTAAGAACGGACTCCTGCCCCCTATGATTGTCCAAAAGCCCAGATTGCAAAACACTGAAAAGCAGCCATCAAATGGACCAACAGCCATTTAAACATGGCCATGCCATGCCTGAGTTGCCCCCTCCTCTCACCCAGCTCCTTTCCACCCTGCATACACACAGCCAAAAATAATCTGTAGCACCTCTCACTGGCAAACGCCCCTCCTGTCATTCACAAAATTTTGGCAGACGCAGATCTGGAAAAGGCCATTAGCCAAGATGATGTACAGCCCTTCCTTACACTAACTGCTTTGCAGTCTTTAAACGTTTGCTGAAAAAGGAGGGCTGCTCTTAACATATATAACACCTCCCACGCCCATTTCTACACCATGCCCTATTTTAACAAGCATATTGAATTTTTTTAAAAAAATTGCCAAGATGCATGAAAGGGGGAAAAATAACTATGGCCAACTGCTGAAAAAAGATTTACACCACACTAAAAGCTGTGTCTGTGTTGCAGAAACCCACAGAAGGCTAATTCTTCCAGCAACCAAGTGGGAAACATAGATGTGTTTCACCATAAGTTCTAAGATCAGTCTCTGAATGAGACCTTCATAAGACTCCTGATCAAAATCCGGGTGACACGCATTCAGAAAACTGAACCAATACATTCAAAAACTGTTACTGTTTGGAGGAAAGTTGAAGAATAGTTAAGGGAGGAAACAAAAACAGAATTACACTGCAGTGATTTCCAAACTGTATTTGAGAAAGGGTTAAATTTTAGGGATGTGCCAACCTACAGTTTTTGCGTTAACAAAACGGTAGTAGAGGCTAGGAACTATCAAGCACTTTACCTGATTGTCCCGTCTCTTTTCGGCACTATTACCTTACTGATTCAGAACCCCAAATCTACAGGGAACTTACATGTTTTCTAGTTGCATGGCTGCTGCCATTTTAGCCCTCTTTATGGGAGAGGCTGTGGCACACATTAGTGTGCATGCGTACAACATCATTGCTCAGGTGCACAGCACATTGATGTTCTGTGAAAAAAGAATTTCTGGCAGCACTTACCAGTTCTCTGTGGCAAGATGGTGGCCCGATAGGTTCAGGAAAATGTGACCCCAAAGCCTTTTGGGCTCCTCCATTGTAAGATGAATTATTTTCTTATAATTACTACTATGCTTATGAAAGGGCTATTCGACAGACTAGACAACTGTGAGAAGTCTTTCCTCAATTACTAAATCTTAAAACCGTGCTTCTATGTGATTATGGACCTTTCTGCACTTCTGGATTATGATCCCCTATAGTCCTATTCAGGGCCTCTTTTGTCCCTATGCTGGTGCCTTGCCTACCACTAGTAGGCCTTGCCCACCACTAGTATACTCCGCCTGCACCAGGAGGAGTGTGATCCTGATCAGAGGTGTTTTTGCACTTCCCTTCCTGTCCCTTGGATGGGAAAGGTGTGTGACAAACTAACCTTGACTAGCACTTGTGAGTGCTAGTTGATAGCAGTCCATGGGGCTGCTCCACTTCTGAACGCTGCCATCTTGAATGTGGCGCCCTCTGTGACTATGCCTGTGTCAGCACCATCACTATGACAATGGTGGTGCACTGCACAGTCGCAGTCATGTCAGGGGGTTGACGGAGCTGCCAGCGCACTTGTGTAGCAGCTCCAATGACCTCCCCAGCCAGCAGAAGTACAGAGGGTCAACAGCTGGATGCAGTCCTCTCGGGTCTGCTACCCACTTACTCCTAACCCTCTCAAAGAGCATCTCATGACATGCTACTTTTCAAAATACAAAAAGTTAACACTCCACACACATCATCTTCTTCTTTTTCTTCTTCTCTCATACAAAATTTGAACACTTCTTCCAGTTGGCTGAAGAAAACCCTTATTAGCCTTAGCATATAATATCATTTTACTCAAAAATGTAATATATACCAAAGTTTCTGGCCTGCCTTCCAGAATGGAATTCATATTTCACATGGGGCCAATTCCTTCTTTGAAGTAAATCCCTACACAGTACTGAACCACCCTCTGAGTAGCAAATACCAAAGCTGAGCTTTGTGTAAGCGAACCATAAAGATTCTCTTCAGAATAAGTCTGTGTTTACATGCAGGACTCAGATGGCAGCCTTCTAGCAGCATGTTACCACAGTTTTACAAGATTTCATTCTTAAAGGTCTGGCAATTCTTGCATGTGTTGCAAGCGAGGTTTTGAAGGATAATTTATTGTACTACATTCAGGCCCCGGCTTTAGGGGACAAAAGTCCCATTCACTCAAGCATCATGGAGCCAGGCCTTCCTGTCTGGCCTTTTCAGTATTAAACTTCTACACTTTTTCTGGTAACTGAGGTTCTTATAGAATATGCTCCTTACATAGGAGTTCTTTCTCTCCTGCCATTATATATGGGATGGTTTCCTTCCAGTAACAGTTAGTTCAATTACAGAGAATTCATTTATAGCATAATCCTCTCCCTCCATTTTGGTATTCACAGCAAGCAGAGCTATTTCTACTGAACTGCGCTGTGGGGGTGAGGGTGGGGGAGAAGAATCAACAGAGCTAAATTTGTCAAAATATTACACTTTTATTACAGTCATATACATCGTCTGGCCCCCGGCACAATGACTGACAGTGCAATCCTAAATTCGCTACTAGAAGCAGTGGCATTTACTGTAAATTATGCCTGTAATTTTTGTAGAATTACCATCCCAGAAGAACGGTCTTACTTCCATTAGATTGGACTAGACCAGATGCTCATGTCTGGCATAAGCAACACATCTGAAGGTGAGATGATTGCTCCTGGCGCAGAACAAGGTTGTCTGAAACTTCAGAAAAAGCATCCAAGTTCCTGACAGGGGCATTTTCAGTAGTGCATTTTGCTGTGCCACCAAAATGGGTCTTCTGTGGTATATACAATTTGGGGCTCCCTAGTCCAATGTATACTCCATCCTGTGCAGACAGAGCATAACAAGAGGGGGTGGGGTCTCCACTGAACTGCACCAGCAGGTGAAAGAAAGCCCACAGACTACCATAGAAGGCCCTCAAAATAGACACCCTTGGTGGTCTGATCCCTTTCCTGCCATCTCTAGGAGTTATCTGTCTCCAGAAGGCAGCAGAGAGAGAGCTACCATGGATGTTTGGCTCCAGCCTTGTTTGTACAAGAATTCTGTCAACAGAACCCCTTCCTAAGGAGCTGTAGAGAGTTGTGCTTTACATTTCATTCCAGTTTAAAGGTGCCTGCAAATAAGGACAGCAACAGCTGCCTGCTGCCAGAATTCTGCTCCTGGAGCTGGGAAGCACAGAATCCACACACCTAACAACCTCCTCAAAGCCTTTGAAGTTTCCACCCAGCTCCATGAAGCAATGAACAGGAAAAATCTCAAGAAGTTTGCCATTTGTCTGCATCTGCACAGAGTAAAAGAAAGGGGGCTTAAAAGCAGTTAAAAATGGCAGCAGCTGCATACTAGTGCCTTAATACATACACTATCGCCTCTGCACTTTTAAGCTGCTTGCTTTAGTGTGTGTCGATGTAGCCTTTCTGTCTGGACGTTACTGTGGCCAGGCACAAAACAGGGCCCCCACCATTCTTCTGCACAGGAATGGTGAAGGAGGGCAGCAAGCATCCCTGAGGTGGGATTTCCCCATCCTTCAAAAACGTCACCTCTGAAACACATCTATACCATGTGCCTTTTCTATGTGGCCTTTTCCATCCTAAGGCTGTACAGTCAGACCCCTGTATCCACTGCTTTGGTATGCACGGTTTCCGTTAACCACGGTTACTGGATCAGCCCCACTCTGCCCCCCACAGGCGCCATAAGGGAAAAGCATCCAGAACTGGGAGGCCTATTTTGGTGCATGACACCACCAGACCCCATCCCTAAATGTAAGGGGGCATGTGAGAGGCAGGCGGGAGACATCCGGTGGCATTGCACACCTATTCCAATGCTTTCCAGGGGCCAAAATAGGCCTTCCAGAGGCCAAAAAAGCACTTCCAGTTCAAGTAACCATGGTAGGAGCCAGAACGTAATCCCAGTGGATACAGGGGTCCAACTGTATTCAGACATAACAAAAGGGGCACCTCAGAAAGATAGTATATGGACCTCAGTTCCCAAACCTTCTCTAATCCACCTTTTCTAGCACAGAATGTACAGGAGGAAGGGAAGGGCAGACTGGTGTGTCTTCTCTGGAAGCCTTCTCTAAGCCACCTCAGAGGTGTTTGTTTTGTTTTGTATTTTGCTGTGTCTTATCACAGCCTCAATCACCTTAGAATTACAGTGTTAAAAATGTCTTCCAGTGTTCAATGGGGCTTACAGCTGGATTAGTGATCAATGCATCACTCTGATTAATGAATTAAAACCATACTAATCAATTAAAAAGCTAAGCCTATCATAGTTATTAATGAATAAAAAAGGGTTTTAGTAAAAATGTCATAGTGGAGGTTTCCATGCAATATTTTTCAAGGCTGCATCCACACACATGAGCTGCCAGGGGCAACCAAGCCTCAGACACACATCAAAGAGTCTTTGTTGGGAAAGGGAAAGGCACACAGATTCCATTCAGAGAGCCAGAAATGGTGCCAGTTGTCGCCCATTTCCAGTCCTCTTCAAGGCACAAACTGCAGCCGTTGTATGGTTCACTCCCTCCTTTCCCTGTGTCCTTCCCTACTTTGCCCTTATCGTAGTTAAAACCATTATAAGAAAAGGCTGCTTCAATTGGGGGATTCTAGCAACTCAAAGGTTGAAGCCTTTGTCTTCTCTGGACCCTATCACCAGGGGAGACACATTAAACATCCCTATGGTTGGCGTCACAGATGCATAAAATAAACCATTCCTTCCAATTTTGTAAACATGCTTTTAAAAAAACCCAATCCTGATAATTCATTCAGATTTATTGGGGAACTGCTAAAGACCAACTAAAATCCATCAATCAGCTCATCACTTTGATATTTTTTAAATAAGAAGAAGTTACAAGAGTAAGGTATGCAAGTGTTTAAAATAAAATAAATTGCAAAGAGCCTTAACTGCAAGGACTAGGAAAGTGCAAAATAACATTTGAATCTGAAAACTTGACTGAATTATTTGAATTTGCAGACATTTGCATCAATCGAAAATCTGGTTGTTCAAACATCCAAAAGTTTGATTGAAACATACGTTCCTCTTGCAAAAATGAACATTTTGCTCAAATATTCATATTTCACTATGTTTTGGGTGATAAACAGGTCACTTTTAATGGGGGAAAGCCATGAATTCACAAAAAAGTCCAAACGAAAATGTGAATGTCCCTTTTTTTATTTACTGAATTAACAGAGAATGTTTCATTTGACAGAGAACAAATTAATTTTTGTGCACATACCTAATAAGGACTCTGAAGATGGTAGGAAAATCACATACTGAACTACTGCAGATCAAGAGACTAGTGGGAGCCTTTCAGGTGGAGTGTGACCTGCTCCCAATGTCCCATGGAAGTGCATCCTGTGCCACCACTGATCAATGTATCAAAACCCTAATTAATTGATTCCAAAAGTTCATGTACCTAAGAAACCACCCTTTCCTGAGAATGAGCACCACTGAACATAATTAGATATGATTCTGAAAAGACAGGCTTTGTATTGTAATATAACAGCCCACTCTCATAGCTATGTTCCCATTCAGCATAAATTTCCACCTTCATCAAAATACTGACAACTGAAAGGCATGTCTCCTAATGTCTTACTAATTTCACAATCAATCCCCCTATTTGTACCTGCCTTTAGTATCCTGGGCCATGGCAGGTCACTCTAGTCTGGGATACTCAACCCATCCCAGGCTGGACTGGTTGCCACTGGTCTGGGACATGAATGTCCACGTTGGGATAGTCTCAATTGCACCAATCCTGCTGAAAGCTGCGCCAGCTTTAGAGCTGGTGCTGGTAACTCTGAAGATTAGGGTGTGCCACTGAAATGCCCCACCCCACTGCGCTGCCAAACCTCCTCAGCATACCAGAGCAGGGGTGTGCTCCTTCTGCACACAGCCCATTGTTCCTGTTCTAGCCTTAGCATGCCAGTAGACCTCATCATTGAGGTCTACCAGTATACCAGACTAGGGTGCTATTTTGGGCACATACTCTGGTTTATGTTCCAACTTGTGTGGACAGAGTACATTATGAGGGGGAAGGCCCTCCCTTATCACACACCAGCACATGGAATGGATGCCCCTAGATCCTTTCCCAGCACAGGACAACATCCTGTATGGAAAGAGCCAGTGAATCTGCTGAATCTCCTCCCAAATATTAGTAGAACTTCACAGTGACTTCACAGTCCAGCAGGACCTATTAAATTGTTATGGTCACACTAGCAGCATGCAACAGCAAGAACCTACATTGACAGAAGATTCGGATATAGCAAACAAACCCCATTCTCACAGCTGCTTAATTGATTTCTCCTGTTTGCATACCTAGGCAGACTGTCAAAAGCAAGCGGCTACATGCTTGCCAAGTTTACTGGCAGTTTTCCAGTTTGCAGGTACAATTTCAAGGCAGGCAGAGCAGATGTAGATACTCAACAGTGCAGCATGTTTAAAGACATGGAGGTCCTAATAAAATCTTGTTCTTCTCTACTACTGCGTGAAGTATGTATTGGTCTTCACTTCTGTGGAAATGACAGAGGGGGAAACTCTATGCCTGTGCAGAGGGCTAGCTACAAAAAAAAAAGCAATAATGTCCCAACTAGTTCAGTTATTTACAAGTTATCCATAAAATTAACAGCAGATTCTTAGCCCAATGGTAATGCCTCTCAATAAAACAGCTAAACAAGTAGTATATAGCATTTCTCATGCATCTGATGGCATAGCTTAGGCCTTTTCTGCACTTACCTCCATTTTGATCCAAATCAGTGGATCCAGATTAACTGGACCCACTGATCCAGATCATGCAGAGGTGTAGGATGGATCAGTCCTGTCTGCACTGATGGCATTGATCCAGCCCACACCTCTCCATTACTTGAAGCTTGCATGGGGATTCACAGCTGCTGCCACCCTCACACACCCCAATGGCTAGGAATGAAAGTTCCTAGCCTGGGAGCTGGAGGGTGTATTTTTCAGCACCCCCCCCAATAGTTTCAAATTAGGGAGGCATGCTAGCTACTTGTATTCCATGATCCAGAACAAACCCTTGGGCTTCTTGTGAACCCAGGCCCACAAGAGATCTGGATTAAATGCCTCCTTAATCTGGATCTAGTTCTGGTTTGTGCCAATGGAGCAAGCCTAAGAGGGTGTGTGGCCTTATACATCCACATTGATGTGCAGATCTATATGACCTAGAAGCATTCTACACAGACCCTTAATCCAGATTATGAGTCCATGCAGAAATGCCCTTAGTCTACAAAAGTTCATGCTACTAACTCTTTTCTCTCTGTTAGTGCTTAAGGTGATACCAGACCCCTTTTTCTCACCTTTTCTCAGTTAATCTTTAATATGTAGAGTTATATGTAATATGTAAATGCTGTTCACCTTCTTGTCCTTATTCTGGAATTTAACCTGGAATAGAGGCTGTGTGTATGCTGGACAGGTGAGGCCAGCCATAATCTGCATGAGCATATGGACATAAGACCCCCTATCCTGAGACAAATTCCAGAATAAGTCCAAGTGCAGAAAGGGCCTAATATTGCACAAAAGTTCACTCAGCAGCTACATTCTGTATATCCAAATGCATTCTAATGCTATTAAGATGACGAGCTAGCATATTTTGAGGAGACGTTCCCAAAATTTAACTCCTTCCTCTTTTGAAAACATAGACTGCGACATCAAGAAGCTAAATAATTGCCCAAAGCCATGTCATATTAGAAAGCTGAGCCCATCTAATTCACACAGAGAATAATAAAGTGAAGGAGTTTCAAATACTGCACTTCACCAATCGCCATAAACAGAACATAATCAACCGGGGTTACTGGTGGTAGAAATTTGAGAAGCAATGAACTCAGGTCACGGAACTAGATACTAGAGGAAAATCCCAGGCATTCACCGTGTTTAGAAAAGCTGTGCATTCTCTTTGTGCCTTTAAAAGCTGGCGCCTGTCTACTTCAGCAAAACGGTGGGTGCCATGGATGTTTCAGTCTACAGCTCCAGCAAACCTGAACCGCTTTTACCACCTGGGAGTTTGTTTGTTTACATTTTTATCCCCCACTATACCTGGAGGTCTCCAGGCGGGTAACAACATTTAAAATAAACATTAATAATCAATAACAGTAGGTATTAAAACAACAGCTTCTGCAAGTGGGAAGGGAATAGCGTGTCCCCATTTAACCAAAGGCCAGGGCAAAGAGGTGCATCTTCCCTGCCTTCCAAAATGTGTACAATGAAGGTGATAGGTGCACCTCAAAGGGGAGACTATTCCATATCTTAGGGGCCACCACTGAGAAGGCCTTCTCCCGGGTCCCCACCCCTTCTGCTGCTGAGGGTGGTGGGACAACCAGGAGGGCCTCCCCTCCAGATCTTAAGGCACGGGCAGGTCGGTATCCAGAACAACACAGGCTTTGGTTCATCATCAGCTTTGCCTACAGAAGGTCCAAGTTTCCATCTATGGCATGTCTAGACAGATATGGGGAAATCCCACCTCCGATTTCGGAGAGCCCTTCCGCTCACATTTGAGCGTAATGCTGGGCGATCTAAACCTTAACTTACATAGCGATATAGTCCCGAGGTGCGGATGGGGGGAGAGAGAGAGAGAGAGAGAGAGATGGAGAGCGACTCCTTCGGTTCTTCCCTCTCAAGCTCACCTTCTCTTGTCCCTCATTCCCAAATACTGGCGGGCTTTAAAAGCAAAGTTTGCAAAATTACTCCACAGCCTCAGGCTGAGTTTTCTGCCGTCGCTCCTATAAAGCGCCTCGGCATCGCCCTGGGTTTGGAAGGAGTTTGTAAGCTGAGAAGCTAAAGATCGCGCCCGAGACTTGGATCCCCATCCCGCGATCTCCTCCCCGCCGCCCCTGCTGGGATCTCTAACGCCCCCTCGCCTGTTCCCCCCTCTCTCTCCGGTCCGGTCCTGTCTCGCCGTGACTCCTGCTACTGCCGCCCCAGCAGTGGGGCGAGAGGGCGGCAGGCAGGCAGAGACGCGTGGTCCTCGAGCTCAGCGCTGCGCTATTGTCCACAGGTGGCGGCGGCGGCGGCGGCCTCTCCCCGAAGCCCCTCACTCACCTCGGCCGCCTCGAGAGCGCGGAGGAGCAGCCCCAGCCTCGAAGCGCGGCGGCCGTCGAGCGGACGACTCCCCCCTGGGGCCCGTACAGGTAGGTGGCCGGTCGGAGGGACGCAGCTCACCTGCGAGCCGACGCCTCTCGCCGCTCCGGGACTGGAGAAGAGGAGGAGGACGGACGCGCGCACGAGCCGCCGCCAGCGCCGCATTTAACTGGGATGATCGTCCGGGCGGGGGGGGAGGAAAGGGAGGGGGGCACTCGGAGAAGGGCTCGATCCCTCCCCCTTGAGGCTGCCGAGTGGGCTACCCCATCCGTGCAGAACTGCGCCGGCCACACCCACCTCCAGCGCCTTGCACTTAGGCGGGAGGGGGCCCTCGCTCTGCTGGGCTGGGCTGGGGATCGGATCTCCTCGCCACATGTGCCACAGCGTTTTCCGCAGGCGCCACCTGAGACCTCCCCGAGGACGAGATCTGGAAAGCTAGAATTTAGTCGCCACATCTGACAGTGTTTATGCACATATATAACTCTATTTATAACGGGGATGGTGGCACGGAGAGAAAGAAGCAAGGGTGCAGAAACCGCACCGGTGCTTGCCAGAGGTTTTCCCCCAGATACTCCTCTAGGCTAAAGTTTACAGCACCTATCAGACCCTCGGCGGGCTAATTGGAGCCCAGAGAAATTGGGATGCAAAGAGTCTGACAGCCTAGGCGTGAGGATTGCGCAAACGATAAGCCGGCCTAAAAATGGAAATGAGAAATACTGCGGATGCCAAGGACTAAGGGCCTTTCTGCACCGACTTGTGAATCCCAGTCAAGGGGCCACTTAGTACACTAGTGTTAATCTGGATCAGATATGTGCTAAAGCTGGATTAGTGGTAGACTCAATACATCCGTGCTCAGTACTGTCTGATCCGGATCAGGGATGGGGCATCCGCATGTGGCATGGAAGAAGGGCAAATGTGGATTGGGGTTCAAGTGGTGTGCGTGATTGTGATGTGTCTGTGAGTTGCCTTCGCAGCACATCAGCAAAAGCAGCAACCAGTTGATATCGAAGATGAACTTGTGGCCACGGAGTTGTTGCCTCCGCGGTGCCTTTGAAGGTAGTTCGTGTTGGCGGCAAAAATCGTCAGGGTACCTTTGCATCTGGCAATGTTCCGCCATGCCCTCACTGCCCAGAGGCAGCATTTGCGCAATGGTGCGTTGGATGAATTGCACTGTGGTTTGAGCAGTTCTTCAGCAGTAGTACACATCCATTGATACTGGTCCACGCTTAGCATCCGTTTGCTGCTGTCCAGTCTGCTTAGTGCAGTCGGCACTGATTGCTGTTAACTGCTGTTGAAACAGACTAACCAAGGTAAGTGGAGAAAAGGCCCATGTCAAAAACAGTGTCAGATGTAGCCAAATTTTAGGCCTTGTGCCCGTGGCCAGATTGACTGGACCTCAGATGCAAAAAGCCATTGTGTCACTGCTGGTGGCCTGCATAGCCAAGGCTGCATTGCAGTCCTACAGATGTTATACTACAACTCCCATCAACCCTTGCTGTTAGCCAGAGCGCCCATGGCTAATGTGTAGGGGTGTGCAGGAATGCAGTTTTTGGCATTCGATTCAAATCGAATATCTGAACATTCGAATCGATTTGAAGGTTTAAAATTCGAATGTATTCACATTTGGTTTGAATTGCATGCATTTGCATCTATTCGTACAATATTTCGATTCATATTTGAGGATACAAATGTCAACAACATTTATATGTGTCTGTAGGCGTCCGTACACATCCCATTTTTATTCCGTATGCATCCTGTTCTCAGCACATACGTATCCGTACAAATGTGTTTGGATACAAATAAGATGCATACAAATACAGTACGTATGTAATGTGTACGTATCTGTACACATACGAATGTACAAATAATTCATACGAATGATTCAAAAGGTTCAAAATTCATTTGAATGTTTAAATTTGAATGTAGAGACATTCTATTCAAATTTAGAATGTTTTGAATATTTGTGCACATCCCTACTAATGCGAGTTGTTGCACAGAGGTCCACTGATGATCTAAATTTAATAACTCATTAACACCTTTAAAGAACCAAATGCCCCAAAGTATGAGTTTAAACTGTAAGCTTGGGAGAATATTGTAAACTTAAAATATAGGTATTCATTAGTTGAATAAGTATGTAATTTGTTAAAGTTATTGGAAATACATATTCTCACGCCTTCTAATCCCAAATCTCTTTAATCATCTTGATTGGAACTGTGACAAAATGATGAAAGGACATTAATTTTTATTAAAGATGTTAATGTGCTTAGCTCAAGTTAATTACTTCTTAATGAACTTTAATCACTTAGTTGCACAATTAGGATGATTAAAGGGGCTGCAGGGATGGAAAATGTAATATCCAGTGGTGTAAAACTCCAAGCATATAGAATAACAACAGATAGCAAACAAATTTAATCTGGAAACCCATGTCTACATTGCTTCAGAAAAGGGATACAATGCATTCTGGTGCTTAGCATTTTTTGAGGACTTCCACGTTACAAAAGTGTTTATAAACCTGAGTTTAAACATTGCTTTATGCCTAGTCTTGAAGTAGATTCCTATTCTGTGTGCGTTCATGATTCAAATCCATCTAGATTATTTTATCCACATGCCCTTAACATCATTATAAGTTTGAAAAAGAGAGTCATCCTAATGATAGGGCAACTGCCTGGAAAGCAAATCCCTGAAAGAAGGGAATGGCAAAGCACTTCTGTATCTGACAAGAAAGCTGCATGGATGTGTCCATGTAGTCACCAGTAGTTAACACCAACTCAGGGACACCAGACAATAACGGCACTTGTCTTAAGAAGCATGAGAGCAATAGTAGCTCTGGCCACGGTTACACCTTACCATTTTAATCCGCATCAGGAAGGCAGCCATATCCAAGCCTTTTTTGGCCTGGAACACCTTGGTTACACCTTCCTGCTGCTGTCGCTAGTAACGCTCAGCTGTGAGTGGATGGGGGAAGTGCTGTGCTTGATGGGGAGGTGTTCGGGGGGGTAAAGGAGGGGTGAAGTGGTAGTGGGAGGAGGGAGATCGGGGCAGGGGCAGCAGTGACAGAGCGGGAAGAGAAAGTCAGGTCAAGAGAGTGGGGAGGGGAGGGAGATTGGGGTGGGACGAGGGAGATCATTGCACCGGCAGTGGTGACAGGAAAAGGAAATCAAGGCAAGAGGGAGGTGCAGGAAGGCAGATCCAGCGACAGGGAACAGAAATCAAAGCAAGAGGAGGAGTAGGGAGACTGTGGTGATGGGGCAGAGGAAGGACTTTCTTGGTAAGGGGGAGGGTGGAGGAACAAGAATCAGAGCAGAGGTTGCATAGGTATCACTTTCTGGGCAGCATGGAGCTGGAACGGTGGCCTCCTGGAAGTGGATTAAAACTTTAATCCCGTGTTGGCCAAATGAAGGAAAACCCAAACAGAGGGAGGAAAGTCCAGGGGAAAAAGTCTTGGCATTTAAAGATGTAACCAAATGGGCTAGAATTTCAGTATGAAGAAGAATGAAAGTAAAGGTGTAACTGCGGCCTCTGAGGTCAAAGCAATGGTGCATTTCCTGTAGCTGCACATGGGGTACATGTAATCCTCATAGTTCTGAGACAGATGCAGCTAGGCAATGCTGTGTGGTGGAGCCATGTTGAAAGGCAAAAGTTGATGTTTGCATGCAGCATTCCTTTGTGGAGGGAATCAAGACTTCTTCCAAAGCAGCTTTTTGTGGGACTCAGAAAGTGATGGTGCTTGCCTGCTTGAGATCTAAGGAGACTTTGGTTGTGATTCCATAACTTGGCAGGGCAGAGCCCTAAGGGAGGGTCTTCTCAGTGGTGGCCCCCAGGATTTGCCAGAGTCTCCCTTCAGAGATATGCCAGGCTACAACAGTGACTGATTTTCAGCACCTGGTGAAAATGAGTTTGTTTTATTTCCTGTATTATCCTCTGTTTCATTTTTGTTGTTTTTAAAGTGTAGTTCTAGTCTGCTTTGCTAACCAACTTGAGAATGTGGTACAGGGCAGTATATAAACAAAAAAGCAAACAGAATCTTCAGGGCAAAATTGGGAATAAATGACCTGAGCCACTTCATATTTTGACGTAATAAGCATAACTGTATAAAGAGGGAAAGTCATCTAGGCAGGACCTACATGGCATCTTACAACACTCAGCCATGATGTCCTCACAGCTGAGTTTGGGCACTGGCAGGGTGTGGATCCTCCTCTTCCAGAAACCCCTTTGCCTCCTTGCATCACCATCCAAGTGGAACATCCTGGTCCTCTGTCGTTGTCGAACCCAGAAAATGATCCACAGGGAAGTGCCCCAGCCAGCAGCATCAGAGCCAAGAAATGAATTTTTTCTAGTCATGCATTTCATGCCACCAGGGGTAGCAGGTGGCATGCAGACTACCATAGCTGTCTTCTTTATGGCAGTTCTCATTGTTGCTCTAAGAAGACCTATTGTGCATCTTTTGCCCTAGTCTGTTAAGCCTAGACTAGGCTTCACTCTACCAGATGTTTAGACTTCTTCAGCCTTGCTTGCCTGGATCAATGGGAGTGGGTGGTATAAAATTCACAGGGTGGGGGGGCGGGCGGAATCTGGCTTAAAGTATGAAAAGACTGGTTTAAAATAGGAAATGCCTCATCTCTACCACTCACTGGGTCTAACTCATTCTGATCATATTCACCTATAGGCAGGCCTTCTATTCAGATCCAAGAAATAACAGATGTTTGTGTCTGTATGCCAGCAGAGAAGGTTAAATAGAACGAAAGAACAAAGGATAATTGTGATAATAATAATAATCTAACCAGGTGGTGGGAAGCAATTCTGGCAGCTTCCAGTGGCATTTAAGTTCTTGTTTATTGAACAGCGAAGGTAAAGATGCCTCAAGCTGAGTTCAATTGCTTGTGCAGACACATTCGTACTGTTTTCTTGACAAAAATAGGGAGATGGCTTGCTGTTACCTTCTTCTAAGGCAAATCAGGGACTGGATCTGAGGGCTTCTTTAGAGATGCTCTTCCACCCCACTGCTGCCTCTGTTTATTGCATACTTAGCCAATTTTGCAGCTTTGGTACATGATATGCATGCATGATCAATCCCTGGCATAAGATGATGAATTCGTGTGGACAGATCTCATTCCGGTTTGTTGAGTCACGTTTCATTTCATTTGTTATCTAAATGAATCACTACAAACTGCAATTTCAAGCAATTAAAGGCCTGAAACAAATGCAAAAGAGATAGCAGTTATTTTTAAAAAGATATATAGTGCAAAATAAAAATTATGATTTTACAGTCGTGAATTTGCAGTCCAGATGCATGGATACATCCTGTTTTTACCTCATAAAGGAAAGGCTCCAAAGGTTCCTTGAGGAAGGGGTATACCTTCATAGTTTGGCTGCATACCCACACAGTACTTTCATGGTACCACATGGTATTGCTCCACTGCTTCCTATCTAGACAGTGCTGGCCACAGTGTTGTCTTTGCATATTTTGGTGCCAGGCAGTTCAACCACCATCAAGTTCCCACATAAACGCATCACCATCTCTGTGCATGTGTGGCCAGCTGTTTCAGCTCCACACATCTGTGCTGAACAGAACTCCAAATGCTGCTCCATCTAGAATGGTAAATGGCTCCCTAAAAAGCATTGCAGCTTGAAAACTCACAACCAGTGCACTGGGTTTTCCAACAACACTTAAGAGCACATTTTAGGGGTAGAAAACCAGGGTTATAGTGGGGTTGCCTCCTGATAGGTGAGGTAACCCCACTATAGCAATGCAGCCTCTATCTAGGGGTGTTTTTCCATTGTCACTAGAAGTACCCATTAAGTACCCATTAATGAAGCACCAACTAACAGAATCCCTCCCTTGTTTGGAATTAGTTCTGTTTATTTGCCCTTATCTAGTCTATTAGAACATCAGAACACTGATTTGGGGTGTTTGTCATCTGATGATTCTACTGTTTCAAGTACTACAGTCATCTCTCAGATAACATGATGGTTCTGGAAGAAATTACCAGTTCCTCTAACTGTTGGCTTTATGCTGTCTACAACTGTATGAGGGAAACCACAGTTTTCCTCCTACACAAAAGTGAAGTCATTCAATATGATGTTACATTATGCAAGGAATGCTACTTGCTCCTAACAACCCATGTGGTTGCAAAGCTTCCCTGCTTTGAAATGTTTTGGGTGTTCTGATCAGAACAGTATTTTCACGGTACGATCCAACATGGCATGGAAAATCCATATAGTGGGGGAACAGGGATCGAGTATGTGTTCCCATATTTGCATTAAAACACGAACTCAAAATGAACATGATCATTCTCATTCTTCGTTTTTCCTGTGCTCAGCATGGCAAAACCGTATATTTTTTCTTTTCCCCTTACCAAATGCCCCTTCCCAAGCCGCCAATGTTTGGATGCTGTTCCACCCTTAAAATAATGATTGCATTGGGGTAGGATAGTCAAACTCCGTTTCTCCATGTTTCCCTGCCACCACATCAGAACAGATTCCCTTGGTGGAACTTGAGTTATTTACTGTTTGTTCCTTCTCCCTCCCCATCCTGTATTCGCACAAGTGCAATGTCACTTCCACACCTACAACACAATACAGCTTCACTTTCTTTTCCTTTGGAATAGACGTTTTGTGCTCCTTTGCCATTTCAAAGCACCACAAATGGTAGAGCTCTTGCATGCACGCTGTTACCAGATCAACTCTGGATGTGCAGATATCATAAGAAATGTTACA
>MTQE01003428.1:20029430-20061560 GCA_014337955.1 Aspidoscelis marmoratus | reverse complement strand
CCCTCCATAGTTGCTTCCAGTTTATTACTGGAGCAGAACTGGTAACAGCGCCTCCACTCCTGTTTCAAAGCAGCATGCAGTGGGGATGTTGCTTGATCTAGCCAATTTGTTCTTTCTCCCCCTTCAACACAACTTCAGCTCCGCACTGACAACTCGGTAAAACTTATATAAAGCCCAGTCTCATTTTCTTTTCCTTTGCAATAGCAGTTTTGCGCTACTTTGCAATTTGCAATTTCTTTTTCTCTGTAACTGCAGTTTTACAGAAATGTGTAATTTTAAAGCACTGTGCAATGGGGGCAAGCTCAGTGAAAGGGGGAAATGTGTGACGAGATCAATATTCAAGGTAGTGGACTGGCTAGTGGACTGCAAATCCCCTCCACCCCACTTGTCCCCACAGGGAAATCCACAAAGACATGTGTCTCACATTGAAGTTCTGTGGTGCTGATGGCAAACTCAATGGTAGCGCAAGATTCTGTTGGGGCAGGGGGGCTGTGTCCCCCAAACAGACACACCCAATGCAAATCCCAACCAGCAGGCACCCTTCACCTCCCAGTTATTCTTGAACAAAAAGGATGGGCTGTATTGTGCTGTTTGCCCTAAAGCTGCTGAAGCTAACTTCCGCTTTTCTGTAAAAGTCCCCTTTTAATTAAAGGAAACAATGTTCCCCTTGCTCATTATCAAGGGAAAATGGAGGATACATTATCCTTCTACTTGCAAGGAGGAAGGGGGAGAAATGGAGGATACATTGTCTGCTAAAGATTAAGGACATTTTGAACTGGCCAGTATACCAGACCAGCAAACATACCATGAACCTCCCTTCCTTAAGCTGGTACCTACTAAAGGAGGTTGCAGGTGGTGCATATGGGTCCTCTGGCCAGTGGGGTATCACTCTAGGATTTCTCTGCCTTTTTGTCCACGAACTGATAGAAAGTTTCAAACACATCTATCTCTCTAAAGGCTTTTAAAAAGTAGGGCAACATATCTTTCACTTCCAAGTCTCCCAGTACATCACCCTTTGATAGAACAAACTGTGTAGACACGTGAAGGGAATGAGGCCTAGAATCTGCTGAAGCACATGTGATTCCTACAAACATAAATAAGAATGTTGGCACCAATTGTAAGCATCCTGCCCTGAAAATTCTTGGCTGGCCAGTTCATGAACTGGACTTTAATAGGATTTCTTTGCTTTAGGTAGTGATGTGTTTAATTGTGCGGAATTTTCTTGGCTGGCCAGAGTCATGCTTCTGCTTAATTTTTCTCCATCAGTTCATGTTCCTGCCTGTCCAAAAGAGGGTGTCAAGAAAAAACTGTGTTCAGGTGGAAATATCAATCACAAAACATGTCCATCAAATGATGGCTTTACATAATTGAAAAAAAATATCCACACCTTCTTGGTGTTTTATCCATAGACTTACATGTCCTGGGAGGGGTTTTGTTTTTCATCTTTATTCCTCAATCTTTTATTTTTTAATGTGTATGGAATGTGTTTGGAAACATTCTTTAACAGTGAAGGTACAAACAGGTGGTGAAAGGGAGAAAGGGGGAGCAAAAATGTTTTATCATCAGAGGCAAAAGAAAAGATGCTTCCATTCCATTCCAAGTACGGACATTGATCATAGGGCCTTTCTGCAGTTAAATATATTATGGATTTGAACACCTCATAATCTTCTTCAGAACCTCTTTTGTGCACATGTTGTGATGAGGACTAGAGAGACCCCTCACACCTCTAGTACACTCCATTTGCTCCTGATCTGGATTATTGGCTTTTTAATTAAGCAGATCTATTGGCATACTAGCATGGGCAGAACAGGGACCAATTTCAGCAAAAGCAAGCCACTGAAATGAGTCTCTGGGAGGAGGAGGCTTCAAGACTAGGAACTTTCATTCCTAACCACCAGAGCCCTCAGAAGTCAACCTCAAAGCTCATGAGAACTTCAGGGCCAGTGTAGGGATTGGGCTGGAATAGTCTTTGCCCCTAGACAGCACTGTTCCACTCCAAGCCTTGCTGTGATCTGAACCAGTGGATGTTGCACGATGGTACACACTCACCAATCTGGATTCGGACCAAAGGATATTGCCTGTTGTAGGAGATGGGTAGGGTATAACTATGGGTGTTTTCCCACTGTTACTAAAAGTACCCATTAAGTACCCATTAATGGGTACGTAATGGCATTTTTGTACCCATTAATGGGTATGTAATAGGTACTTCTAGTGACAGTGGAAAAACACCCTATGATAGAATAAATATCTATGATCCTTACCTGTCTGTAAAGTGTACATTTCTAGATTGTACCATATTGTGAGGGGAGAAGCAATCATTACAATGTTTATCATGCATTTCAGCTTTCAGTATAGCAGTGAAATTTGTTTTACCTATAACTACAACTCCACACTGATGCCTCTCATTCAGGTCCAACTTGGAGCAAGCTGACTCGTTCCGTGATGGAGTGCGCAGATACCTTCAGCATACATCTGACCAAACTGTGCTAATAATCCATGCAAAAGTTGCTCAGAAGTCATACGGCAGTGAGAAAAGGTACAGAATCATCCTGAATTTCCAGTTAAAATCAGATAACCAAGGGACTAGAAACTGACTATGATTTTCATTACTCATTCCTTACTATCGCTCAACAAATAATTATACAGTTACCATTTTAATCAGGGAGCTCATATATTGTAGCTGAAGAAATTCTGGCATTTGTTGAGTGAGTGACACAGTCTGTCAGTCAGATTCTTTCTTGACACTTCTTGATTACACTGTGCTGAAAAAAAACTGCAGTTTTATATACAAGAAAATGGAAACAAAAATTAAAAGTTTTTAATATTATTTTTGCATTTAAAACCTATGTTTTCTCAAAACAGTTCAAGGTAGCAAACATTATTCTCTTCCCCCTCTTTTGTCCTTAGAATAGTTTTGAATTCTGATCTTCCATGTCCCAGTGTAGCACTTTAGCCACACACAATGCTTGTAATAGGATTAAATGGGATATTTGGAAAAGTTTGGTAAAAATTGTGATGCAGAATGAATTGCATGAAACGAAGCAAGTTTGGCTGTGTCTGTCCGACACCATGAGTACCATTCTATGGACTACTTCATCAGAGACATGGCCTCCTGATATAGCACCACATCTACATGGAAACAGAACTGGACTTGGCTTTGATGTAGAAGTGACACCATGGCCTGCTTCAATAGGAGACCACTTGCAAAGCAGTTTCTGAAGAATTCGCCAATGGTAAACTGGTCCAATCCTTGCATGTGGATGGCAGTAAGCAGCTGCCCAGTCTACATTACACCAAGCTCCAGGAAGCAGTGCTGGAAGTGTGCTACTTCTGGGCACTTGGTGGTGGGTGGGGGCAGGCATGGGTTGGTAAATGGTAACTGTGATCGCACGGGCTTGGTGAACACTGGCAATGGAAGCATAGGCTGTTCCTCAGTGCACTGATGCAAGGCCCGCCTAGGGGCAGTGCATGTTTTCAGGCCACCACTGGCAGTTAGTTAAAAAGAAAAGCCCAGCTGGTGATGTCAAAGACTGAGAACTTTCATTCCAAGTCCCTGAAGCTAAGCTGAGAAGGGCCATCTGTAATTCAGATGACACCTTGGCCAGCCACCCCTCTAGTCCTTCTGTCTGGCCCAAGATTGGATCTGGACAGCATGGGATGAATCATGCAGTGCGGATCTTAACTTTGTCAAAAAGAGCATGATGAATTGGGAGTAGTTGGACCTTGCTTACTGTGCAATGTTGTAGAGTAACCGTTTACATTATGTGGAAGAAGAGGCCAACGGCTGTGTGAAATTCCACAGGGGCAGCGGTCTCTGTCCTCTTCAGATGTTATAACCTGCCTCAGAAAAAGCCACATGCTGGTGTGGTCTAAGGCTGTACCCAGACATTAGTCACCTATTCTGCTGTATTTGGATAATCCAGAATAAAGTTTGAGCTGTGGTCATACTTAAGATTTAATGCAGCTTCAGTCCACGGGTGAGAGAATACATCAACTATTTTCTTTCAGTTAAATAACTCAGAAAACTCACTTTTGGCGTAGATAACGTGGAAAGAAAATTACTGTTCACTTTCTTGATGTGTTCTGAAGGCGGACTGAAGCTGGATTAAACCTTAGGTGTGATCATAGCAATGGAGATTTCAGAATATGCATGGTTTATTCCAGTATATTCAAATATAGCAGAATATGTAAGTGATGTCTAGATGGAGCCTAAGAGAAGTCCTGTCCTGGACTTTCCTTAGACTGTACTAGCGTGTAGAAGGGAGGGTCCTATGTTTGCTGGTCCAGTGCAGAATCACTTCAACTCCTCCAGGGCAAAATCTTAGTTAATTTCACAGTGTTATCTTTTCTCATTCTTCTGTAGTAAATCCTTCTGTAACAAAAATTATCCAGAGAAGTTAAAAAAGAACAGAAAAGAGAGGCATTTAAAAAATATTATAAACTAACCCTAAAAAATGGAGACTAAAGTTTAATATTGTGTAAATATCATACTACCCATTTTGATGTCACTGTTTGTGCATTTAATTACTAAACATTTTCACACTACTAATGTGGCATGAATCCCAGCCATTCCCATGAGTATAAAAACAGACGAAACCCAATAAAACACAGGAAATGTGTTTCCAATTTTTGAACTTAAGTTTATTTATTTTGTTCTAAGGATCTGGCTGTGAATGTAAACTCTGTTCCCAACCTGTTGAAGCTTTCACACTCCAGAATGAGAAAGTCACATTTCTGATAGTAAAATAAAGAACTAAAAGATTTTTCTTTTGTGTGACCTCTACCATCTTCCATGAGTCAGAGATGGTATTTCAAGCTTACAGAGCTTTCAGAAGCTATGATTCCTGTATATAAAGCACAGTAAGAGCCCTCTGCAACATTGTGGAGGGAGAAGGAAATATGTTGGGCTCCATCCCCGTGCGGGTTTTGGTCCAAATAGAAATTGGATTCAGTTAGGGTCATCCCCATGCAAAAAACCCTTACCGCACTTTCCGCGGACCAAATCACCTAAATCCAGACCAAATTCGGTCCAGGGAAAAACTATTCTCAGCATCATTTGGTAGCCGAGTCCGCATCAGTTTGGGAGCTAAGTCCACGCATGGGGATGCTCCCAGACTATTTGGGGAGAAGATTGGTGCTCGCCTCATTGGGGGTTGGGGTTTCACATCCTGTGCTTGCTGTTCCTCCCCCGTGTGTTGGGGATCACAACTGTTGGGATTTTGGGGGAATGAATTGTGATAAAACGTACATGATGAGGGTGTCAAACATACTTCGCTGTCCCATGACTCTCTTTCCACAGCCATTATTCCACCCTCCTTCCCTGATCGCCAAGCCAGGCATGATAATGGCTTGATTCCAGGGTGGTTTTGTGCACAAGTGCTGCACTGCCTTACCAGGCAACACACCGATGCCTGTGGCAGCCACAGGTAATTCTTTCTCAGCCTCTAGATCTTTCCTGCCCATGCTGCAGAGATCAGTCTCCCTCCCGCTAATTTCCCTAGTGTTCCCATCCCTATTTGGGGGGCATTGCTTGTTTTCTTCCTGTGGCAGTGCCATCCTACCATCCTACATTGCTTTCACAAGGCGGTGGCATTTCCTTGTAATTGTACAGGGGTGGGGTGATGTCCATCCAGCTTCCTACAGGAGAGAAGGGGTGGAGATGAAATGATGCTGTTTCCCCATGAAGGGGCTCAGTGCGCTGGTGTTTTGAGGCCCCATCCCCCCATAAGACAACCTGTCTACATTGGATTAGGCCACGAACCATATCCTGCTCTACTAGTAAATCTTTTAAAAGTAATTGATTGTAGGGACATGCATGGATATTTGAAAATTCGAAAATCCGATTCAAATTCACCAAACATCAACATTCAATTCAGATCAGATTTTTGAAAATCCAAATTTGAATGATTTGACTGGATTTGACATCGTATGTTGCATCCAAATATTGGGTCTATTTGTGCATGTAAGATGGGATGCAAACAGGATACAAATGGAACGCAAAAGCAAAAAAAGGGATGCAAACAGATTCAAAAATTGGATGCGAATGTTCCCAACATTCGTATAATTCGATTCGAATTGGATTTTTGAATTTTGATTTGAATTGAATCTGAATGCAAAAAATGCATTCATGCACAATCTAATTGATTGTTGGTGTTCTAGATCACAAATAGATAGCTTTCCTCATGGTCCACTATACTATGCCTGGCCACTTTTCAGCATCTCACCAGGAAGCAGCACAGTGTGAAACTGTATTTCTGGCCTTCAGAGCTAGGCTCAGACTTTGAAGCCAGTGGTTGGGTATATGCTGAGCCTGGCCATGCTGTCTGAAATGCAGACAGCCATGAAACCTGAGACAGGTTGTCTGTCTCAAACTGCGGCATCCCACAGTAGCACAAGATAGCTCCACAGACATCTAAAAAGCCAAAAAGTGGCAGAACCATTTGTCCACTCATAAATTGTGACCATGTGTATGAAGCATAGTGTCCATGATAACATTACTATTAGTGAAATGCCTACATTTCTCAGTCGCCAATTGGTAGGTTTTAGAATATGTCTCTAAAAAAAGAAAGAAATGTAAGTTTCTACAATAAATTTTTACATTGTGAATAACAAGGAAAGATTTAGGCTATATCTACACAGAGTTAAAAAAAACAACAACTCAGATATGGATTAGAAGTTGTAACATCCACACTCTCTTGTACCCATCTCACCTCTAATCCACACTCCAAAATACATTTTCTGGCTTCATTGTGGATTAGAAGACCTTGCATGGCAGGTGATAAAGCAGACGGAGCCCCTTGTCACATCCAGCAAACAGTTTGCTTACTTGGAAGTCTACAAATTTCACAAGAGGTAGGTACAGATTTCTACTAGTTAGTAGATGTACTTACACTGATCATCCTGGGGATCATTTTGGTCCATGGCACACCAAAACCCAATTCAGGATACCTTGGCTTCCAACTGCCATCTAAACTGGCTTTCATTGCCTCTTAGACCCTAAGATCCTTTCTGCAGTTACTTGTTAATCCAGATCAAGAAGCAGGTTAGTACACTTTGTCTGCATGGGGTTAATGTTAATCTGGATCAGGTCCATGCTAAGGACTCAGTAATCCAGATTAGTTGTAGACCTGATAAATGTGTACATCTGTGCTAGTACTGTCTGAACCAGATTAAGGAAGGGGAATCTGCATTTAGAATTGGATCTAGGTGTGGTTTTGAGCGACATGCATAGTTACAATGTGACTGAGAAGACACTTTCGCAGCACCTTCACAATAGCAGCTGTGTTGACATATGGATGTCATCCATTTTTTCCTTTTATTTTCGTTTGTGTATTGTTTGTGGGCAAATCTTCCTGTAATAGTAACAGAGTTACAGTCTGCAGAAAAATGATTTCTTACAGATACTTCTTTACCTTATTTCTGTTAACAAACAAAAAGTGGTATTTACTTTTCTTACCAGGTTTTTTTGCCCTCCACCATGTGTTTACCTGACTGGACCAGGTTGGAAATTGAAAAAGAAAGATGCTGAAGGTATAAACAATCCAAAATTTATATAGAGAATTGTGGCCATCAGGCAAACATCAGGAAAAGAGCATAAGGTTCAGTGGTACTGAAGTACTGGTGATGAAGGTTTATTTTCCCATTTATTCAGGTTTTCAGATGCCCTTTTCTATAGCCTTCTTTTGTCCACTGGTATTAGGAAGGTTTTTCTATACTAATTTAACAGGTCTTCTTAGCTGGCCCTGATCCTCCCCTCTCTTTCTCAAGTGTCTGTTTGATCTTTAACATTCGCTGTCCATCTTCACTTCAAAGGAAGTATAGGGTAGGGGTGTGCATGAAAGCAATTTTGGTCATTTGATTCTATTTGAATAAAACATCTGAATATCTGAATTCGTACAAATAGAGAAAAACGAATGTCTGGACATTCAAACCAATCTGAATACATTTGTATCTATTCATACAAATATTTGATACGTATCCAATGATACGAATCTCGTACACATCTGTGTGCATCTCGTTTTATCCCGTATGCATCCCTTTTTCATTCTGTGCGTATGCACGGATATGGACAAGATGCAGACAGATACATATGTGATCCGTACACGTCTGTTCACATACAAATGTCCAAATTACTTGTATGAATAATTCAAAATATTCATATTTGTTCAAATACTAGAAAAGAATGTCTCGAATTCTAATCGAGTTTGAATGTTTGTATTCATCAGAATTTGATCGAATAACAAATATCTAGAATATTCATGCACATCCTTACTATAGGGTGCATCTCTACTTACTCATCCATGGTGTCCTCATCATCCCTAGAAGGCACCAGTTGCCCACCCTATCTCCATTTTCATTGGTAGCAAGCACCTTTGGCCCCTTTGCTGGCAGAAATCTGATGGAAGAGCCTTCTATGAAGGGTGATTGCACTTACACAGCACTTGGTGAAGTGCCAGACAAGTTTGCAAAGAGCAGACATCCTATCCATTCCCCATCTTCACTTTCCTGGGACACTTTCCCAAAGAAGTGAAGGTGCAAATTCCCCATAAGCCACAACACACCTGGTCATCCTAGAAAAACACACACAGAGAGAAAGTCTACAACAACTGGGCTGTAGGCTGGACTGCTAACCATGGAAAATGTGTCCAGAACTCACACAGAGTTTCGTAAACTTCAAATCTGCTGCCACATCAAGGGGCAGAGGAAGGAGATTTTTAGGATAAAGCTTAGCTTTGCTTTTGCTGCATGGCAATGTACCTGGATTTCCGAGTTGCCTTTTGAGATGGTGCTCGAAGCTTGGATCACAAATAACCTTTTAAAAATACTTTGAGCAAATACATGGTTTGGCTTAATTTGTAGCTTTGCCAGTAAAAGAACAGCTTCCCAGGAAGAAATGGCAGAAAAAATTCTGGGGCAGCAGGTGTCCTTCTTTATAGAGGCAGTTTTCGATTAGAAGGTGTGGTCTACTTGGCAATGAGAGCAACAGGCTGCCGATTTGCTATTGAGCCCAGTTCAAGGTGTTAACTTTAACTTATAAGGCCTTAAATGACTTAGGCCCCAAATATCTGAAGGAATGCCTACTCCCATATTGACCTGCCTGTGTCCTAAGATCCAAAAGGGAGGCCCTCCTAGTTGTCCCACCACCCTCAGCAGCAAAAGGGGTGGGCACCCAGGAGAGGGCCTTCTCAGCAATGGCCCTTAGGTGTACCTCAAGGGGGAGATTATTTCATAGCCTCTCACCACTGTACAAGTTTAGGAAGGCAGTGAAGTCATACCTCTTTGCCCTGGCCTTCTGTTAAACGGGGATACACTTTCCCTTCCCACTTGCCAATGCTATTATTTTAATGCATACTATTATTGTTTTAATAATGTTTTATTTTAGATGTTGCTGCCTGCCTGGGGACCTTCAGGTATCAGGGCGGGATAAACAAACAAACAAATCTTGCTTTTGAGGATGATCAAAGTTTTCTTTCTCTTTTCTTCTTGGTGATGTGTAACTGGTAGTAAAACCAGTGCAGAGTACATCAGAATTGCCTAGAACTATCATGCACTAGAAGTGCCAGGAACCTATTTCAGGTCAGATCAAGAGCAATTGGTGGCCAAACTGTGAGCTACAGATGATCCCAGTGAATTGGCATATGGTAGTACCTGATATTTGCAGATGTGCTGACACACAATTACTGCTGAACATTAATTGGTTAGTCTAGATATTGTGGGCTTCTCAGATGCATCTGGCTGACCACTTATGAAAACAACAGATTATAGACTAGGCGGATCTTTACTCGCAGTTTTCCTTCCACATATTGGTGCAATCTAAGGGTGGCCCTGGAATGGGGCCTCCCTTAGACTGTATCTGCATGTGGTACAGCCCTTAGCCCCTTCTTGCCATATTCTGCACTAGCATGCAGGTAGCAGATCCCTATTCTGAGATATAATCTGGAATTAGGCCTTGTGCCGAAAGGACCTTAGTTTCATGTTAGGTTCTTCGTAATTGTCCTGAACATGAAGATAAAGTTCAGACCTCTATTTTACAAAAAAGCGAAGCAGCAGCAGTATGGAATTGTACTTTTTATTTAATTTCCATTTAAGTATGAAAAATTCCACTGGGGAGGACAGCTTTTGCAGAAGCAGACAACACTAAAGTACCTTTCTGCATGAGTTACTGAGAGCCTCCTTGGAGCCTGGACATATATCACTTTAGGTGCCATGATGGAATATAACAAAGTAAACAGCTAGATTAAGAAGCAGGCCTCCCTTTCTTTATTCTAGCACAAAACTGAAAAGCAGCTCATCTGTTCTTCTTTTACAGGTTGCTTGAATGTAGAATTAGTATGCAACGTATTCATCTCACTTCCTTTTCTTTTTCCAGCTAAAGATGCAACAGAGTCTGTCTCCAAGGTATATGGATATATAGGACTCGATAGCATAGGCACAAGCCATGTGGAGGCCCAGAAACTAAACTTTGAAGAACAATCAGATTCCAAGGTATGCTCTGGAAAGCTACACTTTTGCACTCATGCATCTTTCTCTTTTAATTTAGTGAATAACAAGCACAATATACAACACAAACCAATAGACAAAATAAAGCTTTAGGAAACCATCCAGGTACATTAGCTTCATCATCATATTCATAATATTAACTTAGCATTTTCTTTTTGTTTGGTGCAGTTTGAACTAATTAACAAATTCTTTGCCCTGTCTTATCTGAGTTGTTTTACAAGGTAACCTTATAGTTTTAATTTTAGGCGTGGCATCTATTAGCGGAGCCCATTATCTGTACAGTCCGGCTATAACAGCTCCTTGTTCTTCTATGCATTCATCAATAAAAATCTCCTACACTTTCTTATGCCAGTTATTAATGGTTAGTTTTTGGGTAATCCTGCATCATGGCATCAATAATTATCCTTTTCCATGCATAACAGAACAATAGTGGGAAAGAGCCCAAAATTGATTTCCCCCTGCCCAATTCTGAAGCTAACAAAACTGCGAAGGGAGAAGATGCCTTCCTTTCCTGTACCACTATCTGGATGATCTGATGAGTGAGATGGGGAGCAAAATGCACAGAACCCAATTTACAAGCTGCAGCCAAAGGGTCACTTACCAGGATATGGGTCACTGGATCTAGTGTGGAAGCAGAGTGGGAACGTGCAGCTCAGCCTCCATTGCCTCCCTGAGAGTATTTCTATCAGGACTTAGCTTTTAGGTTGGCTGACTGTGGATGAGGTGAATTCAGATACCACACTCCAGAACACTCTCAGGGCACACCAATACCTATGTGGATAATGCCACAGACTCAGCTTAGATGCATCCAAACTGTGGGAAGAAATAGCAGGTGTCAAAATCATGGATGCAGGTTTGGCTCTATTGGGGGAAAACATAGCTCTGCTTTAGCTGGGCCAATGGCCACTCAAAGAGCAGAATGAAGCATCATGGTTGATCCATCCAAACCGCATTTTGGTCCACAGCACATTAAAGATGGAGTCCTCCCCAAATAGTCCTCCTCCTATTTTTTTTTTCAAACAAGTCATCAATGACTATGAATCTGAGATAAAGTAACCTATATCCTCAAAACCTTGCAGTGATATTACACATGGAAAGCCTGTGCCAAATTCTGAAGTGTAGTCACCATCATCCAGTAGGTGGTGTACAAACCTTGATGGATTCCACTGTGGACTGTGCACAGAAAAGACCCAGAGGTTTATTTTTACTTTAGGTAACAGTGTACATAGAAAGACGGATGGGTTCACACATAGTATCAGCACCTCAGCACATATGAACCTTGAATCAACTGCACAGATACTATGCAGAGAAAATAGATGTGTGCTCTGATTTGCTGTCTCAGGGCCCAAAGTGATGTGGCATTGAATCTCTCCCTGCATTAGGCTGCATAGATTTGTAAAGGGTATACACATCTGCTGGGAAAGGGGTTCTGATACTTATTGGAATCACAGCTGTTGAGGGGAAAATTTTTAGCCCTTTTATTTCTTGCTTTGTTCCTAATGAAAATCCCTTATCTGAAACTGTTGTCTGCTTTGGGAGTAGTGATGGCCATTAGCTTGGGTGCCTTTAAGAAAGGGTTGGATAAATTCTTGGCCGTCAGGTGCATCAGTGACCAGTACAATGGATGCCTAGAACAACTCAGGGGTGGAGAGATAGACAAGATCCCTCTAAAGGCCACTTGTAGGAAATCATAAGCAGGTGAGAATTTCACCTTCATCTTCTGCTTGCGAATATTTAGAGGCAAGTGGTGGGCCACCATGCGAGATGGGATGCTAGACTAGATGGGCTATGACTGATCTGGGATTCTTTTAGACCTAGGGTCCTTTCACACTCAGTCATATTTTGCAATATATCTCAGGACAGAGATCTGTGGTCTACATGCTAATAGAGACTCTGGCAGGCCTCACCTGGGGCCTGTTGTAGCTTGCACTAGCATGTGGACAACAGGCACCTATTCTAGAATAAAGCCAAGTGTGAACAGGCCTCTATTCTGAGGCCTTTGTTAGACTGTACTAGCATGTGGAAGGGAGACTCCTAGTATGCTTGCTGGTCTGGTATAGTGGCCAGTGCAGAATCATCTTTACATTCTTATGTCTCATTTATGTCCATCAGAGATTTCCTCTTTAATTTGTATTACTACTGGCAAGAAAAATGTAAATAATTAAGTTAGTCTTCTTTGCTTTGGCTCCAGTGGTTTTCTAGTTTGTGCCTCAGTGGATAATAAAGTGGTTAATTACCATTACAAAGACCCATTTAATATGTCTATACTGCCCATTCTTCAGTTTCAAGTGATTTGTTTTGTTCTAGCCATTGCACATACCTTCCTTTAAATAACTTAGCTCTTCAAATACAAGTGATGCTTCTAGCCAGTCTATTTTAACTAGACTTTTGGAATATATTAGTTCTCCAGAGGAAATCTGAGACAAACTACAAATTCCAGGGTGAAATCTGAATTTGTGTAAAAGCAACATAGCTCAAAATATTTGCCATCCTTCCTGGGCTTCTTCTTGGATGCAGTCACCAAACTAAAGGGATATGGAAATCCAGTTTTACAATGTAAATAAGTGTGTGATGTCTCTGGAATGCCAAATGATTTACCATTGCCATTACTTTGCCATTAGGTAAACAACTAGTGTGACTTCTTTGACGTAGTCTTGGCCAAGAAACAGTTGAAACTCTGGTCTCTGTGTGGGGTATACAAGGCCCTAGGGGGATCAGTTAGTGCCTAAAACAGGAAGAGACAACGCCCACCCGATCTTCAGTGACTTGATGGCCTTCAACCAAGTGGCCTTCATGGTTCCAATTCCTATGGCTAAAGAGACAGAAAAGACCTTTGATTTTATCCTTTGATTCTTGAATGCCTGCCACTAGAGAGGCCTTCTGCCCTTAAATGAAGTGTGGTCTGCCTTGTGCTACATGTTGGCACAAGAGCACATGTGTCAGTCTAATATTCTCCCATCAGTAGAAAAAAATGCACTTCCTTTCCCACACAAAACATGACAGCTGCCAATTGCTGGGTCCTCATAGATCAAGCACTTGAACCAATAAACAGAGGACAGCAGAGGATGGCAGTGGAACTTCTTCACACTTCATGATCCCTTCTTTAAAATATAGCTGAAAAATGTCTTAAGCCACCCTTCCGACATCCTTCGGACTGTAGTATCCATCAACCAGTGATCAGAATTGATGGCAACTGTAGTCTAGAAACTAGATTTCAGAACCTTGTGAGAAACAAGCATAAAACTGTGAGCCAGAAGTGAATATTCCATGCAGGTAGATAAGCATATAGAGGGCCCATTGTTGGTTATTCATTTATAATATGTTCATAACATTTGTATTTTGCGCTTCCCGAGTAGGTTTTTTTGTTGTTGTTGTTTATTACAATTGCTTTAAACCCCCCTCCCCCCTCCCCCCCAGGTAATACATAATTCCAAATTTTTAATACATTGAAAAAGCTACACAATTCATAATACTACATTGAGAAAATTAAACGTAACTTCATTTTTTCACTTTCACTCCTAAGCTTATTATCTAAATATATTTTAACTATCATCCATTTTTGTTTACATATTCTAACCCTATCCAAATTACTTATATTATTCATACGACTATTCGATATTTCTACTGCTATCACATTAATTATATAATTATACCATTTATTAATAGACCATTTCGTTCTATCCTTCCATCCACTCACTAAGACTATTTGAGCACATGTTAACAATTGTTCTACTATTTCCTTCCGTTGGATAGTCGGAATATTGTTTAACTCCAAATGTAATACTCCCATTCTCCCTGTTATTGTACATTGTATATTCAGCATATCACTGATTTCTTTCTCGATCTTCTTCCAAAATTCAGATACTATAGGACATTCCCAAATCATATGAAAGAAAATACCTCTTTGGTTACAACCATGCCAGCAATTGCTACCTGTATTTGTAAAGAAGTGTGATAGTTGTGCTGGGGTTCTATACCATTTATGCAATATTTTCCTTCTTACTTCTTTAAGGTTATTATACTTCACCATTTTTATACATTTTATTTCATTTTTAATTTCCTCTCTTTCAATCCTTATATCCGTGCTCCATATATTATATAACTCTTCCCGAGTAGGTGTATGTACACTTAATGATCAACTCAAGCTTACCACTGCAATATATAACAAACTCGCATGTATGCTTATGACACACATCATGAAGGTTGCACTTGGCCCAAAAGAAGCACTCCACACAAGGAACATTGCAGGGTTGAGTGGGTACTGCTCCAACCCAGCATTACTTTAAAGTTTATGAGCAAAGGTTCTTTGGCTTATAAATCATCAAACAGGGACATTTCAGCCAGGGCCCCAGAAATGGCCCATCTTCTGTAAATCAGTAAAATATCAGCAGCCTCCAGAAAAGGCAATAGTCCTGAGGTGGCAAGACCTTTTAGCAGGCTCTCTGGTGTGGATTCTACTCCTGAAAGCTGGCTAGGCGTGGTGAGGTGGGGGATGAGGCTTTTTTGGCATTCAGGAGTATGAAAACCCCCCACTACCCCCAGCATGCCACAGGCACAGTCCAAATTGACTTTGTGGAAGTTCCCTTCAGATATTATTGGTCTCCATCTTCCACCTGATACAAGTATTATGGTCAGTAACTAGGATGGGAGTAATGCTGCTGTGCACCACACTAAAAAGAGTGCTACAAGCACAACACTTTTCTGAAAATAACAATGTGCCATTCACATGTCTGCTGCCACTTCTAGCTGTGCAAACATCACATTCTGGAACTTTTGTTCTTTGGTTGTGATGTTTCTGGCCAAGATAGTGTAATCAGACACACAATGGCCATGGAAGTAAGCTATTTCCTGTGATCGATAGTCTTTCAAAGAATGCAACATGTGAATCATACAAGCAATTACTCCTGCTCTGCATTTACATCAGTCTAACAGAATGCACACTGGATGCACTTCTGTTGCACCCTGCACACTCATGAGCCATTCATGGAGCCATGGCAGCATCATGTAATCATTGGCATTTTTTATCTCAAATGAAAAAAGTAAGATAGGAAGCACCTGATTTAATGGCTTCTTCCTTTTAAAAAGTTGGTCTGTTGACCCCACCAGTTTCTTGTGTGTGCTTTCCAAAAAGAAAGAAAATCAGGCTTTCAAGGACTTCAAAGAGACCCATCTGTCATTAACTTTGTTCTTTCACTGCTAGACTTCTGTAATTAGTGGTTTGCCAGGAATTACGCAGCTTGCAGAGCTGTAGAGTTCTGCTGATGAACACTGATACTTCTAATTGCCAAGTGAAAGTGCTTTCTTTCATTGGCTGATAGGCAGCAAAGAAAACCTTAAGCAGTCCCCAAAGATCAAGAGCACGAGTGATAACTTGGCACTTTCCTACGGAACTAAAATGAAAATGCCCATGGCATTATCTCAAGACTTGGAAGAATGCAGGGTAGAAAAGGAGCTAGCAGAGCTTACAGAAGGGACCTTTGTGCCTGCAATGCTTAATTCATTGTGAAAGCAAACCCTATCAGAACTGAGCGAGCGCCAAGGTGACTGGGAACTGTAAACCTAGGAGATTCCTTGCGCTCTGCTGAGTAAATTGCACGTGAACATTAATTTCCATTTGGATTTCCCTAACCCCAAAGTAAACAAAGCCTTCTCCATCGCCAGGGTTTTCATTCCACCTGTAATAACAGCTCTAATCACACTCCCCTTTAAATGAACCCTAAAGGGCTTTGAATGGGGACCTTTATAAGTCCTACTATGAGGTGTTTTCGTATTTCACTTTCACTGATGACAAGCTGCGCCAGTGCTAATTCATGTTGATACGAGCCTCTGTGTAATCCAGTTTGTTTTCCTTGCCCACCGGTCCTGAAAATGAGACGATACCTTAGGGTCTCATTGCTTCATATTCTTGGCTGAAAAGTTTCTCCCTTCTTATATCTTGTTTGGAAGCTGTTACTGGCTGGCTTCTGGGTTTTCTACCATATGATCGCCCCATCAGGGCTGCCTAGCTTGTAATCCAATTAACATAGCTCTGTTTTAAACCTTCCTGTTCTCAACTCTAGAGGCCTTCAGACTGCAATCTTAGTTTGTGTCTACTCTGAAATAAAACTATCTGCATAGAATGAGACTTATTGCAGGGTAGGCAGATACAGGAATCTGGTCTAAAGGGGCATTCATACTGTTTTAAATTTGCTGAATTTTTAAAGTGTTTTTAATCTGTATTCTGTTTTTAATATGTATCTTGTTTTAATGTCTATCTTGTTTTTAATCTGCTGGTTATTCTGCTGTTACCCGCCCAGAGACCTTCGGGTATGGGGTGGGATAGAAATGTAACCAAATAAATAAATAAATAAATAAATAAATAAATAAATTCATACCAGGTGGGCATGCAGCATGTTCCCAAGGGCCAGCAAGAAGCAGGAAGAGTGACTGAAGATGCTCATGCTGGCACCCTGAAAATAGACATCCGTGACATAAGTGATCTTCCTGCCTTGCAGGCTCAGTGCACCATTATGTGACATGTAGGAAATGCCTAATAGGGCCACTTCACAATACCAATTCAAAAATGGAGAACTTTCATTCCCTGACTTCAGGGCTTACGAGTGTGAGAGGCAGGAAGCATGCAGCACGCATACAGTGTCTCTGCGCACATGTAGCATCCTGAGCCAATCCCAGATTAGACCAGATGATCTGGCCCAGGATTGGCCAGGGAGCTAGTGGACAAGAAATGAATTACAGAGGTCCATCCTGGTCCAAACACAGCAGGGGACGAAAGGTCCCAGCTTCCATAGATGCAGGTTTGGGTTGTCTTAGCTGGATGCCCAGAAGCAAGTTATTTATTGTGCCACTTCTGGGTGCTCAGTGAAATGACAGGAGGCTCCTTATCCATGATAGTCAAGACCACCTGCTCATGCACTGTTTGTGCATGGCTGGCTGATCCAGTACACCAGCCTTGAATGTTGCCTGGGTCACCTACATCACCCGAAATGGGTGACTTCTGGACACCTGTCTAAAACACTCCCAGCTAGGAATTTCAGGGGCTGAGACCAGGCTGCCACAATGCAGGCAGCTCATGGCCTGTACTACTTACTGGCCATCTCTCTGATCTTGGGCCAGATTACTTGATTTGACTCAGCACAGTTTGAGACAATGTGCATGTGCTGATCCTTCCAATATCTAACCCCAGGCCTGCTTAGTTCCTGCAGGATCATTGTATCATGTGCTTTCTCACCATCTCACTTTCTTGCAAAGGAAATAAAGGTCATCTGACTTATCTGTCTCACTGCTTTCAGCCAGTTAGTTCTCAGCTCAGCAAGTTCAAGTTCTGCTTCATGGCAATCACCTCCCTTCCTTGCAGGAATTCAGCTGTGCCAAAACGCTATACATTTCAGACGCGGAAAAGAGAAAACACTTCAGACTGGTCTTGAAGCTATTTTTCAGCAATGGGCAGGAGATTGGAACCTTCCACAGCAAGCAGATCAAGGTGATCTCCAAGCCCTCACAAAAGAAGCAGTCTCTGAAGAATACAGACTGTAAGTACATGGTGGTTTGGGAACTGTTGAGAAAGCGGTTTCTTGCGTCTCCTTGGAGGCTCGCCACTTGGTTTCATGTGAGGTCAGCTACACCTATATGGGCTGTTCTGGGTGACCATTAACCATCGGGTGGGGTGGCCACCTTCAGCTTACTGCAAGAGAAGGAGAAATGATTCTCAGGACATGCCTTTTCAGTGGCATCAGCTTCAGGTAGATGTATCTCACATTACATTGGCCAGAGGCTGACTCAATTACTGGAGTTCTGGGCAGTGTCATGTATGTGGCTGAAGTTCCAGCCACACTTGATTTCCACCTGGGGGATTTTGGCTACTGCATTCCACACCCAGATTGGTCGCAGTGGCATCAGAGGGCTGCTCTGGAACCGTGCCAGGGTGAACTGCTCCTCCCCACACATTGGCCATGCTGTTCCACAGACCCATGAACTGCTAGAAAACAGATCTACCACTACTGAGGCCTATTCGCACTATGACTTCTAGAGGACAATTAGTGAACTTCTGGTGAAGAGCATCTGCACTTCATGGAGGCTGCTACAGCCTCCAAGCATACCCTGCCCCACCAGAAGTTCACTAATGCTGGCAGCTGAATCCTGCTCCACTCCTTAACCAACCTTTACTTAAACTTACCTGGAGCATCCAGCAGCACAACCATCCACACCTCTTTCGGTGCTCCAGGGTTGTTTGAGTGGACAACCATAGACGCAACTGCACATGCAGAGAGCATCAGCAGCATCATGGCAATTGTGCTGATGTATGCACACTCGTGGTGGGCACTGCAGCCAAAATGGTGGCACCCAGAGGAGGACCGGCCCCAGGATAGAATCAGATATTTGAGTGCAGGGTGGCGTGGATGGCCAGAGTTGACTAGCACTCCAAATGTGCGTGCTAGTCAACATTGGTTAATCGTACTCATTTCCTGTCTAGTGGAGGGGAAGGGAAGTGTGAAATCACCCCTGGTCTATGTGGATGCAGCAGCCTGCCAGGGGCTGTGGCATCTCTCTTCTGCTCCAGACTGAGTGCAGAGGAAAGAGGTAGGCCAAGAAGTGGGCTAGGCCTGTCACTATACCATTCTAAAGCCAAGTGCAGAAAGGCCCCTGGGCGCTCAGCAGTAGATCCCTTTTGCTCATCTCACACAATTTATTTATGTTGAATGGAACTTATTCATAATTAAGATTGTATTGTGTTGTGAAACCATTTTAAATCAACATTTGTAAATTCACATGCTAGTGCCTCTAATTCCCACTAAAGGTCAGAAAACACTCTTCCAAAGTTTACTTTGGGCCTTCAATGTGGATTAGCAGTGAAATAGGAACACTAGAATCCAACTCCTGCCACCTCCGAGTTTCTTTTGATCTGCTTTAAAAAAAAAATCTGTGTGAACGCAGTCTCGGGCCCCATTCAAATCGGGGCGGGAGGAATATGACACCATTATGGCGCCACTGTGGTATGGTTACCACAAGTATATGTGGCAACAGGACCATAGTTCAATATTCCATCTAAAACACACAAAAAGCTGTTACTAGAAAATCCAGCTATTGCGGCAGGTTTTCTTGCGATAGCACATTTACTCACCATGTGGGTGGATTTGCCATAGTCACTTCGTCCACCACACATGCATGGGGGCAAAAACTGGATGCTGTGCATGCATAGTGGTGGCAACGTGTTTTTCCGGATATTCAGTGCTGGCCAGATGTCCAGATGTGTGCATCACCAAAATGCGCGAAGACAGTGCAATCGCTGACTAGCAACTGGAAGAGGGACGAGATTCCGCATTATCGCTTGCTAGTGATATATCCAGCCACCATCTGGAGGCAGCCGCAGTCTTTGAAAAGTAAAGAAACGGGCATTCACTTTCCTTTCTACTTCCTATCCACAGTGTGCATTCCTTCTGGCTCAAAGGTTTCCCTCTTCAACCGCCTGCGTTCCCAGACTGTCAGTACCCGGTATCTTTCCTTTGAGGGTGGTGCTTTCACTGCAAGTGCCAGGCACTGGGCAGCATTTACACTTCATCTGGGTGAGGCTCCTTAAAAACGTACTCAGCTGCGATTGTTCGTGCAAGACGTGGGCAGTTCTGTCTTCCCAGACACTGGCATTACAGAATTCAATGGAGCCGTGCCCATGAGTGGGTAGCAACCTCTCCAAAATACGACTGGTTTTATTATGGTTTGGCAGTCAATCAAGTCAGAAAAACTAACATCCTTCATCAAGGTCACTGCTCAAGTTCTAAACCAAACTTGGAAATTGTTAGCCTAGCACATAATATTAAAATGTCAAATGGATGGATGTGCTGCTGATATAAAGAGGGCAGTGTTATGACATTTCTGACTGCTATGGCTAAGAGGGTTGCTGTGGAAGGGCCGTAAAGCAATGCCTGGACAGACTCTAGGGTTAGATAAAAGAGTGTTTTTTATTACTTAAAACACACAATGGCCAGCTGAAGTTTGCATGTGGGACAAAAGCGTTAGAAAACATTTCCCTGGTACATTGATTTAATCAACATAAGCACACAATGCAGGCAGGAGTGAGAAGAAGAGTGTCTGTTAAGGTCAAAACTAATGAAGGAGGGAGGGAGGGGGAGAGATTGAGAGGGAGAGAGAAGAAAAGGTAACACAGTTTGGTCTTGTGGCTAGAGTGCCAAATTCTTATCTGGTAGTCTCCCGGTTTGATTCTGCCCTCCTACACAAAGCCAACTGGGTGATCTTGGGTAGTCACGGGTCTCTTTCTGAGCTCTCGCAGCCTCATGTACTTCACAGAGTGTCTGTTGTATGGAGAATAGGAAACCTTGTCAGCCATTTTGGGTGTTTCCAGATTTTGGAGATCCATGGTAAGTAGATCTGTATCTTGTAGATACAGACCTACTACCACCCCTTCCGTCCGCACACGCAATGAAAGGGGGAGATTTAGATCCAGATTTGAGGTGGGTGCCGTGCGGAAGCACAGCACCCACCTCAATCCAGATCTCCAGAGGCCCTCCCTCGGCCCACCATGATTGGCTCCTCTGGAGCTGAGCATGGTGAGCCGGGGGTCTCCTATTCCGGGGCTCTCCCTTGCCCCAGAAGCAGCGGATCGCCACTTCTGGAGCCGGGGGTGTGTGTCCCCTAACACCCTCCTATCCCACCCTGGGGAGAGCGCGAGGGATCCCCTCCTTACCTGAACTCAGTCAGGCCGATTCTGGCTGCGGGGTCCCACTTCGCCTCGTGCCTGCGTCTGGCACGCCTCCCGATTGGCCAAGGCTGCACCTGGCTTCAGGAGGCTCTCTGCGCAGGCACGGGGCCCTGGCCAAAGCGCGCCTCCCGGTTGGTGAGGGAAAGAGACAGACGCACACACGAGTGAAGTTCACAGGGGGAGGGGACGGCTGGTTTGCTTTTTCTTTACGTGAATGCCAGCAGTTGAATTTGACAGTTGAACAGAGCCTGTCATCGCTCCAGTGGGGGGGGGGAGAGAGAAAAAGATGCGGGCTTACAAAAAGCGGTTTCCATGGGGACAGGAAAGTGCGATTTTAATCCGCATCGCCCCAAGCCACATGGGGTCGCTTTATTGCGAGTTACAACTCGGAATTTTTTAATCGCATCAATAGCGAAACAATTAGCTCCCATGGAGACGCGCCCAAAGTCCCAACTGATCAGGTGGCTTCATGAGCTATCACTCTTTCTCTGTTGTTTGTTTGTTTGTTTGTTTGTTTCTCCTGGTGTCAAGCAGATGAATTTTGTTCCCAGTCCCAAAGTGAATTTCATCCGCAGGAAGGCTACATTCGGTATGGTTCCATAGTTCGGCTTATCTGCACAGCCAGTGGTATTGCTCTGCCCCCTCTGGTAAGCATTAATTGGGAAGCTAAAGAAAAAATTATAATCCCCCCCCACCCCCATTATCTGAATGTTTATACAATGCATTTGTTCTCCCTCCCCCCAGTTTTTTCGATTGTTACCTCCGCTCCTTCATCGGTTTATGGAATTTGCTGCCGGAAGAGGTGGTAACAGCTACCAGCCTAGATGGCTTTAAGGAAGGGTTAGACAAGTTTATGGATGACAGATGTTTCAGTGGCTACTAGAATGGATGCCTAGGTGCATCTTTCAGGCTGGGGAGACAAGCAGGATGCTTCTAAGGCCATTTGCTTGGATTCGAAAGCAGGAGAATGTTTGCCCTTGTCTCTGCTTGAGATGCCGATGGGCCACTATGTGTGACAGGATGCTGGACTAGATGGGCTGTGGCCTGATCCAGCAGGGCTCCTCTTATATTCTTATGTTCTCCTCCATTCCCATAAATCCAGCATAAATGCGGGAACCAAGTCAACATTTCTCAGGCCCCTTCTGCATATAATGGTCTCTTTCCACTCTGCAAAACCACCTGACACTGGGCCATGTGTATCTGTTCATATCTCCAGATCATTCGGAAAGTTGCTAAGCAGTCTGTGCTGCTGGATATAGATGAGCCAATCTCCCAGTTACATAAATGTGCTTTCCAGCTTCATGGCAGTGATGGGATGTATCTTGGGCTGTCCATGGAGAAAGTAATCCAGTTTCAGGTAATGGAGGCAGAACTGAGAAAGTAATTCTCTACTTCATCTGCATTATAATATTCCTGTATTCTTTGGTTTTGAATTTATGCTTCACAGGGCTAGTGCTGCGCTGAAATTTTCTGAGGACCATTTTAGGAAAGAGAGAGGAAAATAGTAAACCGCATAGCCCCCCCCCCCCGCCCCAAAGGTAGAAAACCCTTTGCAATGACAGTAGTTGAAGTATCTGGACTTTCATTCATGTTTTGTCTATATGGCTGTGGTCACACCTTATCTTTAACTCATCTTCAGGCCATCCTCTGTCCTCAGGGATCATACTCCAAAGTTCATTTCCATTTCTTCTGGGGACTGTCCCTGCCCCAGTTCAATCGGGACTATCCTGTATATGGTTTATCCCAGCACAGAGTCTGTTTGGGTATGTGATGGAGGGCAGCCTGCAGGCTCTGAGGCTCAGAACCAGATGGGGCAACCTGAGCTGGCCACTGCCAGCCATAATATGGCTGCACCACCCATGCAGCTGCCTTGCCTTGTCCTGGGAAGGACATGTTGTCATGCATGGAGGGCTGCCTATGGACACAGGCTGGGAGCTATAGGGGCAACACAAACTGCCCTGCCAAAAATGCCCTCAACCACTTCAGGGGTGGCACACACCCAGAAATGCCTTGCTCATTCCCAAGGAACGTGTGGACAGGCTTAAAATGGGTTCAGTGCCTAGTTCATCCTAAAATGGACTGTCATGTTGTGGTGCGACCATAGCCTGTGTTTCAGCACTGCCGCCTGAAAATCCTTTGTCAAGGAGGTGCTGTGGTATAGTCATTTTGGAGGTCATCTGTCCCTCTGCTTCAGTATTGCAGTCTGTGCCAACTCTTCTCTGGGATATGGGTGAACATTACTTCAGGCATCTTGTGCGGCATCTGTGTCCTGCAGGTTTCAATTGTGCCATTTATGGCTTTTGGCATGGAAAATCCTCTCTAAGTGGCTGTGCTCTGCCCTTTTAATGAAGGTTCCTTTCCTCCATTGATGTGCATTGAGATACCAATTGCACATTCAAAACAATGTAAATTGTCAGACAGATCGGTGAAGCCAATGTACATCAACAGGCTTCTCTGCATTCACCTTTCTGCTTGTTTGAACCACAGAAAGACAAGGACTGGATCTGCATCGTCTGCACAATGGTGCTGGTCCAGACCAACTCCCACCTCTCTGTTCTGAACTAGGCCATGCTAGTCTGCACTGGTTAGACTGGAACTGGCAATCATCATCCAGACAACTGCAGATGTGGTCCCTGTCACCTGGCTCAAATCATTTGATTCAGGCCAGACTGATTCCATGTTCCATGCTAATGTGCAGATTTCTTGGCAGGCAAACAATAGTGGTTTGCCATTGCCTACTTCTGGAGAGAGGTTTGGAATCAAACCAACAGCTCTGCTTTCCAGGGCTACAGCCATTCCCTCCATGAAGGATTATATATTACATGTAACTAAGAAAAAGAAATCCATATATTATGCCACTCAGAGATATGAAACTGAAACATGGGTAGCCAAGCTGTCTATTGCAGACAATCTTTGCAGCTCTTTATTATGGCAAATGTATTTGACATCTATTAAGAAAATGATGAAGTGATCCCATGGAAGTCTGCAGATAAGTGTTTGCTTCTCCTTGAGGCTATGTGGGAATTGCTACCACCACAGTATTCAGGGTATATGAACTAAAGTTTACTTCAGTCTCTCTACTTTGATGGCCTAGTAATGCTGTTGATTTTGATACAGGCATCGCCATGCCCAAAGGAGGTGAACCGTGAGCTGCTGAATGATAACTCCTGCTGGACCATCATTGGGACAGAATCTGTAGAATACACATTCAGTGACAGCCTTGCTAGAATTCGGGAACCAGTGAGCCCAGTCCCTCTAATAACAGGGCTGGAGGTGAGAAGAAAATGATCCCCTTCTATGTAGCTGGTAACTTAGGCTGCATTAAAAAAAAAAAGTGGGGGCTGACAATTGCCTTAACAATGGTAGTGTGGAGCCTTCATGTTCTCAGATGGCTCCAGCAGGATTCCAGTGGGCTATCCTCTCTTGCAGTAACCACCACAACTGACATCTTTAATCCATCTTCTCTAGCTTAGAATGTTCGTGGGGTAGAAGCAAACTGGGCTTAAACGTAGGGCCTTTTCACTCTCCTACTTCTCTGGGACCCTGTCCCAGGGAAGGGAAGTTCTAGAATGGTTTGGGCATCCACACTTCAGGCTGTCCAAACCATTCAAAACCTAGCCGGCTCTTAACTAGATGCCAGCTAAGTGCAAATAGCCTCGTTCAGGAAGCAGCCACATTGCTGCAGCAATGGCACCAATGCACCTGGGCAGGTCCATTGCCACAGCAACCAGGCGACACAGTACACAACCACACCTACACCACCTGGTCACGTGTTCCGTTTCACCTCTTCCACCTGGAAGAGGTGCAGATGGAGCATGCAAGGGACACTCCTGCACCCTTGGAGCTGCTTCTAGTACAGAAGAAGCTCTGTGTTGTATGGATGCACCATGCAGGAGTGTTCCCATTATTCCCCGCCCAGTTTAAGTACAAATTTGCTCATACTTGAAAGCACCAACCCATGTGTTTTGCAGATTTAACAAAGGTCCACTATCAGGTTGTGAGTTGTGTAACCTCCCCATTTTTAAAAAATCACTCCAGAGACATATGAGCATGCAAATTTATGAAGGCCACCTGGGTCCCCCCAGCCTCATTTGAAAGAGGTGTCTCACAACTCATAGCAAACCAATGCAGAGAACAATCCAGTTCTCTCCCATGATGGCTCTGTTTTCAACCTATCCCTGTGCCTACTGTTCCTCAGCTCCAACAGCCTACCCCTGCCTATTGACTTTCTAATCCAGGGCTGTCTACTGAGGACTTAAATTAACAGTAGCTGCCAAAGGCTTCCTTCCCAGGCTGAGGCTAGGCAGGACCAACCCTCCCAGTAGCCAAAGTGAGGAAACTGTTTCGCATAGCAATTGCTGACAATGCTGATTCTTTTTGTTTCTTCAAGCCACTTATCTCTGTTGGAAGAAAGAACTGTGTAAGATATGCAGCATCTCCTGTACCCCTAAATTGGTCTGTTGCTAGAAAATATCATCTATGTTGAATGCATATGTGGGCTTGGACAGCAGCACAAATGTGTCCTTTGTCATAGGCGAGTGAAATGTGAGGCCAGCAATTGAAGCAGGATCTTCTGAATGCAAAGAATTCAGTGTTTCTCCTCCCACAGACCCAGCTAGGAAACCCTTCCAAATAAAATTTCAAATTGCTCTCTTTACTATCAAAAGTTATAGGTGTGGGAATGGGTAGAGATATGGTGATGCTGTGATGTACAGTGTGGTACATGTATATCTTCTCCTGTGCTACTGTGTCTGCTTCTCACAGCTAACAGGTGGAGGCGATGTGGCAATGCTGGAGACTCAGGGTGAATTCTTCCATGCAAACCTGAAAGTTTGGTTTGGAGATGTGGAAGCTGAGACTATGTACAGGTAACATAGATTGACCATTTATTTTGAAGACAAAAGTACATTAACTTGAATAGTTTCCCAGCCACTTTTCTTTGGTTGCATACAAGTGGGCACCCCAATTCAAAAAAGACATTAACAGAGCCAATCCAAATGGTTAGTGGTCTAGAAACCATGTCCTACGTTGAAGGATCTAGGAAAGTTTAACCTACAGAAGACCGTTAGGAGACATGATAGCAGTCTTCGAGTATCTGAACAGCTATCACAGTGCAGGAGAATTGTCCCTTTTCTCACTTGCACAAGATGGGAGGACTAGAAACAATAGCATGAAACTTCAAGGGAGTCAGAGCAGATTAGATATTAGAAAAAAAACCTTCCTGAGTGAGGGTGATCAGTCAATGGAATAGGTTGCCATGGGAAGTAGTGGGTTCTCCTTCACTTGAGGTCTTCAAGCAGAGGCTGGACCTACATCTGTCTGGGATGGTTTAGGCAATCCTGCATTGACCAGGGGGATTGGACGTGATGACCCCAGAGGTCCCTTCCAACTCTATGGCTGCATCCAGACTTCTTGATGCTGTGCATCAGAATGTGCAGCCAATATCTAGTCATCACACATGACAGCCGATACTTCGCAGTGGCATTGCTCTATAGCGATGCTACTGCGGATTTACTTAATGCTGATATAGCAGCACTTGCTATGCAGCATTAAGTAAATTCAAAGCTTCCAGCTGACCAGGTAGGATGGCGAGAACAGCCAATGAGAGCTGAGACTGCAGTTCAGCTCCATTGGCTTCCCTATCCCACATGACACGCGCTACGCAGAAGTCTCACAGCTCCCTGAGCAGGGAGCTACGGGGGACTGATGCCAGACCGCCACTTCGCAGCAATTAAGCTACGAATGTTTTTACTACTGCAGATTTAATCTGCTAATCTGGAAGGGGCCTATGATTCTATGATTCATAGAAACCCAAGAGTCAACCAAATTTTGTAGAAGACTTTTAATACATGACACACTAAGATGCTATGGCAAGTTCCACACAACAGGGGCCACAGTACAGATTATTCCAGCAACCTCAGTCAGTAGCCAGATTTGCAGTTTTATCCCATTTTACATTCATCTGTTCAAGAACCTTTAGAAATGTTTGATACCAGGTGTTACGTGGCTTTCCTCTTTCCCTGCAACCACCTGGTGGTACCCATGTCATTGCTGTTTTGGATATTTTCTCATCGTCCATCCATAGAACATGGCCTTCAAATCATAGTAGTCTTTCTGTGACAATTTTATGCAGGCTATGCAGGATGCTTCTTCGTTTGTAGTGTGGTTGTAACATTTTATTTTTAAAATCCACCTCGGACACTGTTGATGAAAAACATTAAGCTTATCTGCTGATTTCGTTGACATTTTACAGGTTTTGCATGCATATGTCGCCATTGGTAAATTATTCTTGCATAAAGCCGTAACTTAATGGATGTGGAGATTGATGTTAATAACCATATGTGACACATTTTTGGGAAGACTGTAGAAGTTTTCCCAATTCTATCTAGCTCAGTGATCATTTGTTGTAAACTTGCTGTCGTTTCTGCTAGAAGGGCAATATCATCTGCAAAATCTAGGTCTGTAAGGCGGGGTTGTTCATTCCATTGGATGCTCATGCCATCACAGTCCATTGTCTTTCTCATAACAAAACCTATGGTTTCTAGAGAAAGAAAGAAAAACATTTACATATTTTTAAACTCTGGAATTTGATGCCAACAGAATGCATTGATGGCCACCAGCTTGGGTAACCTCAAGAGAGAACTGGTCAAATTCATTCAGGGTCAGTCAACCAGAGTTTATAAATTATGACAACTGTGCAGGACTTCACTTATTGAAGATGGTATGCCCCTAAAGACTAGATGCTGGGAACTATGAGTATATGAGTGCATTGGAGACAGGTAGTTGACCACTGTAAGAGCTGTTTGCTAGGTTAGATAGGTGACTGATCAAATCAAGATCACTTCCTGTGTTCTCATGTTCTCCATTAAACTCAAGATTTAATTCTCTGATTCTAGAACAGTGGTTCTCAACCTTCCTAATGCCGCGACCCCTTAATGGAGTTCCTCATGTTGTGGAGACCCCCAACCACGGGGGCAGAGCAGCTGAGAGGTGGGAGGGAAGGGTGGCAGGAGGCTCGTCACGACCCCTCTGAAAGGCTCATTCGACCCCCAAAGGGGATCCGACCCCCAGGTTGAGAACCACTGTTCTAGAAAGAATACATTATCATCAGTTGAATAACACCATTTGTCTGTTGTGATGTAAAACATTGTGGAGAGTAGGAAAAATAAAGAACCCACATTTTGTTCTTGTCTTTTACACTTTTTATTTCCTTAGGAGCCCCAGGTCCTTAGTGTGTGTGGTTCCAGACATCTCTGCATTCAGTCGGGATTGGAGATGGCTGAGATACCCTATCACTGTCCCTCTGTTGCTGATAAGAGATGATGGTCTGATTTATTCCAGCACTTTCAGCTTCACATACACACCAGAACAGAGTTTTATCACCAGGCAACCAATTCTGTCAGAAGTGACGCAGGATTCTGACTCTTTGCTGAACACCATCCATCAGGAGTTCACCAGGACCAACTTTCATCTCTTCATGCAAAGTTAGACCCACATCTTTCCTTATTCCACAAGCTCAGCGGTGAAGAGATGCAGATATGAGAGTGAGCAAAGCTTCCAACTTCCCAACAATACTGAGCTTTTATTTTGAAAAGACATGCTTCTGTCTCTCACATCCACAAATATATATATTTGCAACTTTGTGGTGGACTGCCTCATGCAACCCAAGGGAAATGTGAACCATATGCTATCATAGATGGTAGGCCCACTGCAGCATCAAAAAAAAAATAAAAATAAAGGCTGGGGGAGGGGGGAGGCAATGCAGAAATCAGTTCCTACTTAAAGCATCTAATTCTTCTGCACAAGAGCATTAATTAACTAATTATATTATATAAAGCCTTCTCACTGCAGTACCCATGCAAACAATTGCTGCCAGAAGACTTGGCAATAGCAATCAGCCTAGATAGCTTTAAGAAAGGGTTAGACAAATTTATGGATGACAGATCTGTCAATGGTTACTAGAATGGATGCCTGGGGTGGGGTGGGGTGGAGGGAGACAGGCAGAATGTCTGTCATTTGCTAGGATTTGAGAGCACGTGAGGTTTTCTCCTTTTCTTCTGCTTCAGATTCTCATGATGCACTTGTGGGCCACTGTGTGGGACAGGATGCTGGACTAGATGGGCTGTGGCCTGATCTAGCAGTGCTCCTCTTATGTTCTTATGTTCTCATACTCATCACTTCAGTGCTGAAGTGAAGGTACTGTACTCCAGATAATAATGGGACCCAGGCAGATGATCACTATTGACTCTCTCCAAAGGATAGCTCTGACACTAGGGAAGCATCCATGTGGTCCTTTCAGACTGTATCAGATGTACTCTAAGAATGCTGGATCCTCACCTCAGTGAGTTTACCAGGAGGCACAGCCTCCTGGGGAACTCAGTGGCCACATGAGCTTTTTGCCTGGAGATGCATTTCTGGTCTGGCTTTGGTTCTAGACACCACCATATGAACACGCAATGGTAGCTAGAGTAAGTCACACAGCACTCCAGAGCCCAGCAACATTTTCCCAGGTTCCAAAACTGGCTCATTTCTGAACGTGCCATAGAACTCCTCTAGCCTGCAACCTGGAATGTCCCCCTGCTCCAAAGGTAGACTGTGAAGGATCACTGTAATTCAGATGGCTGCTGGTGTGTTCTGCCCCCGCCCCATTCCTGGGGCGATTTTGTACTTCCCTTCCCATCCATTGGATGGGAAAAGAGCACAATCATCCAACATTGACTAGTGTTCACATTTGCGAGTGCTAGTGACTTACAGCCTAAGCTCCACACGATGGGTCATTCACCTGTGACCGATCCCAGAACCAGTTCTCTTCAGGGCACCACCATCTTGAGTGTAGCATCCTCCTTGACTGCGTGTGCCTCAGTGCCATCAGCAAGACAACTCTGACACTCTGCGCAGCCACAGTCATGTTAGGAAGGCAACAGAGCTGCCAGCACGCTTGCGCGGCAGCTGTGTTGACCTCTTCATCCAGCTGAAGAGTGAATGTTCCCGGTTGGATGCAGTCAGGTAAGTTGGGGTAAGTGTTGGGCCTAGTCAAGAATTAGGAAACATCTGGGAAGGCAGGGGGCTCCTGGAGGCTGTAACACCCTCCTCTAGGTGCAGATGATCTTCCCCAGATGTTGCCTAATTCTTGACTAAGGATCGAAGTGCAAAAAAGCCTCTGGTCAAAACCAGGGTCCACATCATAAGCCATGTGGATCCTCCTCAGTGTGGAAGTAGTCCTTTCATTTAATTTAATACATGATTAAGTACTTGAACTCCAAAGTAATTGGAAATCAGGTGAATCAATGGGTCATTACAGATAACTGGTTTCATAGAATCAGCATGCTATGTTTCAATTGGACTTATATCTGTATTTTCTTTTTTGATAGTGAAGGCATTTCCAAGGGTTTTCTCTAATGGCACATCTCTTGAATAGCATTATCTTAGCCAAACTGTGAGCTCCAGGAGAAATAGGTGTATGAAATAGATGCCAAGTGTTCAAAAGCACAAGAATGGCAAGACTTTTTTGGACCAAAGTCTGCATTAAGAGTTTGCTACTCTTCTGAGCATGACATCTATGTGCACGCTACAAACATGCAAAAGCTTGCAAACTTCCTTTGTACATACAATAGACATAGACACCAACACAGTGAAAGGCTCAGTCTGCAATATGTACTTTCCAAGACAGCATTCCCACCTCAGTCCTTTCAAGTGGATTTGAAGAGGCTCTATTAAAACACCTCCACTACCACCTTCCCATGCTCTGTCGTCTCATAGGTTTTCTTTGAGGTCAAGAGAGCAGCAGTAGCAAGAACTTGTTATTCTGGATCAAGGAGCTGCTAAGAACACATTGTCTGTCTGGGAGCAGAGTAGATCCAGATCAGAACTACACTAAGGGCTCACTAATTTGATTAGTGGTAGTAGACCAGATAAATGTGGTCTACATTCATACTAGCACACTTTAGTACACATTTAGAACATAGAACATAAGAGCATAAGAGAGACCCTGCTGGATCAGGCCACAGCCCATCCATTCCAGCATCCTGTCGCACACAGTGGGCCGCCAAATGCTCATGGGCATCTCAAACAGAGACAAGGACAAACCTTTTCCTGCTCTTGAATCCCAGCAAATGGCATTAGAAGTGTCCAGCTTCTGCCCCCGCCCCCCGCCACCCTGAAAGATGTACCTAGGCATTCATTCTAGTAGCCACTGATACATCTGTCATCCATAAATTTGTCTAACCCTTCCTTGAAGCGATCTAGACTGGTAGCTGTCACCACCTCTTCCGGCAGCACATTCCATAAACCGATGACCCTTTGGGTGAAGAAATACTTCCCCTTATCGGATCTGACTCTCCTAAAGCCCACTCATTGCAGATGCCTCTGCCTGTGGTTGATCCTGATCTAGCTAAAATGGACTGCATCTAGGTAGCAAAACAAGGGCTCTCTATGAGAGCCCATGGACTTGGTTACCACATGTCACACCCCATCAGGCCTCCAACCAGCTGGGAAATCTGGCCACTCACTCTGAGGGTAGATTTCACCTTCTTATGTCCTTGCCTCTACCATGGCAGCAGAAGTGACTGTCAGAACCATTTCATGTCCAGCAGTAAACCATGCCAGGTAGAAACTTGAAAGATTTGAAGACTCTGGGGAATGAGATATGCCAGCCATGGGCACAGCTCCTCTCCCACTCCAGTGCTGATACTGCAGACTCATGCCACAGGAGACCCTTGCTGGGTTGTCTGGTGGAGCGAAAATCCCTGTTAAGAAACCAGTCCAACCATCAAGGGGTTGGGAAGGGAAGGATGTAAGTATGTCTGATGTATCTTGATATGGATCATGTGGATAGGTAGATGTGATGCCACCCAACTTGTCCCCTGAAATAGTGACTATACCCTTCCCACACGCATTTAGGTTCATATATATATATATAT
>MTQE01003428.1:20008188-20020099 GCA_014337955.1 Aspidoscelis marmoratus | reverse complement strand
TTTTTTTTTCTGTCTACCCTTACAAATGAATTGTAAATATAGATTTGCAGCTCACAAAAAGATTAACTTGTCTGGGCCATGCCTTGGATCCGGCACTGGCCCTTTTAACATGGCTTGTCACTAGAGAAGAAGTCCAAGATTGTTTGTTTGCAAAACCAATGATTAACCGGAGATCCCTCAGCTGATATCTTCATCCCAGCCAGATAGCCATCTTCTTGCCCCAGCTGCACCTCAATGGTTCTGTGGCAGCCAGTTTCATTGCCAAAACAACAGTAGGTTTCAGGAGTCATAAGCAGCAGGGATTTGCCTGAAATCAGGACACCTCCCAGGTAGACAACAGCTGCTTGCTTTTGTAGATGAAGGGGAACAGCCTTGTATGCTCTGTGGGGCAATACTAAAGCTAGGACAAGCCTTGGAAATCCCGCAGAAACCTTCCACTCAACTTACTCTTCAGAAGTTGAGCATGGGTTGTCCTGCAATTGGTGACTTCCTAAGGAGTTAGGGATTGTCCAGATGAAAGTGTTAGCTTAGATGTTGATTTATTTATAATATTTGTATGCTGTCCTTCCCTGGGAGGTCCTAGGGCATGTCACCACATATAATAAAACAATTATTTATTTATTACTTGTATTTCTATCCCACTCTATACTGAAAGGTCTCATGGCAGGTAACAACATTTAAAATCAAACATGTTAAAACAATTACGGTATATATGAAAACAACAAAGGGTGTTTTTCCACTGTCACTAAAAGTACCCATTAAGTACCCATTAATGGGTACGAAATGGCATTTTTGTACCCATTAATGGGTACTTAATGGGTACTTCTAGTGACAGTGGAAAAACACCCAAAGTCTTCAAGTGGGAAGGGAAAGTATATCCCCATTTAACCAAAGGCCAGGGCAAAGAGGTGCATCTTCACTGCCTTCCCAAACGTGTACAGTGAAGTGACAGACACACCTCAAGGAAGAGACTATTCCATAGCCTAGGGCCATCACCGAGAAGGCCCTCTCTCTGGTGCCCACCGCTTTTGCTGCTGAGGGTGGTGGGACAACCAGGAGAGCCTCCCCTCCATATCTTAAGGCACAGGCAGGTCGATATGGGAGTAAGCATTCCTTCAGATATTTGGAGCCCAAGACATTTAGGGCCTTGTAAGTTAAAGTTAACACCTTGAATCGGGCTCAGTAGCAAATTGGCAGCCAGTGTAAGACCAGCGTGATGTGCATCCAGCCAGCTGTTCTGGTCAGGTTACCAGAGCATGGATAACTGTGGCCAAGACATGTCTGTCCAAAAAAGGCTTCAACTGGTACACTAGCCATAGTTGGGAATAGGCACTTTTGGCCATGATGTCCACCTGAGCTTCAAGAGTCAGTGCAGAGTCCAAGAGTACCCCCAAATTGTGCCCCTGTCCCTTCCAGGGCATTACAACCCTGTAATGACTAAAACAGCTACTAAAATTATTTCTGTGCCTGCTTTGCTCAGGGCACTGCCCTGGAAGAGACACGCTTCAGGAGCATTTGGGGGGGGGGGCGCTCAGAGGCCCTGTGCATTCCCAACTGACAACTCAGCTCTGAAATGAGTAGGGGGTGGGGGTGGGGCAGCACGGAGAACTTATGCATTGAAGTACCTGACACTACTGAGACCTGGATGCTCCTGTGATCTCGGCCACCAGATTAGATGTATTCAGAAAAGTTTGGATAAAGTAATGGAAGATGAGGTGATCTATAGCTTCTGGCCTTAAGAGGTGTGAAGGTCACAGCATGCCTTTAATGGTCTACTTTTGGGGGCAGCATGGAGTGTTACTTACATACATAGCTTGCTTTTCATATGTGACTAGGGTTGTGGTCACACCTTCACTTTAAATCTTCTTCAGTCCATCTTTAGGACTGTCTCCTCACACCTTGGCTGAATTCACACTTAAGCCTCTGGTATTCATACCAAAGGCCTAAGTGCAAATTTAGCCCGTTTCATATATATCCATTTTGTTTTGGACTTTCTACCCTTCATATGGACTTTCCTGAATGGAAAGTCCACAAATAAACCAGAAAGAAATGAAAAGGTCAGAACTGAAGATAGACTGAAGATTTAAAGTGAAGGTATGACCACAGCCTACCGTTCAGGTTGCTAGCATGGATAACTCATTGCTTTTGTCTGGCAGACCACTTCTTATGTAATTATGGTTCTGCATAATCAGACCTAAGGAGTCAGGGGTGATTTAGCCCACCCCACCTCACCCCTTGAACCATCACCAAAACTCATTCAATGGGTACCCACCTATTTCTTCACCTTGGCAAACTGGGTGGGGTTCAGGATGGTAATGAGGTGGTGACAATGGCTGGAATTTCTACCTTTCCACAGCTGGTATTATTTGGCAGTATTTAAAAACCTGCATGCCTTTTATAAATCTTAGCAGCTCACAATGTTTAAGTCAGATTTGACGTTAAGTTTTAAAAGATGCTTTACACTGGTGGCTTTGATTTTGAATTTGAGTTTCCTTACATAATTGTGTCCTGTGAAGGGCAGGTTGCAAATACGAAATAATAAATTAATAAACATGGCATTAAAAATAGTCAGCAGGAAAATGTCTTTGTAGCAAATGATCTCTTTTTAAAAGGCTATAGACATTCTGCCAAGATGAAAAGATTACTAGCATTATAATATTCTTCCTGCCATTTTAAATTTTACATGCTACTTACTTATAAAACACTGTTGCATAAATAGGAAAAAAGATCTGCTGGATGAATGGTAGAAAAGGACATAATTAAGGGCTTGGGGTGATTTCAAATCCTTTTCAGTTCTGAGCATTTCATAGTGACTTTCTCAATCACACTATAGGAAACATGTCCGCCTGGTTTATTCTGCGAATGTCATACAATCCTTTCCTGTTTATTTTCCCTCATGCTTGGCTAAAGAAAGACAGACTGGGACATACCAAGGGACAGTGATCTAATAAGAGTTCCATACAAGCATTCAATTTGGACCAGATGCAATATAAACCAGATGTGGAGGCAGCAGGTACAATAGTTTTGGCATGTCTGCACCTATGTTTTTGTCTCTTGTCTGATGGCACTGACTGAATATCTATCAGGTCCCCTCCAGAGTAGCAGATAGATATCCGCAGTTATATAAAAATCCACAGCTTACCTGGCTGCGAAGTCATGACATGTTGTCCCCACTTGAAATGTAGGTCTGCAGCTTCCTCCTGGGCAGGTGCGAGACTTCTGTGGTGCATGTGGTGAAGAAGAAGAGCTGGCTTTTCTACCCCGCTTTTCTCACCCATTTAAGGTGACTCAAAGCAGCTGACAAAGGTTTGTATTCTTCTCCCCACAACAGACACCTGTGAGGCAGGTGGGGCTGTGAGAGCTCAGAAGAGAGCTGTGACTAGCCCAAGGTCACCCAGCTGGCTTCATGGGGAAGGGTGGAATTGAACCCGGTATTCCCAGATAAGAGTCCAGCTCCTTAACCACTAGACCTAACTGGCATCACATGGGATCGGGCAGTCAATAGGAGCTGAGCTGCAGGCTCAGCTATCATTGGCTGTTTCTTGCCGTCCTGTCAGAATGGCAGGAAACTCCAAAATTACCTGATACTGTGGAGCAAGTGTTGATCGTTCTGCAGCAGCTAAATCCACAGTAGCAGCAGCATAATGTGCCACCACTACAAAGTATCGGGCATTAGGTGTGACACCAAGGCACCGACTGCTCGTCAGAATGCGCAGTATCCCCCAATCTGGACACACCTCTGGATGCTAACTCAAGGCATTGTTTCTGATATTGGAGGATCCACATGTGTTTTAATAGGTGTGCAAATAAAATTAATCCTTACACTTGCAGCCTACCACCTCAACAGCCATGTTGCATGGTGATGTTTGTCAAAAAAAATCCAATGCAGATTTTTTTTTCTGGGGTTGGGAGATTACCAGGTTATTTGGCAGTAGTGATACCTAAGAGGCATGGAGGATGCTCAAATCAGAAACCTTCCTTTGATCTCTGCAGTGAATCAAACAGCAATTCAGGGAAATGAGAGGGATGCTGTCAGTCAGAGCCTCACATCTTTCCCAGGGCTCTTGCAGAAGTGCTCAGGGGGCTGCTGACATTGTTCAGCAAAATTGCACAGAGTTGTTACTTCAAGAAGAGAATCAGAAGAATTAAATTGGATAGAGGTAAAAAGGGAGGAGGTCCTCAAGTGTCTGCACGAATTAAATCCTAACATTCCTCGGGGAGAAGGTCTTTGTATGTCTTAATAAACTAAATGCTAACAAATCACCAAGAGGCAGATGGCATTGATCCAAGAGTTCTTAAAAATCAAACTCTGTGACCGAAGACTGAAGAGTAGAAAATGTAATTTCAAAACATAATCCAGGGGTGATCCAGGAAATTACAGATCAGTCAGCTTAGCATTGATTCCAGATATAGGGTTGGAAACCATCATTAAGGGACAAAATTAGTATGCACATGATGGAGTAAACATTGCTGACAGGAAATCAGCATAGCTTCTGTAAGGTGAAATCATGCCTTACGAACTTGTTAGAATTCTTTTGACAGTGTCAACAAGCATATGGATAAAAGTGATCAAGTTGATGCTGTCTCTCTGATCTTTCAGAAGGATTTTTGGCAAAACCTCTCATCAGTAACGGAATAAGAGGACAGTTCCTGTCCTGTCCTGGGCTGTGGCGACATCTTCTCTTTAAACCTTCATCAGTCCATCTTCAGGTCTTACTACTCACATCTTTTCATTTCTATCCATTTTATTTGTGGACTTTCCATCCTCCATTTGGACTTTCCTGAACCACACCTCAGAAAGGATGATGTAGAACTGGAAAAAGTGCAGAAGAGATTTTGCCTTTGTCTTCTGCCCATCTAGCCCACCATCCTGTCTCACATAGTGCTCCACCAATTGCTCTGGCATCCCAAGCAGAAGACAAAAACATTCACCTGTTCCCAGCTCCCTGCAGGAACATTCACCTGTTCCCAGCTCCTATCCCTTGAGAGGCATCCTGACTGTCAGTGCCTAGGCATCCGCTCTAGTAGCCTTGCTTCCCAAAAGTGCAAAGGTAGACTCCAGTTGAGAGCCTCATGTTTACTTTGCTTAACTACACTGTGTCCTGTTGTCACCCAAAGTGCAGATCAGCAAGCTCCCTTGGCATCACTCTGTGAATCGTGATTTTCGGACATCCATCACTAGTAACAACAGCCTGCTGATCAGGACTATAGATGAAAGGAGATGGGGGATGTTCCACTGGGATCCAGAGTGGATCAAAATGCAGTTTAGTAGGATAAAAGCAAGATTCCAAAGGGATCCTCATCCTTACCTGCCTCCTGCTATCTGCTATTTTTTGTAATTTTTTATTATTACCCTGCCTTTTCTTGAAAAACATTCAAGCTAGCAAACCTTTTCCCCACTTCCATTTTAAGTTAAAGTTGGATTGAGAGAGAGACTCCCTTATGGCCCTCAAGGCAGTACACCAAATTGGCAAGTTTACTACCCACAAGCACGTTTCATTATACTCCGTGAGGTCTGCAACCAGGTCATTGGGGAAACACCCCTGTAAACATCTAGCTGACACTGCTATGGGCAGAAGGGAGGCTTGGACAGTTTGCTTTGGACTGGTTTGCATTCTGAAGTTCTGGGCACAAGTATCTGGGTATCTCAAATTATGCTGAGGACACAGCCAGCTGCTGCAGATCCCAGGGGAAGCAAGCAGAAGACAAGGTCCTGTTGGCAACTGTAAAGGCTTTTTCCATGGAAAATGTCACTGTTATTCTCATCCATCATGTGAAAAAAGGAATGTAACTTTGGAGACATTTTATATGACTTCTATGACAGAAAGCAAAGCACTCTGGAACCAAAGGGACGGACTAATAAGGTTGTATCCAGACTTCAGTTATTTATTCTGCTATATTTGGATAATATGGAATAAAGCATGGATATTCTGGGATGTATCAGAACAAGTAACTGATGTCTGGATGCAGCCATCTAGTGGGTATCTTCCTCTCTTCTGCTACATTACATATAGGATTGAATGGTCTATGAAAGAAAGGTGGAGTCTCTCCTCCTCCAGTTTGAGCACATACTGTGCTGAATGAAACGTTCCATTCACCTCCCAAGATGCTGGCAACTTGCCTCCCCACATCAGTCAAATGTGAACACACACACACATACAAAAGGAAAGTAAGTTTTCCTAAAACAAGATCAATAAAACAAAGCCCTGTCTCACACTTTTATAATTACTGTTCAGATAATATGGATCAAATAACTAAGCAATCCTGCACACTATGATTGTTATATGGCATACTCTGATGAAATACAGTTCAAGTTTCTTATCATCTCGAGCAAGTTTCTAATCAGAGATTGGAAAGTTTCCTTTCTGGACTACATTCCCCATGTATCCATTGGCCAATTTGGCTTGTTGTCCATGAAAGGAAAAGGAACAAACAACGAAGTCGCCTGGATAGCAAAAGTATGAGAATCAGTACAGAAATTAACAACCTCCGTGGAGCTGGAGAGTCCTTCAGTTAATTTATCATAATTTATTCATGTGCAGATTGTCTTCTTTAGTCATTCATGAGGATTCCCTTCCACCAAAACGTTTAAGGCACAGTCCAGATGGGGAAGATATGTACAGCAGCACTATGGTGGGATTGCCACACGTTATCTGTGGCATCCCACCATATAGCCCCACTATATCCCCGCCCCCAAATCCTGCTATAGCCTCTTGCAAGAAACCCCAACAATGGTGGCAGTTTATCCCAAAACAGCACTATAACTCACCTTGTAGCCAGAGCTACCATTGTTGCTGTGACCACTGTACATGTGCGGGGTCTAAGAAAGATGGCTGTGCAGTCGCACACTTCCACATCACTAAAATGCACACAAGACAGCACAGGTCCCTGCACTGTCTAGCTAACAATCAGTAATTGTGGAGGGGCTAAACTCCAGAATATCATTCTTAGCTGTACATGTGGAAGCCATCTGGAGCTGGCACACATGTTCACTTCCAAGTCCAAAATCATAAATGCCCAGGATTTTCCCTTTTAAAAATGTGAATATGCAAAACACGTTATTATTAAAAGAATGAATAGCAATGTTTTTCTCTTGGGACAAAGTGGAGTTGGATTTACACTGAGGTGCATACTACCTATCTGTCCTGGAACAGTAAGCTGTATGTGGAAGGCATAAGGCCCCCTAGTCCAGGATACAGGGGTGCCTTTGAGTGGCACAACAAGGTAGGCCACCAAAATGCTCTTCTCCTAAGGAACCTTTAGAATCTCCAGCAGGAGTTGACACAAGACAGGCTGTCCCAATGCACAAGGCACTGCCCTGTGCCAACAGCGATCCAGCCCAGCCTAGGACAGATTGCGTACTCTAGAATGGGATAGCCCACTCAGTCCTAGGATACAAATAATAAGTGTGGAAATTGTCAAAATGTCAAACCCAGAAATGTTTACAATGAATAGTCAAACTCCCTCAGCAAAATTTGATTGGGCTGAATCCCCAGACTATGAACCTGGCCTGTCTGGGGATGAGAAAGCACTCACGTACAATAGCTCCCATGTTGCTTAGATCCAGGGGCAGCTATTTATTCATGATTAATTTTTAGGTACTGAATCTGGGCCAGCACTCCTCCTCCTAATTCCATTGAAAATGATAAGCTGTAAGGTTTTGTATGCCAACCTGTGCCTATAGGGAAAAACAGAATGCAAATAAGGTATACTGGATGAGGAAGTAACTCCACAGAGCAAACAGCCATATAGCCTGTGCCAGTCTATAGCCTCAAATCCAACAGTGTCTGCTTTCTTGGTTTTATTTTTTAAATCTTCTACTGAATATCAAATATCCAGTCACAAAATTCTTGACATCACCTCTAGATCGTTCCTGATTCGGGAACCTGAGAGAAACTCAGGTTACAAAACAAACAAACAAAAGCTGCTCTGTTTGACTGTGCATCTGGGGGCATCCCCATGCTGAAAATAGTCCAGGACCACTTCGGGAGTTGCTCCATGCCAAGCCCTAATACGGGCTACATGAGAGACAATACGGGCCTTTCCACACACGCTGCCAGAAAACAGATCTATGAGATCCGTTTTCCGGTGGACCGTTTTAAAAAAGAATCTGACCCAAATAGGGTCAGATTCTTGGAGGCCCCGCGCGTACGCACACGCGTGCAGTGGTGGCGGCAGCAGGGCCGGATGGGGGAACGGATTGGGGTGGGTGCTGTGCCCTACCTTGTCCATCCACACTTCAAGTACTGCTGGTCCTGTACAGGCTTTACTAGCATTTAAAGTGCAAGTGGCCACAACTGCACGGGGTCTTTACTGGTATGGTAACATTAAACCATGGCAGGCAGGTAAGTGCAAGCAAGCCCTATGTTGTGTATACGCAATTTGGTTTGCTCTGAAATTTATAAGACAGGCTCTTGCCTTCAGCTCCTTTGCTTGCTGCCTGTATCCCTTCTCCTGTACTGAAATCAGATCCAATGTTAGTCCACTGTCATTGGGCTTTGAAGATGCCTAATAAACTAAGGTAGCTATTTCCAGCTCCATAAGCATGAGACTGATAAGACCTACAATATACATTACAGTTCTCTATAACCTGCTGCCCTCTAGTGTTCACTTGGATGCACAGCAAAATCTGGCTATTAATTTTATTATCAGCTAGAAAAGCTAAAGGCTTCATCTTAATGGCCAGGATCAGATGCTCCCACCACTGAGCCAAAAGGAATGCTGCACACACAGACAGGGTCTCCTACCCTCACAAAAGTTCATAGCTTTTAAGTTTTCATCCAGTGCCATTAATAGAGTTTCCAGTTTAATGCCCAGTTTACTTTTACTTTGAAGTAAAGTCCTTCCGCAGAGAAACTGGATCATCCCCATATACTCAAATACTCTGTTGCAGAAGTGACTATTCTTGTGTTCACATGTCTATTAGGTCTGCTCCTTCTGGGATAAAGGTGAGTTCTCATACAGTTCACCCAACACCCATCCAGAGGAACAGAATACACAGCAGCAAATGTCCAGGTAAGTACTATATTTTACTCTGGAGAATCAGGTTATAATGCACAAGCACTGCAGTGTATTGTAAAACCTGTCTTGCTGGTTGAAAGCCATGCAGAGTTTCAATCCTGTCTGGATGCAGCCTAAGTGCCAATGGCCATGAAAATAATCTGTCTTCTGTCCAGAGTTTTATCATGCCAAGGAGAAAATCACCAGGATAAATTGCTTCTGCCCTGTCATCTCCATAGCTGGCAGCAGCAAGAGCACATGAGGTTGAAATCAACTCTCAGAGTTCTTTGCTAGGGTTTACCTGAAAGGTATCACTGAGGACAGATTTCCCATCTCAGAGGCTGGTTGCAGGCCTGATGATGGCAACAGCATGCAATTGCTGCACCCCAGAGCGCATACCAGGTAGACTTTTTTGGGTGTCTGGATGAAGTCAAAAATACCACCAATCCAAAGATGAGCCTGGATCCATCACAACAGCATGGACAAATCCTTGCAGATTGGTTTGCAGCACACTACAGAGAACTTTGGGCTGGGTACCAAAGCCCCTAAGGGCTAGGAACAAAAGTTCCTAGCTTCTGAGCCACTGAGGGATGGATTTTGGTAGCACTCTTTGGTGTGCCCCCAAAATATGTCCCATTAGTGAAGAATATGGATGTGTGCCATCTGTACTATACGCCTTCTTATTTGGAATCAATGCCCATTGTTTTACGGATATTCCCAATTAGAGCGTACCAGTATGAGGTGAGCCTCATGGATCGGCACTAACATGTGGATCACTGAGGCCCTGAAGACGCTCATGGTGAGCCTCCGTTGGGAACAACATTCCATTCAGAAAAGGCCATAGTAATTTTTTTTAAAGCAGCCTAAATGTGCTTTAGAGATGATATCATGTGGCATTCATATTCCCAAACCATTTCTAATTCACCTTTCCTAGTCTAGAATGTCCATGAGACTGGGAGAAACTGATTGGCGTATGAATGTTCCCACCTGCAAACCATCTATAAGCCACCTCAGAGGTGCTTTTTACCTACTCCTGTAACTTCAACAATTTTGTCTGTAGATCTGATCCTGTGATAATGCTTCATCTGTATGCCTCACTTGCTGATTTCTGTAAAGTTCTTAAAGGTTCATAGTAGTCTAGAATAGTGATTTGTAGTAAGCCTGCATCATTTTTTGCCAATTTTTAGAAAAGCCCCTATAGTATAATAAATACAGAAGAAATCATTAGGATGGGAAAGAGATGTGCTTACATTTTTGCTCATTTATAGCTGAATGGCCTTCAGTAAGTGATTGTTCTTTCAATTTAATTCATCTAACTGAGTTTGGGAATGATTCAGTGCTTTATTTATAGTCCACATCTTGAGTCAAAGAGCTTCTCACAACAAAACCAAACTGGATCCAGTAAATATATATTCCAAAGCTGCATCATCCAGTATCATTTGAAAACATTTCAAGACAGACCATCATGTACTAAGCAAGCAATGGGGACAGGTTTAATAAAACTTCAGAACAGCAGCAAAAGCAATTCAAAACAGAACTGAAACCAAAAGGTACTTAAAGGCCCTTTAAAAACAAGAGAGATAAAGCCAAATACTAACAGCTCTCCCTGCCTAATGTCCTTCAACTGACATTGGCAGCAACTCTGTAGTAAGGCAAAGGCATTTTAAAGACAGTTCCGCACTGGCCAATATACTGGGACCTTTCTGCACTTGGCCTAACTCTGGAATATATCTGAGGATAGGGGCTTGTTCTCCACGTGCTAGTGCAGACTAAGGACCTTTTTCCACTAGGGCTTAGAACTAAGACACCATTAGGAACCTGATTGGTAGCAATTGGGAAGGTCCTGTCCCCACCCGGACCCCATTGAAGGCCCCATCTGCAAAACTCTGTCCCCATGAGGGCAAGGGAAATCTGGATTTAAAGGGTCCTTCAGGCCCTTAAATCTGGATTTTGTGTGGACCTGATTAAAGGTGTCCACAATGGGGTCTTCAGGCATCTTCAAGATCCAGATCTCCAAGAGGATCCCATCTCAAAGAGCCAGATCATGAAAATCTGGATCTTGGACTGTGTGTGGAAAAAGGGGTATGTGAGGTGAGGCCTACCACAGTCTGTATTAGCATGATAATTAGCAGATAACAGACCCCCTATCCTGAGATATATTCCAGATTAAGGCCAAGTGCAGAAAGGGCCCTGGTCACACACACACCCTTAGATCACACCAGTGTGAGGAAGGGAGGCTCCTAGTATGTTAGTTGGTTTGATAGACCAACCAGTGCAGAATCGCCCTTAGTGACCAGGAACCTTCTAAAACTTCCAAAAATCTGCTGCATAGGGTTGTAGGACCTTTTGGGACAGAGGAGGGGGAATGGGTTTTTATACCCCACTTTTCTCACCCATTTAAGGGGACTCAACAGGCACCCTGTGAGGTAGGTGGAGCTGTAAGAACTCAGAAAGAGAGCTGTGACTAGACCAAGGTCATCCAGCTGGCTCCAAGGAGGAGTGTGGAATCAAACTTGGTGATGAAATACATGTCTGGCACTCTAACTACAAGACCAAACTGGCTTGTCCCCATGCAACATATACTTTGAAGCAAACCTGAGTTCGACTAGGAGCATCCCCATGCAAAGGCTCTAATCCGGGCTACATCCAGAACAAATTGCTCAAATCCGCAGTAAAAAAAAAAAAAAACCTTGCAAACTGTTTTCGCTGCAAATTGGGAAGCAAGCACAGATTATCTTGGAGGCATGGGGATGCTCCTGGGTTATTGGGGGAGGAAATTGGGGATTGCATCATTAATGGGCGGGGTTTCACCTGTGCTCGCTGTTCCCATCCTGTGCGCTGCAATGAGCTGCTTTTCCATGCTATTAGTAATGCCCCTTATTTTCATTTATTTGTTTATCTTTGCTGTGTG
>MTQE01003428.1:19989820-20008100 GCA_014337955.1 Aspidoscelis marmoratus | reverse complement strand
ATTTTCATTTATTTGTTTATCTTTGCTGTGTGTTGTTTTCATGGGGGTGCAACCTGGAGGTGTTTCCTAGTCATCATTGCAGCAGGCGGGAAAGGGACAGGGTATGGTGTCGTCAACCCGGCTTCCTATCAGGGGAGAGGGGGTGGAGAGAAAAAGATGCAGTTACCCGACGCAGGAGTTTACTGCAGTTTTCATGGGGACACTCTCTTCAATCGCATGGGTATGGGTTAATTTGAACTAGAATCTGCATTGGGAATGCCCTGAATCCACCCCAAAGTAAATCGTTAGTCTGGTGACCCAGAAGTCTGGTGAGGACTGACGTGATGTCTGCTTCAGACATCAGAAAAGATCCTGCTAAAAGAAAGACATCCTTGGCAGCAACTTATCACCTAAATTAGTAGAAGTTTATGGAGCATTTCCATGAGGGTGACAGGGAAGAGGAAGCCTCTGATTGTAAGCCTTGATTTGATCTTGCTAAGCCACATTTTGCTTTCTTTTAGACTACAGTGATGCTCTCTACATGGGGCTACCCTTGAAAATGGTCCGGAAGCTGGAACTAGAGCTGAATCTAGCAGCTTGACTGCTGGTGGGAATCTGTTGCCAGATGCACTACACCAGCGGTTCTCAACCTTCCTAATGCTGTGACCCCTTAATGCAGTTCCTCATATGGTGGAGACCCCCAACCATGGGTGAGGGGCTGCTTGGGTGAGGATGGGGCGGGAAGGCGGGAGATTCGTCGTGACCCCTCTGAAAGGGTAGTTCAACCTCCAAAGAGGTCACAACCCACAGGTTGAGAACCGCTGCACTACACACTTAAAAGATCTACACTGGCTACCTATTCACTACTGAGCCCAATTCAAGGTATTGACGCTAACATATAACATTATTTTAAAGCTTGGTCCCTGGGTATCTGGAGGAACGCCTTCGCCCGTATAGACATGCCTGTGTATTAAGATCTCAAGGAAGAGGGTCTTTTTGTAGTTCCTCCTCTCTCAGGGGTGCAAAGGATAGGAACACACAAGAGACCCTTTTCTGCATTGCCCACCAGACTCTGGAACAGCCTCCTTCTTGAGAATCTGCCAGGTACTTATTATATGCTTTTGGATGCCTGGTTAAAACATACCTCTTTCCCCAGCCTTTGGTGTTTAGCTCCTATGTTTTAATGTTTTATATATTTTATTTTTTACTATTGTGACCCGCCCTGAGACGTTTTGGTGGAGGTCGGGATATAGATTCTTAAATAAAAATAAATAAACCACTGTCCACTGCAACCCAAGTGAGGCCTCTAACTGGAACCACAACCCGCCCCTGTCACTCTGTTTGTCTGATCCACTAGCTACTACTGGCCTGAATGCCTTGGACATCTTAGCTGATGATTTAATGTTAGCCTGCGTTTACCCAGAATTAAATATTGATGGTTCCATGGCCTGTTTAACCCAAAGCAATTGCCCTCTGTTTTTACACAGAAGCCATCCTCAGTTTGCCTTGGGAAAAACCCAAACCCACGCAGCAGGATTTGTTTGCTTTTAGAACATCTATTTATCTGTTTGAATGGGGCTGTCTAAAAACATATTTTCTTTAAATGCTTTTATTAATCTGTTGCCAGCCAGAATAAAATATACAAATGCTTTAATGGAGCAGTATGCACCAAAATTATAAAGTGGAGGCTGAAATGACCAAGCTATTCTGTGGTTTGTGTTGTCTAAAAAACCCCAGTGAATAACCAAACGACTCTTATTTGAAGTTGCCTCATCCCAGGAAATGTCTCTCTGGCCCAAAATTATCTCCTATATCCAGGATGCTCAAAAGCCCTATTACTACATCAGACCATCCTTGCCCCACTGTCCCCACTATAAATAAAAAGGACCAAGTGAGGAGAGAGTACATTGGTCTTAAACTACCCTCCTACAATTAGCATCTGGACATCACACATATGAAGCCAGATAGCCTCTCTTATACTAGATCATCCACTCTTGGTTGTCTTTTATTTCATTATACAATTGGAGCTTATCTGCTGGATGTAACTATCAAGACTTTTGTTACTGTGGCCCAATGCATCTCAAACTGCACTCACATGCAGTTAAAAAAAATTAAAGCACTTCTGAAACAACTTAGAGGCACCTTAGGGCACAATCAGATAAGGCTTTTTTCAATAATCCCTTTTAGAAAACATGCCCCTTCTATAGTCACCCCTCCTCCCCCCCCACAAAAAAAGGCATTCAAACAATTAAAAGTATAATCCTATCCAATATTTCCACATGTTGCTCTTCGTTTGTCTTGAAGTTTGACAATACTTTCCTAATAACTGGTGCTCACCATTGATTGGCCAGCCACCTGTCTGGCTTTCTGGGGCCCTGGTTGGTTGCTGGTTGTCAGCAAATGCTGACATTTCCTTCCTTTGTGCTCCCTCCCAATGTGACTGAAAGAAATAGTCATTCTTGGTGTTATTATCTTCTATATGAGGAAGAGATGCCCTTTCCAGGTTTCAGGATTTGATAAAGCTCATGCAGGGATTAAATGTCTGGAGTCCCCCACTCCAATTCTCCCAGGGAGTGCCCCTTTAACTGTGTCTGATCACACCCTTAGATATTATTCTAAGCTCATATCCTTCACATACCAGTCTGCCTCTTATAAACATTCTGTGTTAGAAAGGGGCCTTGCTGCACTGAGGCCTTAACATGTCCTTCAAAACAGAATCTGCTGGAATGTTGGCTGAATTTTGCTTCAGGGGAGAATACATGCTTCTAGTGTGTTTGTTCTTCTAACACTCATAAAATAATTTGTGAGTCAGGCCATGATTACACAAAAGAAAGCATCTCAGAAATGCCGCACATTTCATCCGGAACCGAAATCAGGCTCAGCAAGGGATGTCCCCATGTATTTTCGATTTGGTCCAGTTTCTCCAGAGCAAATGGCCCCAAACCATGCCAGACCAGTACCAAATTTGGTACCCAAAGAAACCAAGTCTGGGCACATTTTGGGGTCCCAGCATGCATTGCCTAGCAAGCCAAGACTGTGCATGGGGACAGTCTTGGGCTAATTTGGGAGGAGATTGGCACTCGCATCATTGGGGGGTGGGGACTGCTTGCCATTCCTGCCCTGTGCATTGGAGATCGCAGCCGCTGACAAGTAAACAAATGCAAAGGGACTTTATTAATTACTTTCTTTTTCACACCTCTCCATTTGGAGATTACCAGCAAATGTGTGTGATAAAATGTATCATTTCAATGTATTTCAAGTAATAAAAACTTCTCCCATGTATCTTTTGAAAATGTTTTAAAAGCCCCTTTAAATAAAAACAAATTTCTGCCCTTTCTGCCTTTTTCATACTGTACAGAGCTTTTGTGAGCATGGCAAGGAAGAGGAGAGCTTTACATCTGTAAAAAAATTACCCACAGCTGGCTACCATTGGCCAGAAGGCAAGACCTCCGCCCCAGATAGCCTGGTATCATCCCCAGGTGGGGGGAAATAAGCAGACTTGGCTCCAAAAATGGGACTCAGCCCTGTTTTCTTCAGGACTTTTTTTCCCTCCAGATTTAGACAGGGCAGTCCTCATAAAATCCAGGAATAAAGAATTGCATGGGGACGTTTGGTGCCAAATTCAGATTCTATTTGGATTAATTACAATAGCCATGGGGACACTCCTTTCCGAATTCAAACAGAATTCAGATTAAAGTGCCCATGGGGACACAAACTATGTTTGATAAGAGCCTCAAACCTGGATCATGTTGCCTCCAACCCCTCCCCATTCTAAACTTCTGTGTGAGTAATTGGTCCACAAACCTATCAATCTACTGGCTTTACTCTTGCACAGATAAAAGTCCCCCCAAAAAAAGATGAAAATGTGTAGCTGTCTCGCTCCTTATCAGTACTTTTGCACAGAAAAGTAAAATGCCTTTTCAGGTGCTTCTATGTACAAGTCCACAAGAACATTCCCGCACAAAAGTAGGAGGAAACAAAAAAATGGAATCACGCATCGCTGCGCATGACTGGTTGACATGATGGTGTTGGGAAGAGAGACAAAATGCCTCCCCCTCAAAAAAGAAATTCAGATGCTCACCTTCTTAGATGTTTATCAGTGCTTTTGTGCAGAGAAGCAAAAATGTCTTTTCAAGTGCTTTGGGTAAAAGTGCACAACCCTGTGCAAAAATAAAAGGATAGAAACAAACAAAAATGGTGGCAACCAGATCACATACCCCTGCGCACGATTGGTTGACATTGGTTTAGACTACCCTAAAAAGTGCTGTTGCTGGAATACCTACAACCAGCACTGAGTTTTCCAGAAATAGGATTTTGCACTCTTTATGATGGGGAGTGGGGCTAAGGTAGGGTTGCCTACAGTTCCTGACACAAGAGTGCTATAATTGCACAATATTTGCCCTGTCTCGATGGGACCCTTAAAAAGCAAAGACTGCATGAAAATCACCTAAAGGTGCCTGGCCTTGGCTTGCTGAAATGAGGAAGGGACAGAAACCTCCCTCAGTTGTGGCAGAGGAGAGAAAATTTAGATTTCTGAGAATCATACTTTTCGTTTGAAACTGCTTCCTCTGTGAAAGAATGCATGGTGACAAGCATGAACCTGAAACATGACTACGTAGAAAAAAGGGGGAAATGTACATGTGCTTATGGAAATCCCCAGTGTTTTCAGAAGTGAGCCAACCAGAAAGTCCCAGATCAGCTGAGTGAATATCAAGCCAATGCTGGAAGAGGAAATTGGCTCACTCATGAAGGCCATACACAGGAAGCAATTATGCCAGGAAGCAATTATTCACTTCAACTTTTTATTTTTGCAGGTTCTACATGGGGAATGAAGAAATCCAAATTAACAGATCTGGTACGGGTACACACAAAAAATATGTAATGCTTCCTATAATGTTGATATTGTCCTAAATATTTTTGGGGTTGCATTCATTAGGTAAAATATTCCATCGATTATCTTTTCCTACACATAAACTGTGTGTGACTTAGAAGCTTAGGTCCTTTCTATACTGGAGCTTAGGACAGATTACATGCCAGACAAAGCGCAGTAAATTCACTGCACAGGGGAGACCAATCATCCAGGCTGGAAGGCAGCTCTGTAGTTTCCTCTATTGGAGCTGCAAGGGTTGAGGCAACGTGTGCTGTCATGCGGGTTGAGGCAGCCAATCAAATTTTGAGCTGCCCTTCTTGGTTAGGCAGCATCTAGTTGCCCTTTCATACCATCTTATCCTGCCTGCATTAATAATTTGATCTTAACACATACTGCGCAGCAAGAGTCATTCATCCTGCACTAAGGAAAATGTGCAGTCCTGATCGTATAATGTGGTGCCACGACAATAGATCGATCGTCGTGTCTGATGGCTCGACTGGGACTGTGCATTCCATGCACAGTATTAAATGTGTCTAGACGCAGCCTTAGTGTATTTTGAGTCCTGTTTCTTAATAAGATGGGCTATTTCAGCAAGGTGTGACCAGCAATCTCACTGCATTAAGGTTTTTAAAAGTGAAAGCCAACACTTGCGCCATTTTTTACTGTTACATGTAAGGCATATAATTTTTCAAACCTGTTCGATGAGCCCTTTTGTTGTTTTAACCATTCCGTTTTCAGTGCCAGCTTCAGCCCTGACATAGCCAAAGTTTGTGTTCCTTCCTGTTCATTGAGCCATCCTGGGAGCAGGGAGCATATGCATTGCAAAGGCACCTCTAAGGAATGCCTACATTCAATAGCTCCCAAATTAGAGATGCATAATCCATCCAAGTACATTTAGGAAGCTATTTTAAACTATACCTCTCTCTTAAGTTGTTAGGGTATGATCAGTTATAAGAGTTTCTCATTCAGTTACCAAACAGAGCAGCAGTACTAAACACATCTTGAGAGTAAACACTGATGGGCCCACAAGGTAGTTCACTGTCTGATTGTGCCAGTTTTGCTAGTTAGGCAGCTCTCTGTGGCCTCATTCACATGAAAAATGCTTGGGCATCTGATGGCGCCTTGCTTCCGGTACATACCAGCTAGCCAGACCAATAATGTGCAACTCTGAACAGCTGCCAGTGCCCTGAAGACCAAGTTCTGCAACCGTCCAATTCAATGTTAACTGAGTCCTCAGCCTTATGGGAACATCACTTACTACACTAATTCCTAGCTGGTCAAAAGGGGCCTGGGCAGATGTTGCAGAGTCAGAAATAATCTGAATGTATGCCTTTCTAATGGTGTCAGATGGCCAATGTACAACTGCATAAGGACAATCCCCTAAGGACGGCAGTCACAGATATATACGCAATCCCAGATATATAGTTAAGGTCTGATTTATCCTGATAGCTTGTTATTAACTCTCACATTTGAAATGTGAAGTGCCACAGGGACCCACAGTGTAAAATCAGCTACATTCTCCGTCAACCAAAAGCTTCTAGGACAGTGACCTAAAATGGCCCATTTAATTAGTAACATCAAGTTTACATGAAATATTTCTGCAGCACAGAGGCAACAAGCTCTTTTTATGAGTTGCTAAACAAGAGTGTGGTCAGGGGGTGAAGAGCCAATCAAAGGTGTTATAAAGATTTACATAGTAAAGATGCTTTGGGGCTACGTAGGTGAACTTTTTCACAGGTACAAAGAACACACAAAGCACATGTTCTTACTGAATATGTTTCTTCAGCAGCCATACTACTACCGTGTTTCCCCGAAAATAAGACAGGGTATTATATTAATTTTTGCTCCTAAAGATGTACTAAGGCTTATTTTCAGGGGATGTTTTATATAGCATATAGGGCTTATATTTCAAGCATCCTGAAAAGTCATGCTAGGGCTTACTTTCAGGGTAGGTCTTATTTTTGGGGAAACAGGGTAATAAGTAACAAATCTGTGTTATGCTTGGCAGATGTCCTACAAACTCAAATCTGAAGAACCAAAAGTTCATTTTAAAGATTTTTTAAAGACCCCCTTCCACATGAGGCTCCGGAGCCAATTTTGAGTCACTTCTTAGGAGGGATATCCAAATGCTTCTCCTGGAGATGGCTCAGATCAGCTTCCTTTGAAGGAAAAGTCTCCCCAAACAGATTTTCAGCTGAAGTTGTGTCATTTCAGTGGAGCGTTTTTTAAGTGATTCCATGAAGAGAACATCCAAGAGAAATTATTTTAGAACATTCAAAGGCCATGTCTGCACTGGGTTGGTAGAGAACCCAGGAGATCCCCTGGGATGCCTTCTCTGCCCTATAGAGAAGTCTGCTGGGAAGTCGCAATGCAGACGGCCCTTGGAACGCACCACTGGTAGCCCATCCATAGTGGGCGGGGTTACCTAATTTAGGTCAGCAAGGTGTAGGAAAGCTCACACTGTGTTGGAAACACCTCAAATGTCTCTTTTTCCCACTTTTATTAAATAATATATGACAGAAAACATATAATAATATCACATAACTTCTCTCCATAGCATTATTAATCAGTTTTAAACATATAACAAACGTACATACCTACATAATCATATCTTCTTCCCTTCTCTGTACGGAATAGCATAACACTGAAGTAATAACAATTAATATTGTTTAGGTGGCAAATCAAAGTCATTTGTCCTCTTAATGCCCAGTTTCCCACAGTATGTAAAGCATACATTATACATTTTTCCCAACTGCTGAATCATATAAAGTCATATACATAAAATCTGACATACAGGCCTCCCAGTTATTTAATATCCATAGGCTGGAGTATTTCCATCCCTTTGCTAACACCATTTGAGAAGCTCTCATTGCTTCATAAGATAGTTATCACTATCAGTACAACTGGCCATATTTATTTGTAGTATACAAATCTTATACCATCTGGTCTGCTTACTGATAATCTTGTCCGCTTCTATATTAACCTGTAGCCAAAAAGCCCTTGTTCTTGGACATTCCCATGTATTCATATTCATGTTCCCCAGACAATCTTCAACCAAATAATATTTATTAACTCTCTATAAATCATTCCTCCAATTCCCCTCCCCCTCGCTTTTTTGGTGATATCATTGCTCTTACTATTATTTCCAACTGTGTTCTTGGAAAGACCCAAAAAGTGCAATGAGGCAAAACAGCTGAAGCACCCATGGCCCATATTGCCACATCTGCGGACTCCTCCATGAAGTGTCTGGGGTGGGAAATATCCATGTTTGGCAGCACAAAATGCCTACTGAAGATTACATTACCTATCTGAGTTACCTGGGAGCGAGGGGTCAAAATCATATGCTCTCAGCAAGCACCTCATCTACCACTTCCTCCAATGCTCACACATGGCAGATGCAGAGGCAAGGAAGCTGCTAGAGGTATGGGGGACAAAACTACCCCCTTCAAGGCACCCCCATCCCCAGATGCCTCCTACCATGCCCATGGTGCTCCATCCCATATTCTAATAGCAATAATTCAATTAAACACAAAGCACTTGAGCCTTCTTCCTCCAAACATCAAGTATTTGTTACTTGTGGCACTTATGGCATAAATAATTAGCTTTAATTTGGCTTGGTCTAGTGGTTAGGGAACTGGACTCTTTTCTGGGAATACCAGAGGCATTTTCGCACTACACTCGTTCCATTTGGAACGGGTGTAGGACGGGAAGCCTAAGACACTTCAGGACGCTTTGACCATTCACACATAGGAGCGCAGGAACGCGTGTAAACGCATTCTGGCGTGCCTGTGTGCGAATGCTCAAAGCATTCTGAAGTGCCTTAGCCGGCAAACGCCGGCAAGGGGCGGGGAGACAGCTGCCGAGGCTCCCGCAGCCGGCAAGGCAGGCAATCAGCTGATTGTCAGCCAGCGCCGGCGGGGGAGGCGAGCCCGTGGCTGTCAGGGAGAGAGAAACATGAGCGAATGCTTCTCTCCCCGAACGGCTGTGGGCGCTTCGTCCGCGCTGGAACGGATGTAGAGCACTTTAAAGCGCTCTACATCTCGAACGCGCACAAGACAGCTCCGGACACATCGGAGCGCAAGCCCCGCTGCGGCAATGCGTATGCCGCGTTCGAGGCTGTCTTTGCATGCGTTCGAAAACCCCGTGTGCGAAAACGCCTCAGGTTCGATTCCGCCCTCCCCCATGAAGCCAGGTGGGTTGCCTTGGGCTAGTCACAGCTCTCTTTCTGAGCTCTCACAGCCCCATCTACCTCACAGGGTGCTCTGTCGTGGGGAGAAGAAGAGAAAAGCTTTGTCAGCCGCTTTGAGTCCCCTTAATGGGTGAGAAAAGCAGGGTAGAAAAGCCAACTCTTCTTCTTCTTCTTCTTCTTTTTCTTCTATTTTTAACTTAAGTACCTAAACTGCAAACTTGTCTGTAATGTGGCTGCAGTTTAAAATAAGGGTATTTTATTATTATTATTACTTGGAAGCTGTTCAAATTAGAATAAAACAATAGATCCCAAGATAAAATCAAAATAACATTGAATTTGAAAATAACACAATTTTTGTGTGGTTTTATTTTAAAATACTACGGCAATGGCACAACTGCAACAATCATGTAAAAAAAAAGATTTAAAAGGTAGAGATTTTTATGGGAAAGACTTATGCAGAAATGACTAATTCGTCGGCCAGTAGCCAGGAAAGCTGGAATCTTTGCTGAAGAGAATTTATCACCTGAGTAAATATATTTCCTGATGATTTTCTCTGTGTCTTGTCCCTGGGGACAGACATTGAACAAATTATTATCCAGATAACTCTGGGAATTCCCTGCTTTACTTCTGCTTTCAGCAGATTTCAGAAGAGCAAAAACTTAGCATCACTAAATTTTTCTAACCTGCCAGACACTTTGGGCGCGTCTTCACGGCGTCGTTATCTCGAATTCAAAATGTTTTGACTCCGCCCAGTACAGACGGTAGTTCGGCTTAACACGCTCCTTCCGTGTTAAACCACCTTAAACCGTTTTAAAGTAAATTCTGATTTCAACAGGTCTCACTCCGGAACATGCCCTTGATACGTGTTTAATTTTTTACTGTATGGACAGTATCATTTTCCGGGATGAGATTCCATGTTAAGGCTGTCCCGCCCCCAATCGTACTGTAACCAATGGGCTCTCCGTATTGTAGGCACGTCATGTTTAGGATTCCCTTCCCCAATAGCTTGCTTTCAAATGATTTCATTGAAAGAATCCACCCACTACCTCCAAAGCTACACTGTAGCGATGAAAGCTACTACAATGTTGCAGTTTTGCGCAGTTCTGAACTTTAAACAGGAAAGGAAAGGGGAGTCCCCGGGGAACTTTCCCAGCCCACTCTCCCCGCTCTCCGAGTTCCCTCCCGGCCACGGGGGGAAGAGCGAGCGAGGAGCCCCCTTCACCCTCCCCGCGGTGGGCATGCTGAGCCCGCCCACCCTCTCGTCCACCCCTCGGCGGGGCAAAGTGGCGGCGGAGCGGGGCAAAGCGGCGGCAGAGCGGCTCTGCCACCGGGCAATGAGGAGCGCCAGGATAAGTGGATGGATGGATGGATGGCTGCTGCTGCTGCTGCTGCTGCTGCTGCTGCTGCTGCTGCTGCTGCTGCTGCTGCTGCTGCTGGGAAGGGGGAGGGTGGATGGGGCAGGGAATCCGCGGCAGCGGTGGCGGCGGGCAACGAGGAGCGCCAGGATAAATGGATGGATGGATGGATGGCGGCTGCGGCTGCTGCTGCTGCTGCTGCTGGGAAGGGGGAGGGTGGATCGGGCAGGGAATCCGCGGCGGAGCATGGATGACGCAAAGGGAAGGGAGGGTGGGATACTGGGAGGGAACACCAATCAGAGAGCAATGGGCGGGAGGACAGGGCTGCCATCCGGACTCCCAGCATTGATTCCGGGTTAAGGCTGCAATTGGAATGCCACGGAACCGGGTTAACTTGCACGTCGTGTAAACAGGGTTAACCCGGTTCACTTATTTCGGTTTCCTTAAACCGAATTAAGCGATGCCGTGGGGATCCCCCCTCTGATGTCAAAGGTTCATTAGTAATCATATGAGAAAACATTAGACAGAATAGACCACTGGCCTCTTTACTCCAGCATTCTAGCTGATTCCTTTGCTAACATTTTACTCTACCTTCCCCTAAGCAGTGACATAAACAAATACATAAAATAAAGTTTTGGGATGCCTATACATCAAAATCCATCCAGATACGTATATTCCGGCGTATAAGACAACTGGGCGTATAAGACGACCCCCAACTTTTCCTGTTAAAATATAGAGTTTGGGATATACTCAACGTATAAGAAGACAACACCTGGCGTATAAGACAACCCTCGACTTTTGAGAAGATTTTCCTGGGTTAAAAAGTAGCCTTATACGCCAGAATATACTGTACTTTGGTAAGAATGTAAATTTATTTCTCGCTAATCATCTGCAAAATCCAGAAGCATAACCAGGGAAAGGCTATTCCACACTGTACCTGATAGTCTCAGGGCAGGCTCCAGAAGTCAAAACAAAATATAAAATGAACCCATTAAAAACAAAAACTAACCTTTCTACACTTCATATGGTAGTCAAGGTGGTGGTTGCACCATGTGGAGTTTCCTTCTTAATCAGAAAAGTTCTTAGCATTTATACTAGCAGCAGAGCTGGTAAGGTTTTGCATGCTCTATCCGTACACACGCTGGACTCCATGATGGCCACTATCTGAGCGGCCATTTGTGCTGCAGGTAAGTTTTGAATTCTCTAAGCATCCACAAGCACACTTGCTAGAGGGGAAGCAAAGTGCAAACTTGGTCTGTCAATGCCTAAAAATAGGGAGGGGGAGCCATTTCCTCAGCCAAAGGCCAAGGTAAAAGTCTGCAATGATTTTCTAAAAGTATATAGTGAAGTTGCCTGGTGCTTCTTGGGGGAAGACCATTCCATAGTCTGGGGGCTACCACCAAGAAAGCCCTATCACAAGTCCCATCTCTTTTTTAACTACAACTGGGTGGGCCTCACCTGCACATCTTAAGGCAAAGGCAAGCAACCAGACTGACCATGCTTGGGTCTGGCAGCCAGCCAGTTATAGTGGCTTTCTGGGCCTCCTTTAGTAACTGGGTATCTCATATGGCTCAATCATCTCCGAGCTTATCTATGTTTGTTTACTGCATATTTGTATGCAAATATAACTGGCAATGTTGCTCAGTGTCTTCAGGCATGTACACAGAGATTCCATACTGCAAGTTTACAACATAAGACAGCACTGCTAGCTTCTGAGCATCCCACCTGGCATGCACAGAGGAAACCTTTTCAGCCCAGGCCATTCCAGCCCATATCAACTTGGAAGCTGGTTTCCAAGTATGAGTGTTTCTGCCTGGCAGCATTTTGCCAGTCTCCAGATGTGGCCACAAAAGCTGGTCACTTTTAAGAGTCCTGTAAAATATCATTTAACCCTGGAGCAGGCCATAAGCTGTTCCTGCCACTGCTGTCTTTCTGCAGTGGTGCATACCATCTGGCCCATACCATATTATGCAGACTGAGCATGCAACTCCAAGAGTAGACTGAACCTCAGTAACATGTCCTGGTCCTCTTTTGGCACACTAAGGGCTTGTCCCCATGCACTATACACTCTGACGTGAACCTAAATTCGCCTTGGAGCGTTCTCAAGCAAAGCCTCTAATCCGGGCTACATGCAGAACAAATTGCTCAAATCTGCAGTAACACAAACACACAGTTTTCGCTGTGAATTGGGAGGCAAGCATGGATTATCGTGAAGGCATGGGGACGCTCCCAGGTTATTGGGGAAGGAGATTGGCGATCGCATCATTAGTGGGAGGGTTTGCCTGTGCTTACTGTTCCGGTCCTGCATGCTGCAATCACAACTGTTTGGGGATTTCTTTAAATAAGTTTGATGAAAGAGAAATGATGATCACTCTCATTTGTCCTACGAGTGCCTTTCTGGCTACAATTATTACACACCCCATTCCCTGATCACCAGATCAAAAAGCTACGTGTGAGTAATGGCTTGATTTTGTGCATGAGCGCTGCTTCGCCTTAATGGGCATTGCGCCCATAGCTTCTCTGCACCAGATGCAACATGAGAAGATGAAGCACAGAATCCCTCGAACCTGTTGCGCACCTGTGGCTTCCCTGCACCAGATGCAGCCAGCATCATACTAGCATGGTCCAGTGGGACTGTGTGGATCTTACCACTGTGTGCTGATTGCCGCTCTGGTCCAGAAGAGCTTCTAGAAATAGTGTCTTACAAGTGCAGACTGCCATACACCCACCACTACTCTACACCACATGAGAGTCCAGACAGCACAGCAGGAGATGTTGTACAACCTTAACCACACAACACAAACTCATCAGTGGCAACACAGCCATTCCCTTGTACTCCTTTCAAACCTATATCTTCCTCCATCCTGGCACATGTCCTTTTCTGCTAGCAAAATTAAAGCATCCCAATGTTTCTAGTGTACAAGCTAGGACCCACCTGACTGTAGTGTTATAAGGGAACTGCTTTCAAACTTGGAAATGGCTAAGATGGATGGGTGGCAATAAGGAAATGACCTGATGGACCTCAAAATTATTGTGCCAGCAACCTGCTTCTTGCATTTGGCTAGGAAGCGACTGGATACAAAAGAGGAAACAGTTTAGGGGTGCACTGTCTGTGAATGTGTGGCACATCTTAACTAGGTATTTTATTTCTGCAAGCAACTGTGCCAAAATAATAAATCCTAAAGGAAAAAGAAAAAAGAAAAAACCAGCGCCAGTGAATGTGTTGCCTTTTTGTCCTTGCCCGACTCGGGATGAGAGCCAAACAAAGCCCAAGCCAAAAATGCACTTTAAAGAGGGCTAATTAAATTTCCAAGGAGCAGTTTGGTTTGTGCCATACTCCAGGTAAGAGCAGAAACCACTCCAAATGACTCAGCAACCATGTTCATTGAAATATACACCAGACCTGCAACTATCAAGGACAGGCTGGTTTTGCACCAGGCGTGAGTGAGAATGTCCACAAGACAAGGCAGTTGAACCTTGACAGTATCATTTTGTTTCTCTCATCTCCAGTGACGTCTTCCCTCCCGGTCAAAATCAAAACAATCTATTTTGCCTGCTTCTTCTCTTGTTTGCTTGTAACAAGACACTTCATGGGGTCACATAAGCAAAAGAGGGCACTGCCGTAAGCCACACACAACTGAAACTTTCAAGAGTAGGAGGAGATGAAGGGAAAAGGTAAATAATGGGGAAATATGTGCAGATGCAGTAGGTATTAAGGCTTTGGGCCTTTTCACACTTCGATTTCTGGGGTCCACATATGCCCATGTAGGCCAAAGGAGGCCCAGCAGATGGCCAAATGCACAGCAACATACTACTACTATCTTTATTTCAGATTTTGATAGGACGACAGCACCTTAACATGGTGTCAAAGCTGTCTGCTACTATTCCCACAATGCTGGAGGTTGCCAGTATCTTTAAACAAATTTGGAGAGTCCCTAAGGGCCCACCTATATCTAAGTTTAATTAATCTTTCATCCATATTCAGAATAAGAGAGCATATCAGCAAAGTGACTAAATTTTTTCTTTCCACATAATCTACCCCAAAGAGTTAGGTAATTTGGAAGGAAAACTCTCACTTTGCTAATGTGTTCTTTCAACATGAAGGTGGCTCAAAGCTGGAGGAAAACTTAGATGTAGTTTATTCTATTTATAGATCCTAAGTCTGTAGTTTGCACTGTGTGTGATAACTGAGCTGAGATAGTGTATACTGTCCGCTGAGCTGAGACTCTGTACCCATCAGTGCAATCATGTTTCGTGCCTTGTGGAACTATTGAAAAAAACATTTTTTTCTTATGTAAACTTTCCCAACTATTGTAGAAATGTTCCACCATCCATTCCCTTTTCTACTAATAGCTTAAGCCCCATAGGAGATTTTGCAAGTACCGGTACTGTACTGTAATCAATTAAAGATCAAAAATGCAAGATCAATACAGTGAGGGTTTATCTAATATACACAATGGTGTGGGGGAGAGAAAAATTATGGAATGCAAAAATAGTAAAGATCCCCACCTGGCGCCCATGCCTTCTCCTTTTAGAAGAGGTCAGGGTGACCATGATTCTCTGTCATTCTTAACTGCACAGGAGCCCAATGAACTAACGGAACTTGAGTGGTGATTTCCTTCTTTCTTTGCTCCACAGGGACTGAGTAGAATACAGAGAGCCCTTTACAGAAGGGCTGCTAGGAGTCGCCTGCCTGAATGGTAGAATTACACTGTGGTTTTTACAGCTATAAATTCAGATCAGGGAAGTAAAGAGGGAAAGGCGCTGCAAAAAGCAAGCATTTCAAAGGAATCTCAACAGCTTCATACTGGAAGTATAAAGAAAGCAACTTCTTTACAAAGAAACAAGCTAAAGAATGTGCAGGAACAGAAAGAAATATCTATTTCCAATATTCTTTCTTTCTTTCTTTCTTTCTTTCTTTCTTTCTTTCTTTCTTTCTTTCTTTCTTTCTTTCTTTCTTTCTGCCAAGACTCAGATAGGTTAAGGAGATTTGTCTTAGCAGCCTGCCTGCAAAATTTACATTGCAAATTTCCAGCAGGAGAAATAAATAAAGAAAAAGTGTATATAAGGAGTGTACTACTGAACCACAACAGTATGCAGCCTCAAGAGCCTGTTCTGTTCTTACTGCCCTAAATTCAGATTAGTGAATCCAGATTAGTTTGATCTGGATCAACTGCAGGCAGAGACATCTGCATTAAGTTGGCTGGACAGTGGCAAATCCAGTCTAAGGAGAGACACACTTCAGATGCCTAAACCCTGTTCCGTATCAGTGGATGTGAACTGCGGGTGCCAACATCTCTCAAACCCAATGCAATTGGCCCACATCCCCATCAATCAAATGCTGTATCCTGGTAGCAATTACAAAATTTATTTGCAGGTAACATGAAGATACTGTCAACATGGATACGAAGTATCTTCACAGGCAATGTAAAGTCACCATTGCCTTCAACGTAGCCATTCCAAAGGGCCTGAGAAAGTGTCTTCCCAGTCTCACCATCACAGCGCACGTTCCTCAGTACCTGCTCACAGTCTTCCTAGTTGCATTCTATGTGTGGATCCTGGTTCCAGATCAGAGAGCGATAGTCCGGTTATGGTACTGATTCATCAGGTCCACCACTAATCTGCATTACTGTGCCCTTAGTACAGATCTGATCCAGTTTAAGTAAATACAAAAAAGGTCCAAGAGTCATGTAGGTGTCTGTAGGCAGAAATGCTTGCAGCTTTTAGACCAAGGAGTCTTCAGTTCAGAGTATGGCCTTTAGAGGCAAAATAATCCCGCTAAGCTGCAGAGTGTTTTGGTTCCAGTTGTTGAGACCGTGGTCCTTTCTGTAGTTGGGCCACTAGTCACCATGGTGGGAGCTCCAAGACAGAGCAGCTGCATATGAAGAAGCTGTTTCCAAACCAGAAATGGTTCCTTCCGTCCAGAGGCTCCCCCCATGGCAACTATGCATGGTGCAGGTTGACCCTGTACCATGCGTGAACCTACCTTAATCTTTACCTGTGTTGGAGCCAGTAAGCTTCTGGTCAGACCCATCCATCCCCTTTCAGGCACTGAAGGGCCACCTGACACACCACACAAGTGCACTGACACGTCACGTTCCACGCAAGCACATGTGCACAGTACATCATGTTTTTCATGGTGATGGCATATGTGCACTGGTGCTGACACTAGGGCAGGGAGATGGGGGTGCCTGGACACCATCTGGGCTGAAGGTGAGTGTCCAGATGCATGGGGGGAGGAGTCGCATGTACCAAGCATTCACAAGAGTGAATGCCTAGTATATGTGTGGTCAAGTTTGCACCTTCTTTTCCACAGGCAGGAAGCAAAGTGCAAATTTCACCCAAGGCAAAACCTATGGCAATCCAGCAAATGTAGGATGGGAAAAACCTTTTACTCTCAGGTGCAAAAGATTACACACAGTTTAAAAAAAAAAAACCACGGTCACATGTAACAAGGAGCATGAATGGGCCAATTGGGGCTACATCCAGGCTTGTTTTTACTGTGCAGTAGAATGAACAGTGGCAATTGAGGCGTTTCACGCAATGATCGATGGATCATCGTGGCACCACATTATCGGATCGAGACTGCACACTTACCTTAATGCTGATTTGACAACACTTGCTGCGTAGTAGAAACAAAAATCCAAAGGTTCCCTCTGTGAACGCAGAACAGCAAGAAAAGGCCAAGAGCAGGAAGGGTTGCTCAGATACGATTGGCTACCTCAACCCAGATGACGATGCATGCCTCCTTAACTCACGCAGCTCCGTTAGGGGAAGCAACAGAGATGCTTTTCAAGTTAGGACAGCCAGTTGTTGCTGCGCAGCAAATATTCTGTGCTTTAACACCTAACTGCAGATTTATCCTGCAAGTCTGGAAGCAGACTGGTTTTTTCCTCTTCGCTGACTTTTGATGCTTTCCTAACTTTCTGCTTTGTGTCTACTATGTTGTGATTTTACAATATTTTTAGTGCTTTCTAAAGTACCATGACAGTTTTACTGAAGCACTGTCTAGTGTCCAGAGGAAATGAATCATTGCAGGGCACTCCCACAGAGGTATCCTGCAAATGGGTAACAAAGATGGAGAGGTGCAGCAGCACCCATCTTGCCTCTCTGAAACAGTCTTGTGTCTTTTCCTATGACATCCAAAATGGGTGTTCTTGACTAACCTGTTGACTCCACTAGCTCACTCTTGCTTACTGAGCATGCTACAGTGTCACCTGATACCTTTGCCGCCAAGTACAGATGCTACATTCACTCACCCTGCCTCCTTTACGTTCCCTCTTTTCTCTTCTGGGAGGTGCTACTTGGTTAGGTTTCACCTGACAGGTCTCTCAAAAGCAGGCCCACCCTTCTCAACAGTGGGCCTGAAAGACTCTTTGTCCCTCTGGGCAATTATATCTGAGTGGGAATAAAAATGTGTTGAAAACTCCTGACTGAAAGGCGGCCTCTCGCTGCTTGTGAGGATCTTGAAACAAATAGCCCAGTTCAAACACAACAGTGAACACTTTGTTTTCTTTGCTGTTTCAAAACTCTTCAGGGCTGGTTTCCTGGTAGACTCCGGGCAGTCAGCTTTCAGAGTTAACCTGGAATAATAAGTTGTGATAAACAAACCTTGTGCTCTGCAGGAATCACTGACAGCACAAGGAACTTTTTGAAATATTCTCGTTCATATGTTGCCATGAACCAAAAGACATGAGCAATTACTGAGAAAAACATAAATACTGAACAGTATTTGGCCCTTTCCGCACTGGGTCTTATTCCAGATTATATTCTGGAACAGAGGCCTACCATCCACATGCTGGTGCAGACAACAGAGGCCTTTTCGCACACGTGGTTTCGGAACGCGTGGAAGACAGCCCGGGACGCGGCATTTGCATTGCCGCGGCC
>MTQE01003428.1:19974562-19988791 GCA_014337955.1 Aspidoscelis marmoratus | reverse complement strand
CCCCCCCCACTTTCAGGGCCCGGGGATGGGGCGCGCACACGGGGAGATCCTACCTTTTCAGCATCCCGGCTCAGAATGAACCGAGAATGCCGGGAGCGCGCACCACGTGGCGTGCCGAGGCCCCCTATTGGACAAGCAGTTCATTGATCTGTGGGGCGCAGGCGCCAAATGGAACGGATGTAGTGCGAAAAGGCCTCAGGAAAGGCCTATTCGGACTATGGCCTCTAGTGCATAATTAGTGAAGGGCATATGCACGTAGAGTAGGCTGTTGCAACCTCCAAGTGTGCCCGCCCTTCCCAGAAGTTGACTAATTGTTGATTAGGTGTGGAACACGAAATCATGCTTCACACGTTAACTGACCAAATCATGCCCGGACTTACCTGAAGCATCTGGGCAGCATGACCATTCACTCTTGCCAGCACTCCAGGGTCATTTGAGATGCTGCACAAGCGTGCTGGCACCTCCGATGACCATAGCGGGCGCAGAACGTCAGCGTTGTCAAGGCAACGGCACTGATGCACGTGCAGTCATGGAGGGCGCCACAGCCAAAATGGTGGTGCCCAGCACAGGACTGCACCAGTTCGAACAAGGTAAGCATCTGATCCCAGGGGGACGGAAGGGCCAAAGCTGACTAGCACTCAAGTGCAAGTGCTAGTCAATGTTGGTTAATCATGCTCCTTTCCCATCCAGAAGACAGGAAGGGAAGTGTGAAAACGTCCCACATCCCTATTCCAAAATATAATCCTGAACAAGGCCTTGTTCACAGACTATGAGTCTTTCCACACTTACACTTTCAGCAAACTCCTGGGGAACCCTTGAACACAGCATCTGCATTTCATAGGGCTGCTACTTCCCCACATGAAACTCCCCACATGCAAGAGTTCCCCAGAAACATGCTGATGTTTAACTGCTCTACATCTTATACTCCCTGCAGGCAGGCATGGCTCTGTCTGCACTTCCCCCCTGCTGGGGGAAGAAGTCTGGATGAAGCCAGGAGAGGAGAGGAGCGGCACAAGTGTGGTTAGTGCTGCATCACCCCATCACTGTGGCAATGGTGCCGCTTTGGGAAAGTTGGCAGTTCTAAGAATCTCTGCCGCTAGCAGCAATTTGAACTTCAGCAACACTTACAGAAGTACTGGAGATGTTAGGGGTAGAGCCAGTGTCTGAAGAGCAGATGCTGGAACTATCCCGTTTTCACTTCCGAGAACATTCCCCCCCAGAAGCAAAGGTTTGAAAAGGCCCTATATTTGCTTCATACTTAGGCATGAAAGAAGAGACATTTTACCTCACTGATGACAGCAATCTGTACTGAAGGAGATAGTTAAATTAAAAAAAAAATCTTTAAAGTGGCTGTATGCCTAGATAGTAGCCACAATTAAGTCAACTGAACTGGTCTGTCACAAGGGGTCGGTACATTTTCTGTTTATTTATTTACCGTTGTTTTTACTTGAGACATGTGTATATGTATGTAAGTTAACTATGTTATTGTCTAATAAATATTTGGAATTTTTTTAAAAAAATATCTTTGAAAGCAGATTAAGAATTAGGCCACATTCACACAAAGTACTTTCACATACATGCTTCTTAAACTGGCAGTGCAGGAAGGTGTGGGTTTTGTTTTTGTTATTATTGTTCTTGCATAATTTCATTGTTTCTACACTGTGTCCTTCTGACCTTCTTTGAGAAAAAGAGCATGATGAAAATTCTATTATGGTTTATTTGAAAAGAGAACATTTGCTTCTGTCCACAGAAGTGTTGCTTGACACAAAAGCATAAGTGAACTAAGGTTTAATCCACTTTCTGTCAACCTCCAGAATGAAGAGGCAACATCAGCAAAGGGAGGGCCTGTTTGCACTTACCTGACTGGTAATAATAATAATACTATACAGGTCAGGTGAAGATCAAGCTAGGTGGAAGCCATCTGCATGTCAAGTGCCAGGAAAGCCCCAAACCAGACCAACAGCACTTGAAGTGCTGATAGTCAGGCCTGGGCAGGCCAAATCATTATGGCAATGCAGGCAGCAACATCCGGTGTGCATATTTTAGCTGTCCACAGCTAGTTAGTACTGGGGAGGGGGCAGCAAATTCTGGGACAGCAACAGTGTGCAGATGCATGTACACATTGAGCAGAAATGAAAAGGTGTGAGGAATCAGATCTGAAAACGGACTGAAGAAGGTTTAAAGTAAAAGCATGACCATGGCAAAAGTGTTTTTTTTTCCTGTGATACTTGAGAAATTAGATGACTATGTTCCACAAGCAATTGAAAACATTCCTTTTAAGCCAACTTTGATCTCATTGCTGTTGGTGCTTATATACTGGGAAGCTCTTTGTGCTTTTTGCTAATGGATTGACTTCTATGTTTTAAAAGATTAGATTGTTGTCGCTTTAATGTTTGCTTTAGTTACCACTTGGAGCAACTCCCCAGCAAACAGGAAAAGCAAGGTGCTTCATTTTGCTTAATGTATAAAATTGTGTAAAACTGTATCAGGAATTGCCAACAAGGAGGAGGAGGAGAGTTGGCTTTTATTCCCCACTTTTCTCACCCATTCAAGGGGACTGAAAGATATAAGCCTCACACTCTGCCCAAAATATATCTGAATCCATTTTCCACAAATGCTGAACCTACACAAAAATAGCAAGGGTAGTTAGTTACCTTTACCCTAGAACAAAAGAAAAGCCTGGAGATTTCAGGATCCTACAGATTGCATTATTTTAAATCCTCCTGCCAAATGAACGAAGTCCCTGTCCCCAAGCACTTTAAAGCCCTCTAAAAATCTTTTGCTTCTCAGCCCCCCCCCCCGCCTAATGCCAGGCTTTTCAACGAGCTTCCAGCACTACAAAAGGAGGAAAATCCGTGACATAAAAAGTGCACTTTAAAGAAGAGTTCCAGCACTCTTTTTGGAAGTGGCAGGTTTTCCTGGCAGCATTTTCCTGGGACACCCCATGGCAAAAGGGGAGGGGATTGCTGCCTGCACACACAGCCATAAAACATTCACACATCTCCCAGAAGTGCAGCAGCTTCCCTTCCTTTCCCTTTTTAAAGGTCAGAACTTTCAAAGAGCCAGAATAGCGCAGAATTGCAACATTGTTGCAACTGATATCAGGTGTGAAGTGGTAGATTGCTACAGTCACTGCTGCTCTACTGGGTGGATTTTGACAGTGAACTGCAAAATGTTGAGAGTGAATGAGCGAACGATTGCGTGGCTGATGGCTGCAGCCGCTGCCTTTGCCGGCATGGGAAGCCATTTCGGGGGGTGGAGATCTGGGAGACAAACAGAGAACCGATGGCTATTTTTTCTTTGAACTTGTCGGGGTTTTCTTCCTGGTTGTGGCCACGCAGAGCGCAGTCCCTCCCCATTCCTGCTGGTACCCTATCAACAAGAGAGGGGGTGGGGAGAAAAAGATGCGGGCAAGCAAAACATGCTTCCGTGAGGACGAAAGGTGCATTTTAAATGCACATTTTGCTGAGCCTCATGCGGACGCTTATTCCGGAATTGCACGGCATGTTTAAAGTCCCCTTGAATAGAGTGACAGTAGAGGGAAACTAGAGAGGCAAATAAGTTGTTTGGGGACACAGCCGAAGTGCAGAATTCTAAAATCACCAATATTTCCATAGTATTGGATCTAGCTTTTATCCAACTGCCACGGGAAGCCAGAGAATCTTCACACATATTTTAATTTTGCACATTAGGAGAAAGGTCTCAACCTGCAAGAAAGTATAAACTTGGCAGGTCATCAAAATTCCAGATGTGATCACAGGCCCAAGATGACAGACAGCCCCTGAACTGTACATCAAATCCCAGGTTTACTACAGACTAGTTTCTTAAGTCTTCATGGCAGACGAGGGAACCATTACAGTTTCTGTAATGCATTGCTACATGTCTTCCTGTTTTCTTTTCTTAATCCAGGAAAAATAGGGTGCCAATATCACTGGACTCAGTTGCTACAACCACACCTCCCGCTACACATTTACTGAATAATGCCTAACAACTGCCCTAAGTTTATATGTGAAATATTTTATACTTTGGATTTATATAAATGATAGGTTTGACCTGTTCTGCTCCTTCAGTTTATATTTCAGGGAACCCAACTTGGTAAAAATGTTCCTTTTGTCAAGTAATTATCAGTCTTCCTGATAAACAAGCCTTTTTGGTAAACAAACAATGTGTTTGTTCATGCCTGTTTAACAGACCGTTTAAAACACTTCCTTTTAAGGGCAGAGATAATGGGTGCAACACTTTACACCTATTATTGGCTGTACATATAATACAAGAGAATCAAGCACAAATGAATGGTGTCTCTTTGTTCCTGCTCAGTGGTAAGCCACTGCAAGACATTACTTTGTGAAATTCTATATTTCCTCTTTCCTTACAGACAGACTAATATTCTTAAGACTCTTTAAATGCAGGAGTCACCAGCATAGTACACAATAGTTACAGTGATGTCCGTAAAGTCTTCTTGGCACTTGTCAAAGTTTAAATCTTGAACTACTAATTCTCCAAGGGAAGAGCAGCTACAGCAAAGCAAGAAAGCTCAAACACAGGCACAGAGAGCCAGACTGATCCTCCAGGCTTCTTTTATCCAGCCCTTATGTCTCTACTGCACCATCCTATTAACCTTGCTTGGTATCGTGCAAAAGCACTTTTACCTGACCTGGGTATGTTCTTGAATGTGATATTGCATCTGACCTTTGTAATTAGAGATAGGCACATGTTTTTAAAAAATCAATATGCGTGGCTGGAATGAAATCAAACATTTATCTGTTGATCTATTTACTTTAAAAAAAATTGTCTGTACCATTAGCACATGTTCACCATATGTCTGGGACCTTCGGATTGAAAAAGAATCCCAATCCCTTGGCTGCAGCTGAAAGGAGTTCCAACTAGATATTTAGGCCACATCCAAATGTTATAAAAGTCAAAGCTAGAGTAACAGAAAGGCAACACCCCACCATCTTGTCAATGACAAAATACCTTGAGAGAAAACATGCAGGATATACAGCTTTCCTTGTGCTTCGTAAGTGCATTTGCAACAGGATCATGCATGTGTTGCATTAATCCAGAAGTCTGGAGGAGGGCATTCCCACCCTCAACAGCCAGCTACAGTCCTGCCCTTCACTTGGGCGTTTTGGAAACTTTCAGTAGCTGACCTCTCTCAGCACATCACAGAGCCACACATTCTGTCTGAATGATCACTTGAGCAGAAAAAGACGCTACTGGTTCAGTCTGTTCTGACCAGGTCTTCTCCTTATCTTCTCCTAGCCACCACTTCACAGTTTCACTTTTAGATCCCTAGAACAGATCCCTTTGGCTCTAATGCAAAGAGGTGGGAGAAGGAGAGCTTAATGCTGAACATTTTCATCCATCCGTCTGTCCGTCCGTCCGTCCATTCGTTCGTTCATTTGTTTGCATTTTTATCTCACCCTATACCCAAAATTCTTAGGGTAGGATACAACAATAAAAACACAATATAAAACAAACACGCTAAAACAATAATGTGAGAATTTTTGGCAAGAACAGGTCCTTCTTCCTCCTTAGGTGGAAGAAAGAGAGATGGAACATGAAAACCAAGCAACAATCTCTACATGGCAACAAGCAGAAGAAAACAGATGGGAGTTAAAGGGAGAGGGAATATGGCCCAAGCAACAAAGAAAGTAACAGCACAGGTGTGATCTATGCTATTTGATATGGATGACACTTTTTAAAAATCAAAATCAAAAGCGGAAATGTTTGAATATAACTTTAATTGGGAATAAATTATTCACTTCCAAAATTATATTTATCCCATCATTGTTCCCCTGTGTTTCCCCCACAGCATTGCTATCCTGTTTTAAGGATCAGAAAAGCTGATTTTTCTAGGAAAAAAATGAACAAGGCAACCTTCATAAGAGTAAATTGCCATAACAAATTGTCTTCTTTGAAATACATACTTTTGATGTGAGCCATAAAGTAAGGGGAGAGACGCATTCATCTTTGGATAGGTATTTTAGCACTTTTCGGCCACCTCAAAATATCACCCCAAAACTGTGCTATTTAGAGATGTTCTGGAGTAAAGCATCCCTCCAATAATCGCTTGTTGCCCAGGTAGCTTGACAACAGGCACTCACCTCATACGACACTTGCTTCTACGATGGCATGACACACACATTTGGGTATTTTGACAGTGTAAAAGACCTGAAAGTGTGCGTCCCCACCAAGCACGTTTGCACAGCCACCATTTTCAGTCCCTATACACGCACAGTGACCATTCTTCAAGATGGCAGTTCCTGGCAGCAGCATTTAGACTGGATTGGGAGTACTTTTTCCCCCTACAGTGATTCCATGGGATATATTCTCTATATCCTGGATTTATGTTGGGATTGCCACCTACATGTCTGGCAGTCCCAACACATTCCCAAGGTACTCCCTTGTTTTACACCCTGTCTTGAGGCAGCCTTTCTATTCAATAGCTCTTTTAATTTCAGACTTTTAATTTGTGATTTTGAAAACATTCTTGCATTTTGAAATGAAATTCTAGCTTAAATGCCTACTGTAGCTTTAGTGGCTGCCTCCAGGCAATGGGCTACGAAGTGATAATGCAAGGTATTGCTCCCCCAAAATTATCATTTCCTGGCTAAGTAGCATTTTTGCGCATTTTTGTGCATCTGGGTATCCAGGAGTCACTTCCACACATCCATGGATGGCTGTTTCGCCTCCACACATCTGTGCTGGGCACAGCAATTGTGACTGCTCCGCCCATAAGTAAGTAGTGGCTTAAACAGAGCTATAGGCCTGCACTGGGTTTTCTAGCAATAGTTCTTTGCACTTTTAGGGAGGAAATAGCAGGGCTGAGGTGATGTGTAAGGCAATCCCACCATAACAGAGCTATAATGGTGCTACATTCCCCCCATCAGAGCAATACATGCAATATTATTTATATGAAAAAGGTTTGAACACAAAATCCAACTCAATAGCTTATTTGTTGTCCGTTTCAAATGACAAATTTCAGTACAATCAAGCAAAAATTTCCTTATTTTTCTAAGACTTTTTGCTTATCTTATCTATTGTATTTTTAGAATGCTTTTATGTTACTGTTGGTGGCACATGGTTAGTTAATTAATGGAACTGTGTATCTAAATCCACTCTTTACCTAAAAGGCTCAGGGCAAATAAACAAGAGAAAAAGAATTAGAACAAATAAAGACCCAGGCATGTGAAACATTTAATTAAATTATAAACTTTATAAAGCTAAAACAAACAAACAAACAAACAACCCAATACTCTAGTTAGTGCCTTGAATTATTGTAGGCAGAATACCAGTAAAAAAGATGAATAAATGAATAAATCAACATTTTAATGAGACAAATCCACACTTTAATGACATTCACTTTTTTCACATTCTTGAGAAAAAGTGTGGATTGTGTTAATTCCCACCACCACCACCAAAGATCTGCATCTTTTACAACATTGATTTTCCCTCTGCAATCCACATGGCATACACAATCGTCATGGATTTTCTTAGCATAACAGGCTGAAGCCCAATAATTAGATGTGTGCACTGTTCCACCCACAGCAGTGATTGTGGAGCCTTTTTGCACTTACCAGTAATCCATTACAGCATAGCATGTAGCCTCTTTGGATCCCTCTTTCTCACATGCTGGAATGGAAGAGAGAGTCCCTGACCCCTTTCTGGGCCATTCCATTCACACTGAGATGGCCAAAATGGTACCCTGGTATAGGTACCCTGTTTTTTCAGAAGGGTGCACATCTCCTTGTTTAAGTCTAAGAGAGGCACGTATTCTGGCAGCACACCAAACTGCACTGCCAAAATCTATCCCCCAGGAAATCCTAGGCTAGAAACATCAGTTCCTAGTGAGCTTATCCTGAAATAGGACATAGCAGGTTTTCACCATGATATCGTGGAGCTATGTTGGGGTTGTCAGAGATACATGTGGGAACCCCCCAGCACAGCCAAGACATAATAGCACTTTTTATTCCCCACCTGGACATCGCCCAGGACTGTGAAAATCATCAAGTTTCTTTGGATATTATTAGAGGAATCTTTCTTGTGTTATATATAATATACACTGTATTGTTAAATCGCAGTATCTAATTTTTAATAATTATTAGACTATTTTATATCTGACATTAATTGTAAGTAGAACTAATTGTAAGAATAAATATAGTGAACTGGGGTTTTTAAGTGTTTCTAAGGCTGCATCTCCAAAAGACTTATTTGCCTCTCTGGGTTCCCTCTGCCATCACTCTATTCAAGCGGGCTTTAAAAGTGCCATGCACTTCCGGAATAAGCATCCTCATGAAGCTCAGCAAAACATGTGTTTAAAACGCACCTTCTGTCCCCACGGAAGAGTGTTTTCTTTGTCCGTGTCTTTTTCTCCCCACCCCCTCTCTTGTTGATAGGGTGCCGGTGGGAATGGGGAGGGACTGCGCTCTGCGCGGCCACAACCGGAAAAAAAACCCAACAAGGAAAAATAGCCATCGGTTCTCTGTTCATCTCCCAGATCTCCACCCCCCAAAATGGCTTCCCACCCCAGCAAAGGCAGCGGCTGAAGCCATTGGCCACACGATCTCTCTCAAGACTTCGCTCTCAACACTTTCCCTCTGACTGTCAAAATCCACTCCGTACAGCAGCTGTTACACTGTAGCAATAATCCACCCACTTCACACCTGATATCAATTGCAACAATGTTGCAATTCTGTGGTTCTGGCTCTTTGAAAGTTCTGAGCTTTAGAAAGGGAAGGGAAGTTGCTGCAGTTCTGGGAGATGTGTGAATGTGTTATTGCTGTGTGTGTAGGCAGCAATTCCCACCCCTTTTGCCATGGAGCATCCCCAAGGTAAATGCTGCGAGGAAAACCTGCAACTTCCAAAAAGAGCGCTGAAACTCTTCTTTAAAGGGCACTTTTTTGTCACGGGTTTTCCTCCTTTTGTAGCGCTGGAAGCTCATTGAAAAGCCTGGCATGGGGGCGCTCAGAGGCAAAAGAATATTTTTAGAGAGCTTTAAATTGCTTGGGGACAGGGCCTCTGTGGACTTTTTGTTCTCACCCTAAAGCTAAAGGGCAGCAAGATTTGTGTTTCATTCTAGTTATGTTAATGCTGATTTTAAAAAATCATATAGTTCATTGATTACAGCTGATTGTTTTTAATAAGCTGTATGCCACAACCAGAGGATATTAATTACTTGGTGAAAAGAAACACAAAAAGTAAACAAATGAAAAGAACCTCATACTTGATTGGTCCAAGAACATTGATATGGATTTTGGAGGCTCCTCAGAGAAGGCTTTGAGGTGGGATTGTTCACCCACCAGTGTGGCCTCCCACTTTCATGGGGTGTGTCCAGACTGGGGAATACCACGCATTCCAATGCACAATCAGTGCGTGGGCATCACACCTGATGCCTGATACCTCGTAGCGACGGCATATTATGCTGCTGCTACTATGGATTTACCTGCTGCGGAACAATCAACATTCGCTCCGCAGTATCAGGTAAATTTGAAGTTTCCCACTGTCCCGAGCCTGCAGCTCAGCTCCCATTGGCTGTCTGATCCCACATGACATAGCCCCTGCTGCACGTGCCACAGAAGTCTCGCGGCTGCTGAGGAGGAAGCTGCGGACCTCCGTTTCAAGTGGGGACACATCATGACTTTGCAGCCAGGTAAGCTGCATGATCATTCTGTGCTAGAAAAGGTGGATTAGAAAAGGACTGGGTATATGAGGGTCACACACTGTCTTTTTGAGGTGCCCCTGAGGTGCTTCTTTTGTTATATCTGAATACAGACTCTGAATGACCCCCTCCAGGTGCTAGGGATATTCAATTATGCTAATCTCTGTCTGGGCGGTTTTCCCATATGGATCCTTGCCTGTGGTAGTTCTAAAAGGCTGCAGTCTTGTAATAATCTGCATGTGTTTTCCATCATGACCCAGCATAACCCTTGGAGAGATTGTCACCTGACCTGGACAGGGGCTATATAGGTTTCACCAAGTGTGTGGTGAATGTTTACCAACAAGGAGCAGGCCAAGGCATGCTGAGAGGTCACAGCAGGCTTACCCACCCTAATAAGTGAGCCATATAATAATAATTAATCTTAGTCATCCTGTACCACAAAAAAGGAACTGACACCACCCAGCACTTAGCATATATCATATGAAGACAAGTAGGAGTTGTGTTTCAAGGAGTGGCTTTCTCCTTTATGAAGAATGGTCTCCTCTTGTCCCTGCTCAGTATAATTGTTAAAACGGACAAATACATGTGGATAATCTCTAATGATGGGCGATTCCGCACTAGCTGGTAGATTAGACCAGCAAGCATACTAGGAGCCTCCTTTCTGCAGGATCTCCCTTACACCACACCAGTGTGTGAAAGGGAGGCTCCCTGTATATTTGTTGGTCTACTGGCTAGTACAGTATTGTTCTGTTTTGGATTTAGAGGGCCCAGGGGGAAAAAAAAGCCTTAGGGCTAGACCTATGAAATTCTGCCCAGATTGAAAGATTTCAGTCACAAGCATATCAACAAGATTGGAGAAGTTTGAGATAATTTTCAAAGGGAAAAGGGGTCTATTTGTGGAATTTATATTCTGTATATTTTCCAAAGAGCCCAAAATGGTGTACAGCATGTTCTTCCTCCTCTCCATTCTGTCCCCACCACAATCCTCAGAGATGTATTAGACTGAGAGACAGTGACCAGTCCAAGATCTCCCCAGGCAGCTCTCATGAAAAGTTCCACATGGCAGAAAATGATCCTGGCCCAGGAAAAGCATCGTACGTCAGGAATAATGGTAGGCTGTGCAGACCATGCTGGTGGCCATCTCCTTCCATGATGGTCACCAAGCCCTGGCCTAGCTGAGAAGCCAGAGAAGAAAAGTTGCAGTTGCGGGCTCAGGACATTTTGTAGCACCCTCAGAAATGACCAGAGAAGTGGGACATCTTTTGGAGACCAGCAAAATATTTCTCAAAAACATTTCAAGGGTGGGGCAAGACTGTGCTGTGGTGTCTTTGATCGAGGTGCCTGCACCCCACGGAGGATTCCTGGATACTACTACCCAGGGTCCTGCACCACCCCCCAGATGCGTATGCAACTTACCTGGTCACTGCTGGGGACCAGATTAGCAAGCCCCATGGGCGGGGCTTGCAGAGTCTGATCTGCAGCATTCTGTGCCTGTGCGTGCTGCAACCTGCAATTGGTCAGCAGTGCACGCCTGCACAGAATGCCTGGTTCAATCTGTGGCATTCTGCACAGGTGCACGCCACTGACCAACCACGGGCTGCGGCACGCACAGGTACAGAACGCCGCAGATCAGACTCTGCAAGGCCTGTCCATGGGGCTTGCCAGTCTGGTCCCCAGCAGCAACCAGGTAAGTCACACGCACACATCTGGGGGTGGCATGGGAGCCTGGGTGGGGGGCTGCCTAGGGGTTCCCCTGGGGGCTGCAGCTGACCTGATTGGGTTGGCTACAGCCCCTGGGACTCCAGGATGGGCCAGGACCATCCTGCCGGCCACTAGACCAACATGGGCCAGTGGCAGAAGGCCTGGGAGGGGCATCCTGCCCCCGTGCCAGCCTTTTGGGGCTAGCACACATGGGGGTGATTTCCCCATTCACATGTAAGCTTTACCTGCTCAGGTGTGAATGGGGAATCCATCCCCGTGTGTCTTGGCCTTACTGCACTACAGCTGTTTGGCTGTAGTGCAAAAAGGCCTCCGGTTTACTATGGGGGATCCATTTCATCAGTGCGACAAGGCACACCACTGAAATGAGTCCTCCAGAAGCTCTGAGCTCAGGAACATTTGTTCCTGGCCATTGAAGCCTTTGGAACTGGCACTGAAACTGGCACAAGCTTTAGAGTTGGCTTGGGGGCCAGGCCAGAACAGTCATTCCAATATGGCTATCTTGGTCCTGTGATATATAGATCCATCTATACCTGGACCACCTGTTCTGGTACAGGGTGACCCGCTTTGCACTAGAACTAGACAGGTGCATGCAGAAATAGCTTCAGAAGCCAAATCACATTTCTGGAACTAAAATAAAAAGGGGAACTCGCACATTACCATCCTTAGAAAAGCAAAACTATTTGTTATACATGGAAGTTCACATTTTATTATCTGTATAAAAGCAAAATCATGTTAGCCAAAGCAATGCTATACTGTAGAAGAAACAACAATGTTACACCTGGGCACCATAGGAAAACTAAATTGGGGGGAGAAACACTTGTAACCCTCTCAATGATGTTAGAATACAGGTTTCAGCCCCTGCAAGGTATCAGCCCCAAACCCAGTAATATGTGGACTACAGAGTTCCTGATACAGGTGAAAGATTATGTAAGTAATATATATATATTATATATTCATGAATGCTTTAGGAAGGAAAAAACATTTTTAAGCAAACAGGCCTTTCTGATACCATGCAAGAAGAAAATGCTCACAGACCAGCATTTCCTGATCCAGGAATTTGACTGAAGTTTTCCAATCAACTCACACACAGAGAGAGTTCTATAGCAAGAAACGCTCCTCATAAAACTCATGCTCCCTTTTCCCATAAATGCTTTTGGGGTTTCACTATGTTTGCCAAGTGTAGATTTCACCTTGAGTTGCAAACTGGCAAATGACAAAAGTGGCCTTGCATGCTCCCGGGTTTTTATTAGCCAAATGGATTTTGTAGTAAAGAAGAAGTATATTTTCCACCATGGAGGCAAGTAGAACTACTTGTTATTATCCACGCCACAAGCTACAGAGGAAAGCAGTAATCAGAAGCAAAGAAGCTGCCAATTTTAATCTATATCCAAATCTGTGCCCCGTCTAAAATAATATGGAATAACAAATGAGACCCACATGTTGGGGATCTTTGAAGATTCTGTGGATGATTCCACACTGGCAGCATATTAGACCAGCAAATGTACCAGGAGCCTCCCTTTTTCACACAGTATACTGGCCAGCGGCCTTTGGTTTGCTATTTTCCAGTGATGAAAGATTTATGAAGTGCTGCTTTCCCCGCTTAAATTCTTGTTAGTAATTGTTACTTGTGGACGAGCAAAATCTTTTTTTTTTCTGCTGACACTGGGTCTGCAGGATTGTGAGGTGAGGGAGCAAAGATCTAATCGGGACACTCATTTTGATCTCTCTGAATCACGCTTTGATTGGAGAATCTCACCTGCTCCTCCCACCTCTTGCAGTGCCAATCCAAAGGCACTGCTGCATATAATTCACAAGCAACTCCTGATGTCTTTGCAGACACAAACAGAAGTAGACCTTCAATAATATTTAACTTTTACACACACACACACAGAAGTCTTGGCTTCCTTAAGAATTTTTTTTTCATTATTGTTCTCTTAATGCTTTTCTCACTTTTTTATAAAACTTAGGGATGTGCACGATTATTCATAAAATTCTAAATTTGTATGAGTTTGACAATCTGGACATTTTATTTGAATCGAATGTTGGCACATTCAAAGACTGACATTCAGAATTGAATTGAATGTTTTGATGCATTCGTGTGAAGCTTCATATTGGATTTGTATGGCATTCATATGGGATTGAATATTCATATTGAATTCAAATTCCACTACATTCGAAGGGGATCTATTCAAACAAATATGAATTTTCTTTCATTTGAGTCAATATGAATCGAATACAAAAAAACAGTTGTGCACATCCCTAATAAAACTGTATGGGCAAGAGAAAACCAAAGATGAGGAACTACTCCATCTCCTGAACTATAAGCGGATCCCCATGACAACATTTGGATTCTCTAGATGTTGCTTTGGATGCTGCCTTGGTGATCTGGGGCCAGATCCATGGCTGGTTTGGCACCTGTAAGTGCAAATGGCTATCATCATGCTGGATCCTTAATGGCCTGCTATGGTATTGTTATACCATGCCAGGCCAAGTAAGTGCAAACAGGCCCTTTGGTTGAAAGTTGGGGTACAAATCAAAAAGGGCAGAAAAACTAAAATGCTCTTGGAGAAATAAGTCCAGAAGAATGCACACCCACAACACAATCAAACCATTAATTAACACACCCATTCCGGTCAAGTCAGGCCTCTGTCTTCTGCTTCATTCTAACAGCTCAACTTTTGTTTCCTTTCCCTTCCATTGTTGCTGCCCTTTTGTCTTTTCCATTTTTTTACTCTTTTTGGATCTATGCAATGAATAGACAAATCAAGTTTAAAATGTTGTTTATTCTACCAGTCTGATGAGACTGCTAGAAGGGAGAGGAGGAAGGCTTGTATTTTGAAACTCGA
>MTQE01003428.1:19886654-19947495 GCA_014337955.1 Aspidoscelis marmoratus | reverse complement strand
CCTATTCCAGGATATATTCCAGAATAAAGCCAAGTGCGAATAGGCCCTTGCTGAAGGAGACTTTTCTTTATGTTTATTACTCCCTGCCATTATTTCTTTTCCCCTGTTTTCTGTCATTTGCAACTTGCTTTGCAAAGGAAAGGAAGTTGGGACTACATTTGGGTTCTGACAAAGTTTAGCCTCTTTATTTTGAGGTACACACTTCCAATGCACCTATCTAATATCTAAATATCTCCAAATATCTCCCATACCAACCTGCCCATGCATTAAGACCTGGAGGGGAAGCATCGTGAGGCGAGTGGCCACCTGGGAGAGGGCCTTCTCATTGATGGCCCCCAGGCAATGGAATAGTCTCCCCCTTGAGGTATGTCGGGTTCCTCCTCTGTTCAGGAAGGAGGTGAAGACGCACGCCTTTGCCCAGGACTTCAGCTAAATGTTGGACATGTTTCCCCCACTGCAAACGTTATTGTTTTAATTGACATGGTTCTGTTTTTAACATATTGGATTTAAAATGTTGTTGTGGTTTTTAGAGGTTGTTACCCACCCTGAGACCTTTGGGTACAGGGCAGGATAGAAATATAATAAACATAATCCACACTTACACAAACACAGGCACAGGCACACACTGTGTTTGCTCTTCTAAATCAGAGTCAATTCCACCATACAAAAAAGATCAATGCAGTGCTTCTTGATTATTCATTTCATTTTACTTTTCATTTTATATTATTTTATGTTAGTTCCTTTACTTGCTCTCCTTCTTCCTAGACTCTTCGGTGCTCACAATATGTAACCTTAGTCATACTCAGATGACAAAACAACATATGACATCAGTCCTTTTTTCCTTAAAGGAGCGGCCAATTGTGAAATCCACGCCTTCACTTCACCAGGTCCCTCAGCATGATTACCTTGCAACACACAGCATGCCTTTCCTCCTCTTAGCTCTGCATTTGCAGGGAGTTTGCATAGCTCAGATGACGTACAACTTGTAAAATTGAAAACAGAAAGTGGAGAAACAGTGGGAAACCCTAAGAAACAATGCTGAGATTTCCAAAGAAAGGAGAGGCAGGGAGATGATGTCAGTCCTTTCTAATGCAATGAGTAATAATGCCTGTGTGTTATGATTTAATAAAGATATCGCCATTTTTCCCCAAGGGGAGCTTGTCATCACAAGCAGAAAACAATGGATGAATTATTTGCTGTATGTGGATGGAGTGACTAAGGAAAACTTTACCTGTTGATTTTGGATTGTGATGGCCTTTTTAAAAGCTCTGTCTGTAAAAATCCCCAAGTGTGTGTTCTGATTAGAGACAATGAGGGCAGAATTGCATTTCTTTTATTTTTGCATTTATATCCAACCTCTTTTCGAAGGACTTGAGGTGGCAAATGTTATTTTCCTCCCTTACATTTTATCCAGACACCACACAAAGGCAACTAACCCAGAATTATTTGATGATGATGATGATAAGCTGGCTTTTATACCCTACTTTTCTCACCCTTTTAAGGGGACTTAAAACAGCTAAGAAATCTTCTTCTACCAGAACAGAAACCCTGTGAGGTAGGTGGGGCTGTGCGAGCTCAGAAAGAGAGCTGTGACTCATCCAAGTTTACCCAGCTGGCTTCGTGGAGGATTGCAGAATCAAACTGGGAGCCTATGGGTGCATCCCCAAGCAATTTAAAGTGTGCTAAAAATCTTTTGCCTCTGAGCGGCCCAATGCCAGGGTTTTGAACGAGCTTCCAGTGCTACAAAAGCAGGAAAACCCGCTACAAAATACGTGCCCTTTAAAGAAGAGTTCCATCGCTCTTTTTGGAAGTCCCGGGTTTTCCTCGCAGCATTTACCTTGGGGATGCTCCGTGGCAAAAGGAGCAGGGATTGCTGCCTGCATACACAGCCATAAAGCACTCGCACATCTCCTAGAAATGCTGCAGCTTCCCTTCCCTTCCCTTTCTAAAGCTAAGAACTTTCAAAGAGCCAGAATTGCGGAGAACTGCAACATTGTTATCAGGTGTGAAGTGTTATCAGGTGTGAAATGGATGGATTGCAACATTGTTATCAGGCATGAAGTGGGTGTATTTAAAGTCACTGCTGCTCTACTGGGTGGATTTAGACAGTGTTCTGTGAAAATGCTAAGAGTGAATGAGCAAACGATCGCCCGGCGGATGGCTGCAGCCAGCACAGGAAGCCATTTCGGGGGACGGAGATCTGGGAGATGGCTATTTTTCCTTTGAACAAGAGAGGGGGTGGGGAGAAAAAGATGCAGGGAAAGAAAACACACTTCCGTGGGGACGGAAGGTGCATTTTAAATGCACGTTTTGCTGAGCCTCGTGTGGGGACACTTATTCTGGAAGTGCAGGGCACTTTTAAAGTCCGCTTGAATAAAGTGACAGTAAAGGGAGACTAGAGAGGCAAATAAGTCTTTTGGGGATGGAGCCTATAACTGTTTTAAGCTTGTAATGGGAACCGGGCCTATCAGATAGGATTCTGACACTCTAACCACAGGATTAACCACATGGCTTCCATGTCCAATTGGGAATTTGAACTCTAGTCTTTCAGGTCATAGTCCAACAATATCACTGCACCACTTTCCACTGACAATCCTATCCAGTCTCATTAGATCTAAGCTTTGTACAGCACAGTTAGTAATTGGATGGAACACCAGTTGGCAATATTACATACTACAAACTAAACTTGGATAGGAGACCACTTGGCAATATTACATACTGTAGTCTAATAATTGAGATGCCCAAAAAATCCCAGAAGTCCCAATCACATCTGAAATGTTACCAAATAATATTTATGGATCTGTCCACAGTCACCAGAAGTGAAGTCTGACTTTTTACCTTTTCTGAGTCCTTGGCTGCGTCTAGACATGTTTATACTGTGCAGGGAATGCGCAGTCTCGGTTGAGGAGTCACACACAACAATTGACGGGTCCTCGTGGCATCACAGGATTGGGACTAAGCACTTACCATAGTTTCTACTTACTGTGTAGTAGAAACAAAAATCCAAAGTTTCCCTCAGTGCTGTCAGAGCAGCAAGAACAGAGGGATGAGAGCAGGAAGGGCAGCTCAAATCTGATTGGCTGCCTCAGTGTGTGTGATGGTGCACACCTCCTTAACTCTCGCAGCTTTGCTGGGGAAGCTCCGGAGCTGCCTTTCAAGTTGGGACGGCTGGTTGTCGCTGCGCAGTAAGTATTCTGCGTTTTAACGATTATTGGCGGATTTATTCTGCAAGGCTGGAGGCAGCCCATGTCTATCTTGTAGAGTACATGTAGGAAAACCAAATGATGGTTTCAGAAAGGGGGATAGAATTTTGGTACTTCAGGAGAAGGGCAGTTGCTGCTAATTTGTGGAGCATAGAAAAAATTATTCTGAAGTTACAATCCTTGTAACTTGGCAAAGGATCATGGGAGCTCATCATGTCATCCCATCCCATCACCATGTCTTGGGAAAGCAGCTGCTGCCCACAATCTGTGCCTACCACTGACACGACCACTGATTTTCAATTGCCCATTTTGAAATGTGTGGACATTCATGGGCAATAGGTAGCCAATGTTAACTATTAAGGCTTTAGCCCTTACAGAATATGGGCTTCTCCTTCATGCCAACATCTTTGCTGCCGTTAAAGTTTTTGGTTGCAAATCTCTTAACAGTATGAAACAGATTCAGTTCTGTTACATTAGCCAGACAGATATTGAGAACTGGCATCCTCAAAATACCTCACCTGCACTGACAGATTGTATAAAGAACAAAATTAACAGTTAATGAGAAAAGAAGAATAAAGGCTGCGTCCCCAAAAGACTTGTTTACTTCTCCACTGTCACTCTACTGTCACTCTACTGAAGTGGACTTTAAAAGTGCCATGCAAATCAGGAATAAGCGTCCGCATGAGGCTCAGGAAAATGCGTGTTTTTAACGCACCTTCCGTCCCCATAGGATCCCTGTTTTCTTTGCGCGCATCTTTTTCTCCCCGCCCCTGCTCTTGTTCATAGGGTGCCAGCGGGAATGGGGAGGGACTGCGCTCGGTGTGGCCACAACTAGGAAGACAATCCCTGACAAGTGCAAAGGAGAAACAGCGATTGGCTCTCTGTTCGCCTCCCAGATCTCCACCCCCCACGAAATGGCTTCTCGTGCTGGAAAACATTCACTCTCACCACTTTCCCTGTTTTTGCTTTCAAAAATCCACCCTGCCCAGCGCACGATCGCTCATTCACTCACCACTTTCCCTGTTATCGCTTTAAAATCCACCCATAGCAATAATCCACCCTTTTCACGCCTCACAGCGATTGCAACAATGTTGCAATTCTGCGTGATTCTGGCTCTTTAGTTCTGAGCTTTAGAAAGTGAAGCTGCTTTTGTGTTTCTGCTGTGTGTGCAGGCGGCAATCCCCGCCCCTTTTGCCACGGAGCGTCCTCAAGGTAAATGTAGCGAGGAAAACCCGCGACTTACAGAAAGAGCGCTGGAAGAGTTGTTTAAAGTGCATGTATTTTGTCGCGCGATTTCCACGTTTTGTAGCGCTGGAACCTCATTAAAAACCCTGGCTTGGGGACGCTCAGAGGCAAAAGGAGAGTCTTGGCAGACTTTTTATTCCTTGGGGACAGGCCCAAAGTGATGAAACGGATGGGCAGGAAAGTTAGGACAACAGGAAGTATTTTATTTTCACCCAGAGGGTCACTGATCCATGGAATTTACTATGGAGGTGGGGAGCTACCTGCTTGCATGGCTTGAAGAGAGGGTTACATACATTCATGGAGGACTGTATGAGACGTGGGAGACGTGCCCAGACAGCAACACAGAACCCAGTAACATGGACTCGGAGTTTGAGATGCTGGCTAGGAGGAGTATTGTCCAATTTTGCCATTTTGCGGGATCTGCCCCTGAATCTGCCCCCTCCCAACCAGAGTGATAGAAAGAGAGGCACCACATGGTGCTGCTATTTAGACAGAAAGTCTAAATAAACGAAGCAGACGTTTGTTGAACTCTGACCTGTAAGAGGTGAAATGAAGACCTTTGGACGTCCATGGGTCGGGGCGGGGGAAGTGTTGCTCACATTTGTTGACACAGTGAAAGCAAACCAGATCTGCCGTCTGGTTTTCTCTCGGATTGCTGTAGTAGTAGCCATCCGAGGGGCAGAGAGTGTTGAACCATTTGCTGTGCCCAGATAATGGAAGGAGGGTCGTTGTTGACCCACTTATAAACAAGCAGTTTTCCCTCCCTTTGCCAAGCCAAGAAATACGGGAGATAAACAAACATGATTTGTAACAGCCTGATCAGAAGGCGCTCTTCTGTTTTGCAATGGGTCATGTTTCAGGGCTGCAAAGGTATCACTGAAAAGGGAAGCAAGTATGAACCAGAGTTTTCTAATGTCTTAAGAAATAAGGTTACATGCTAAACATTCTTTCTCTAATTAGTGCTTCTGTAAGGTACAAGTAATATATTTTTTTATGTAAACAGGCCTTATAGGGTGCCTCCAGGTGTGGGGTAAAACCTGAAATTCTCCTGGGACTATAATTGGGAATGCCAAATGTAATTGTGGCATTCCTACTATATTCCCAAGATATTGAGGTGGTATCCCATTATACTATTACAGGAAATCCAGCAACAATGCCAGGTCTCCTGTAATAGCAATCACTTAACTCTGTCTGCTAGCTCATTTCATTATCATTGCTCTTAGAGATACCCAGATGCCAGCCAAGTGTGTGGAAAAGAAAGAAAAGGGAAATTTCCAGACTGGCTTCCAGGCATCTGAAAGAGCAATGATAATGAAAGGAACCAGCAGACAAGAGTGAAGAAGAAGAAGAAGAAGAAGAAGAAGAAGAAGAAGAAGAAGAAGAAGAAGAAGAAGAAGAAGAAGAAGAAGAAGAAGAAGAAGAACAACAACAACAACAACAACAACAACAACAACAACAACAACAACAACAACAACAACAACAACAACAACAACAACAACAACAACAACAACAACAACAACAACAACAACAACAACAACAACAACAACAACAACAGGCTTTTCTACCCCACTTTTCTCACCCATTTAAGGGGACTCAAGGCGGCTGACAAAGCTTTCTATTCTTCTCCCCTCAACAGAACATCCTGTGAGGTAGGTGGGGCTGTAAGAGCTCAGAATAGAGCTGTGACTAGCCCAAGGTCACCCAGCTGGCTTCAGGACTATGAGATATGAGAGTGGCACACTAACTGTAATTCCCTCCTGCATTTATGGATGACAGATGTATCAATGGCTACTAGAAGAACGGATGCCTAAGTACATCTTTCAGGCTGAAGGGACAAGCAGGAGGATGCTTCTAAGACCATTTGCTGGGATTTGAGAGCAGGAGAAGTTTGTCCTTCACTCTGCTTGAAATTTCCAGGGGCAATTGGTGGACCACTGTGTGTGACAGGATGCTGGACTAAATGGGCTGTGGCCTGATCAAGCAGGGCTCCTCTTATGTTCTTATCTATTGGGGGCAGCAAGAGGCAGTCACACGATTTTCTTTAGATCCCACAATTGCCTCTTGCCATCTGAAAGCACCCATGGAAATGCAGGCTGAAATGTCAGCAGCTGCAGTTTTCTATACCAGACTTAACCTAACACGAACATTTTCCTTACTAAGAGGGAGACATTCCATAGGCTATACGAAGACAGCAAATAAACTGCACAATCCTCCCAGCATTCTCATGAGATTTCCAGATGTCCTGGTGGCCTTCCCAATGCAATGCTAGTCACAACATGCAGAAAATGTGCTGCATTGATATTACAGGAAATCCAGCAATAACACAAGGGCTGCCTCCAGGGTTTCACTTAGCTAGGGTTCCACCAGCAAGACAGCACCACTTGTGGCATTGCCTCTGCACCTTTAAAATTATATCCACATCTGGGCATCTGGAATGGCCAAATATCCTTGCCATCACCTCCATACATACATGAATGCCTGTTTTGGCCTCCATGCATGCACCCAAGATGGAGAAATCGTGGCTGCTCCATCAAGAAGGTAAGTACGTGGCCTCAAAAGTGCTATTGCTGGAAAACTTACAACCAATGCCATGTTTCCAAGCAATAGATCTTAACAGGGTATTTGGGGGTGGAGTGGGGCCATGGTGGGGTTGCCTCACATACCTTAGGCAACACCCTAATGGTCCTGTATTTCACCTGTCTGGTTGCAGCCAAAGTTTCCTGGAATAGCTCTGCTTGCATGGCTGGTGAGGTACATGAAATATCATGCCACTGGGAACTTCCAGGAGCTGTCCAGGTTTCTGGGGGGAAATGAAAGAAAAACAAAGGGGGAGGTGCAGGTAGCAAACTTCTGGAAGTCCCCACCAAGGTGATATGGCATACTTCTCACTGAATGTGCAGGTTAGCTGAGCATTGCAGGACATGGCAAGAGGCAATGCCAGGTTCTTGGGCATTTCCTGTGATGGCTCATGACGTATGGAACTCTGGAACTCCCCTGTGAAGACCAAAATGTACCTGCAAATATACTTCAAAAATGATCAGTGGGTCCATAATTTTTGTTTTTCACACCTTTCCTCCAGTTTGGGGGGAAAAACACACAACTAGGCAATAAGATCAGAGTCCACCACTACATTGTACATTTATTTTGATTGTTGAAAGGATAATGAATGGGGGAAGACAAAGTTCTGTGTCTTCCACTCTTCAGAAGGAAGATAGGAGAATGCATTTTTTTAAAAAACTCAACCTAACCTTCAAATATCCAAAAAGTCTATGGGTACCATTATGATCTGTTCTCACCACCTCCACTGTGGCTCTGAGAAAGGACAAAGTATAAGAACCATTACGAAGCCAAATGGGGAAAGATGACAGAAAGAGAGAAAGAAAACTAACAGGCATTCTCGATCACATGCTCGTTTTTAGACTCATTTCTTAAAGCTTGGAATTTTAGCCAGTCCTGTGTTATCCTTCCCTCTCTGTAATTGGAGCCTCAAGTGGGTGTTAAGCTATGTAAAAAATCCTCCTGTTTTGTGACTATTCAGCACTTGCAGAAAACGGGGGGGAGAATCAACAGACAGTGTGACTCTAGGACCTAGCAGATTCAAGATCCTAGTTTGCAACGGCTTCAGTCCAAGACTGAGAGAGGGGGACAGACTTGACATGCCGGTACCCTCATGCCAAGGTGCTGAGATAAGTTGCAATAGAAGTATTTGCTGTGCCAATCTCAGGGCTCCTTGGAGCAAGAACTGTTATGCACTCAAAGGAAAATCTGTTGCCCAGCTAACTCTGATACAGTTTGTTTGGGGCCAGAAAATGTAAGAACCATGAGGCAAATACCAGCTTTCATGGTATTTGCACAGTTGGGCCCTGCCCCAGGCAATTTAAAGCCCTCTAAAAATCTTCTTTTTCCTCTGAGCACCCCCATGCCCGGCTTTTCAACGAGCTTCCAGCGCTACAAAAGGAGGAAAATCCATGACAAAAAAGTGCACTTTAAAGAAGAGTTCCAGTGCTCTTTTTTGGAAATTGCGGGTTTTCCTGGCAGCATTTACCATAGCACAGAATTGCAACATTGTTGCAATTGTTATCAGGTGTGAAGTGGAGGATTGCTACAGTCACCGCTGCTCTACTGGGTGGATTTTGACAGTGATCTGTGAAAGTGTTGAGAGTGAATGAGAGAATGATTGCATGGTCAATGGCTGCAGCCGCTGCCTTTGCCGACACGGGAAGCCATTTTGGGGGGGGCGGAGATCTGGGAGATGAACAGAGAACCGATGGCTATTTTTCCTTTCAACTTGTCAGGGATTTCTTCCTGGTTGTGGCCGCGCAGAGCGCAGTCCCTCCCCATTCCTGCCGGCACCCTATCAACAAGAGAGGGGGTGGGGAGAAAAAGATGTGGGCAAGCAAAACACGCTTCCATGGGGATGGAAGGTGCGCTTTAAATGCGTGTTTTGCTGAGCCTCATGGCTATGCTTATTCCGGAATTGCACGGCACTTTTAAAGTCCGCTTGAATAGAGTGACAGAAGAGGGAAACTAGAGAGGCAAATAAGTCACTTGGGGATGCATCCTTATAGTACTTGGAGTGTTTAGGACCAATGCTTCTTTACTTGTAGGTTCAGTACAGCTTCTTGTAGCAGCAAGTTGGTTCTCTGAAATTTGGAAAAATTTTAATGCTAGTTTACACTGAGTAGAACTGTTATTGTGAGTTTTTAATCCCAACGCAATTTCAAGGGCTTGTTCACAAAAAGTATTAAGGGGTCATCTACATTTGGGGAACGTACCTACCACAGTAAACATGAAGCCTAAGGCTGCTTGGACATTCTGTGGTCCATCCTAGCCCACACTGGCTTGGCCTACCAGAAGCCAGCTACAAGTGCTGTGCAATCCACATTCCTGACCTTCAAAGTTGCCAGGCAGTGCTTTTTCTGACTGATACTGCTTCGAGGGTCAGGCTGGAAATGAGGGCAAGCTTGCTATACCAGCACACAGCAACATTGTGCCCACATGATGCTTGTGGGCTGGTATACCAAAGTGCACGGTGAACTACTTTAAGGTTTACCACTTAAGTAAAATATAATGGCTACTTTTGAAGTAGTATCCTGATCTGCTCTGTAGTTTTGTCCTGTGCAAATGTGTACTAACAGGGGGCAGGGTCTCCACTAGACTGCTCCAGCATGTGGATGGAGCAACCTACCACACCCCTCGAACCAGCCCACAAGGCCCATGTGGAAAGGACCTACGAGTCCACACTTTCTGCACCCTTTCAGCAAGGGAAGAAGAGGGAGATGTTGGTCTCTCGCCTGAGCAGTCACAGCCTATTAGTTCTTCAGGAAGGAAAAAGGATGGAGAAGGATATACCTCTCTAGATTTTTATTGGCTTCTGAGAAGCATTATCAGAAAAGATGGTTTGGATAGAGACGCACTGGTTCCCAAATAATCCTCGGACCTCTATTTTTTGGTTTCATAAATTGTACTTTGAGTACCTGCCCACAAAGCAGGCATCTAGTGTTGCAGCATAAGTCAGAAGCCCTTTCTGCATTGGCCCTTATTCTGCATTATATCCTGGAACAGGGACCTGCCATCTGCCTACTGGTGCAGACTATAGCAAGCCCTGGAGAACAATGAACATGTCACCTTTTCTCTCTCCACTCTGCATCCTACTGCAAGATCTTGTGTACATTTGTGCACAGGCACAGAAAAAGAATTTTATTAAAGTACAATGCCGCTCAGACAGCTGCTTGCTGAATATCCTTCTGGAAGGTCACATTTTTCTTTCATTCCTGTTTTTGGACAAAGTTAGAGCTATTGTCCTTACTGAGACTGCTCTCCCCAAATTGGAATGGCGTGACAGAGGCAGCCTCAGTCAGAGCATGAGAGAAGGTGATGGCAAATGTGAACTAATCTCTTTCTTCCTTTAAAGTAGAACACATGCCAGTTTTAGAACCCTGTCTCAAGTCTTGGTCATGGCTGGATGGGAAATAAACTTTGCCTTGCTACCCCCAAAGCAGTCTTATATGAAGCCAGTCAAACATACTCCGTACAATAGCGCAAGGAACAAAAACAGAAGAATCAAACCCATAAACCCCCCAAAACTCCCAGAGAGACTGAAAGGGCTTTGCTTGTTAGATAATGCCAAAGCAACCGGAGCTGGTTTCTGCTCCCTGAGAAGCTTCCACAGCAAGCCAAGTTAACCACAACTTTATTTGCAAAGCAACACCCCATTGTACTGCTTCTTCTTTGCCGTTTATCTCACCGCTTGGAGCATTCAGAATGTCTCTTTGGTTCCAAAAGCAGCACCAAAACTGATCAGGAAACCATTTTAAGCAGAAAAAGAACTCCCAACCCAAGATATTCTTGGCTTTCTCAGACTTCCAAGAAAGGTACAGATCAGAACAAATGCCATTTCCAAGCTGCTTTAGTTTCTATTTTCTTCTCAAGTGTGTGTCATTTGAAAGGAAAAGCAAAGCCCAGTATCAAGTTGAATATTTAAGGAGGAAGTGTAATGGTACAAGTCTATATGGCTTCTGCAAGTGCTCTGCAGAGCAGAAGCTAGGATAAATGCACTGGGTCAAACTGTGGATCTCAATTCTTAGCATAAGGGACAGATTTCAGGAATTATGCAAAAGCATAAATAATCTCATACTCCCCCATTAAAATGCTATTTTATTGACTGAAATGTAATAATTAAAATAAGATTTTTCATGCTCAGCTCTAGCCCTAGTGAAACTATCAATTTTATTCACGAGAGGGGTGGGCAAGTCACATACTTTAAAAATATATATATTTCAGGGGCTTGTAGTACTGCATTCTGCTTCCCCTAACAACCATGTATTACAGAGGAAATATTTATTTTTGCAACTTGACATTCCTCTGGAAAGCTCATGCTCACAAACACTTTCCACCGTTTTCTCCTCACTACAAGCCAGTGATGTAGGTTAGGATAAGGTGATTGTGTAGTTACAATATGAATATTTTCAGAAGCTATCTCCCAAACCCCAGGGCACAGCTGCTCAACCTATAGCCCTTCAGATACTCCTAAACTACAAATCCTAGTGTTAAGAACTTAAGAACATAAGAGGAGCCCAGCTGGATCAGATGATAGCCCATCTAATCCAGCATTCCATTTCACACAGTGACCCACCAATTGCTTCTGGGCATTCTCAAAAAGAAGACAAAGGCAAAACTTTCACTTTCTCTCATCTTCTTGTAAACGGCCTTTAGAGGCATCCAGCTAGTCTCTCCAACTTGGAGGCAGTATCTAAGCATCCGTTCTCATAGCCATTTATAAACCAGTCCTCCATGAATGTATCTAATTCTCTCTTAAAACTTTCCAAGCTGCTTTCAGTCACCACTGCTTCGGGTTGTAAATCCCATAGACCAGTTACCATATCGGTGAGAAAAGTATTCTCTCTTGTGGATTTTAATTCTCCCATATACCAACTTCATAAAGTGGCCCCTGGTTCTAGCACTGTGTGATAGAGAAAAAGATTTTTCTCCATCCACCTTTTCTATACCATGCACAGTTTTATATACTTAAATGAGGTCACCTCTTAACTGTCGCCTTTCAAGGCTGAAGAGAGGTAAACATTGCAGCCCGATTTTATTCTGTAGACCAAACACATCTGGACAGCTGGAAGTTGGGGAACTTTGTCCTAGATGAGTGGTTCCCAACCTTTTTTCGATTGCAAAACTCTTGGCAGCCTATTTCTACAAATTCTACTCTTCCTATTAGCAAAAGGTTTGTAATAAAACAATTGTTATTTCAATTGTTCTACCATTATTCAATTATTTTATGTACTCGCAAACTTTCTGGTTCATACTCCTGAGATTATGGGTACCCCACTGCTCTAGACCAACATGTGAGCTATTACACCTCACTGACAGGGGGCGATTTCTAACAGGCCCAGTCGTCTTCTAGGCACCGCCATTTTGGCTGTGGTGTTCTCCATGACTGTGCTGTTGCCATGATGGTGCTGATGCTCTGCGCGGTCGCTTCTATGGCCATCTGAGGTGCCAGCACGCTTGCGCAGCACCTCAGATGATCCTTGAGCACCAAAAAAGGTGTGGATGCTCCCCACTGGAAGCTTTTGGTAGATTACTGGGTAAGGTTACTAAAGGTGTGGAGCACAATTTTGTGCAACTTTGTGCATTGTTAGGAAACTTCTGAGAAGACAGGATGCCTGGAGGCTCCAACTGCCTCAAGGTGTGAATGTTCTTCCTCAGAAGTTAAGAACATAAGAACGTAAGAGAAGCCTTGCTGGATCAGGCCACAGCCCATCTAGTCCAGCATCCTGTCGCACACAGTGGCCCACCAAATGTTCATGGACATCTCAAGCAGAGACAAAGACAAATCTCCTGCTCTCGAGTCCCAGCAGATGGCCTTAGAAGCGCCCTAGTTCCTCCCCCGCCCTCCAGCCTGAAAGATGCACCTAGGCATTCGTTCTAGTAGCCATTGATACATCTGTCGTCCATGAATTTGTCTAACCCTACCTTAAAGCCATCTAGGCTGGTAGCTGTCACCACCTCTTCCTGCAGCACATTCCATAGGCCGATGACCCTCTGGGTAAAGAAATACTTCCCTTGGTCAGACCTTACTCTCCTACCCAACAGCTTCATAGAGTGCCCCCTGGTTCTAGTATTGTGTGATAGAGAAAAGAAGTTACGTAATCATGCACTAAAGGCTGTAGTGTGAATAGGCCTATGGCTTGTATCTAAGCAAGTCTTGTAGTTTTGAAACAGAGGCACATAGCTACCTCTCTGAAAGCAGACAACTCAGAAGTTTACAGGATGTGAAAAAATCATTTAAAAAATGATTTCTCTTCTCTGCTGAGAAATATATGCATTTATCAAGAGGTTTTAGGATTCTTCTTTCCCCCTTGCTACTCTGGACTACTAATATACAATCACTATTAAAAAGCATCACTGTCTAAAGCACAGGTGAATGCCCTGTGGCCTTGGGAAGATAGTGAACTATGCCATCATCTTTTGGTATTGGCCATGCCATCTGGGGTGGTATCACTTGTAGTTCATAATATATTTAGAGCTACTTCTTGAAAGAGTTGCAACAGCAGCTACAGCAGCATTCATACTTGGGATGCTTATTGGGCTGGATATTAATAACTACTTTGGCTGTCTCCAGGTGGTGGCCAAACAACCTGCTAGCAAGGAATAACATGGCTAATGATCCTTGCCATGATCTCTTGCTAACTAGACAACTGTGGTGCTGTTTTCATGCATTTTATGTTATGCATGGATCTGGGCATCCAGAATGCCTGGATGTGCTCACAGTTACCTCTGCACACGGGTAGACACCTATTTTGGCCTCCACGCATGTACACTGGGCAGAGCAATCATGGTGGCTCTGTCCCAAAGGTAACTAAGTGGCCTAAAAATGTGCTGTTGCTTGAAAATGTACAAACAGTGCTGGGTTTCCAGCAATACTTTTTAGGGCAGGAAAGTGGAGCTATGGTGGGGTTGCCTCAGATATGTGAGGCAACCCTACTATAGCCATGCCATAAGGATGCTATATTCCCCCCTCCCCTGATCTGAATGCAGCCCTAGTTAACAAGTGCTCAAGTAGACATTTAAAAACCAGCAAATTACTGGCACTGCTTTTTCCCGGTCCACTGTTTGCAATTTTCAATTTCTTCAAGTTGCTTCCCCAGTCCACTGGCCTCTACTGCATTTAACCACTTTCACTGCAAATACAGGAAGATACAGGAAGATGCTTTCCACTAAATCAGGTTGACATTGACCCATGCTCACTACATTAGCATTTCATTATACACCACTGTTATCCAAGGCTCGTACAGATCATATCCTGCAAAATCACTGGAAGTCTTCATAGTAACCCAGTATCATAGCTTGGAAGTCTTTATTTAGCACCCAGTGTCATAGCAGTAAATCAATTTTAGTCAGTTTTTTGGCCGCTACTTGTTGTAAAGGTGCCATTTTTTAAAAGAACAAAAACCCTGTAACTGGCATTATGTAGCATAGGAGCAAGGATAACTGCATGAATTGAAAGTTGGCTTCAGTATGTGCACATCACAATAAGCCCTTCTATTTTAAGCATTAATGTGGCTGGCTTCACCAATATAGCGCTTTCCTCCACATTGCAACCAGACAGTTTTCCGCTTGCCTTACTCAGGGTAATTCTTCTTTAGACTTCCTCCATAGAGGAAGAGATGTTGTAGGATCTAAAAATCCCACAATTGCCTCTTGCTGGCCAGAGCAGATGAGAAAAGCCAAAAGTGGTCTTATATCCCTCTTACCTGGACATCTGCCAGAAGCTGCCAAAGTAAAGTTGAATGATAAAATCAGAAAGCCAGCCAAGCACCCATCCTACATCATTGGTTATTTTTCACTGGCTTCTGGGTATATGAGCTGACTTAATTTTGGAAGCTACCGGCATTATGGCCAGGTATGGTGAACAACTGCCAAATTTCCCACCATACTGATGTATCAGGTTATCCATTGCTTAACCCAGGGCTATACTGACATTCTTAATATAGTCCTGGGAAAACTGCAAGTTTTAGCAGTGCCTGGAAGCATTCTCTAGCAGTCCAGAATGCGGACACGTCCTATATCTTCCAGCTGGACACTTTCTTTCCCAGTGCACAAATACAACATTTCTACCTAACTGATTTATCTCCCATACTTCACTGCATTTGTTTCTGACTGGAACCCACAAAACTCAGAATACCCTATCTGCCCACAGATGCAGACCTTAGTCTAATCTAACTAGTTGGAATGCTAGAGAATGAACCTGGACCATGAGTTCTACGACTACACAATGGTTGCTCCGTGAATAGTATTAAAAAGCTGCACAAACTGAACCCACAGAAGCATAATGTACCTTATCATCCTTATTTGATGAAGCCAAAGAGCTAGGCCTCATTGCACTTGGTCTATAGCAGAGGTCAGGGGATGCTCCACCATGAAAGGACCATCACCTGACCAGAGGCAGAGCACAAAAATGTGCTCCACGGCTATGCTAGTCATGGCCAGTATACTCCAGCATGCACCCTTCACACCACTTCTGGGTGAAGGGTGCATGGGGCTGGATAGTACACACAGCCACATTCACATTTATCCAGCACTTATCCACCTGGGTAAGTCTGGAGCAGGTTGGATGTTCAAAATGTGAATGATCCGATCCATCCTAGTTCTTCACTTATTGCCACACCCAACTAAGGTCCTTTCCACACTTGGCCTTATTCTGGAATATATCCCAGAATAGGAACCTGCTGTACACATGGCAGTGCAAACTATGACAAGTTGCACAGACCCCTTATCCCAAGATATATTCCAGAAGAAGGCCAGTATAGAAAGGGCCCAAGATGGAAAAATGCCCCAGTTAACAATGATAACATTAAGCAATGTAAAGTAAGACCACCCAAATGGCATCTCTACCTCTTCTCATGATTGCAAAGTTCAGCCTTTCAAGACCTGTAAATACCATATGCGCAGCAAGCAGCTGCCTCTTGAATTCAGAGTTGGAAACTCTGGATCCTCCCTGAGACAGGCAAGGCAATATGACTCCATGGATATACAGATACATCCATGCAGTTTTCTTGCCAAAAGTAGTTTGCCATGATTTTCTTCGAGGGAGATTCTAGAGCAGTGGTTCTCAACCTGTGGGTCGGGACCCCTTTGGGGGTCGATCTACTCTTTCATGGGGGTCGTTATGAAGTAGCAATGAAAATAATTTTATGGTTGGGGGTTAGGGTTAGTTTGGGGGGGTCACCACAACATGAACTGTATTAAAGGGTCGCGGCAATAGGAAGGTTGAGAACCACTGTTCAAGAGACTGAACCTGGAATCCTGCACTTTCCATACAGTTGTGGTCAAGCCCCTCCTTCTCTGGGAATGGTAGAACAAAAGAATCTCCTGATGACCTGAATATTACTTTCTTCTGGAGGGATTTCAGGAATCCAGTCTGCACCCCTTTGCTTTCTAGGCAGTTGCACTAATACTTCTCTATGAATGGAGGGAGGCTGGCTAACACTTCTTCATTATTCATTGTCAGGATTCAAACATGCAAGAGAAAATGAAGTTTTTATAAAGTACCTGTTTATTTTATCAAATCAATGACAGTGAAAACAAAAGTAAATATACAAGTAATCTCTTCTGGGCATTCAGAGGCCAATATGGGATTCTTGTTTTCTAAGCAATGGTTACAAAGAAGTGTTACTCCTCTCCACCCCCAATCCCAAATTAAGCACTTCCAGAAACTAAGTTTAAAGACCTGTGCTCATACCAAGACAAAATTAACTAAACAGACTTACTATACCCATATGTTTAACCTAACAAATCTAAACAAGAATAAAAATTGTGTGACTCCGCTGTCATTTATTAGCAGAGAAGCCTGCCCAGACCCCCGCCCTTTAATAAAATAAAGGTCAGGGTTATGTCAATTTTCAAAGCCACCGATCAAAGGATGCCAAAAACAAAACCAAGAGAAAGTCATTCAAAATTAAGTCAGGACCAGCAGGGTTAGGTGGCCCTGGGGCGGTGCAATGCATGCTTCCTTGCAAGTTGAACACAAATCACACCACCTTCTGCATAGACAAGTCCCTTTGAAGATCAGAAAACAAGATCCTAATGCTTGTGTGACCCGACTAAATAAGAATCAAGTAAGGTTCTCAACAGGAACTTAGGAAGTGATAGAACAAATTTCCTGTGAAATCTGATATATTTGATCAATCCAGCCTGGACCTACAAGTCTTTTCAATGCAGTGTCAGTGGTCCACACAATGCTGTGTAACAGCCCTCAAAATAGCATTATATATATCCCTACCCTAAAGAATAATAAATCCTTCTTCTCAGTGAATCTTTACAGGATAAGTTTGCTATTGAAGAGTTCATGTACCATTCTGGCATAGCCATATGAGAACCCAGACTTCCCAACACCCCACTTTTTCACAGTTGTGACACCAAGAAGAACTTGTAGCTAAAAAACACCAGCAAGTGACTCAACCATAGGGCTCTCTTTTCTAGAAGTGCTATACCAAATCTGAAACCAATAGCCTCGCCCACAACTTAAAAATAGCACTAACACTTGTTAATATATTGGAAGCTTTTGGTATTTGCCTTGAAACCAAACAGCAACTTGCAAAGACAGAAGTCATTCTTCATACCAGGTGCTTCCAAAACAACCTGTTTTTTGTAACCTGTTGGGAAAGACAGAGGGAAACAAAGCAAAATACTTTGCCAAATTGACCCAAAGCCCCCGTCGGTGGCATTCATGCTGTCCACACAGTGAAATCAAGTGCAAAAGCTAAAACTTTAGCCATCTAGTAAACTACTAAGCAGTCATAAATTAGCAAAAACTTACTGGAAATGGTTCCACTTGGAACAGAAAACCCTTACTTAGTGGAACCTCACAAGTCAGAGAATGTTACCCATCACCCCATAAAGAAGGCTGCACAAACCTCATGCTTTTTTATAAAACAAAATGTGCACTTTTACTGAAAAAATATAGCTCTACTATATTACAAAGCTAAAAAAAGTCACCCCCCATTTTATATTTGTTATATATTCCAAGCGAAACCATTTTGCATATAAACATTAATTAATTCTAGCACAGGTTATTGCCTTCTGGGTATAATACACAGAATAAAGCTTAAATAATTTTCACAATCATTAAGAGTTTCATTATATTAGTGTTTTACATATAAAAAGAAAGAGTTACCGAAAAACAGAGCAGCCATCTTGAAACTATAAATAGCTCTCTCTTTCTATATATATATATATATTTATATAAAGACACATCTTTGCTTTTATTCTGGAAAATATATATAAATATTCTCTGCCTAGACTAACCTATGATATGAGCATAGAAAATTGTAGCGTATAGTAGTTGCAATTTCAGTTCAGGCAATGAGTGATATAAAATGCCCTTCACTGAGAAAATTCTTGGATAATCTGGTCCCCCACCATATACTTTAAGCTACTATTCCCATCGGCCTCATCCAGAACACCCTTATACTTGGCTGGGTTTAGGAGATGCAGACCAAAACAGTAGCCTTCACGAAGACAACTCTAAATAAATGCCTATCAAAAGAAAAATAAGGGATCACCAGACTTTATTACAGTTTTAAAAATATTTTCTTTAATTTAGAAATATTTTTTCTAAGAGCCTGTATAATCAGGGTATTAACTTTTTTAAAACTGGAACCATCTCCTAAAAATAAAAATGGTATTTCTTAACTCAAGAAGTGGGAGCACCTTTCCAATGGTTTGTTTATATAGGCTATGGAGCCCCTTCCTCAAAGAAAGCACTTCTTCACAAACATTCATCTTACATCTTAGTTTAAAGTGTAGTGTAAGAGATCTCATAAATACGTTCTTTATATAAAATGCCTTGAAAAGAGGGCCTGTTGTTAAGAGAGTCGGCTTGTAGGCAGACCTGAATTTATCCCTTCTACAAAACCAGGCCAAGCCAGAGCGCTGCAACTAAGCAGTTTCACATTCATGACTTTTTCCCCCTTTACCAAATACAAAATCTGGCAAATCTGCTTGGAGTTTTAGAACATATAACCCACAAGAATGTACTCTTCCTTAGGACTCTCCTTTTTTTAATCTGTATCCTCATTAGCTAGTGGTATAGGAAGGGTCACAAAGTTTTTTTAAAAAATCACTTTGACATTCAATCCAAGAGAGCATTTGTTCTGAGCTTTTTGTCCATGGTCCAAATGCTTTTATACAAGTCCGTCGCTGATTCCCAAGTGGGTTTGTGGCTTTGGCAAGCCTTAGGCATAGAATTCATTTGTTGGTGCTTTCTTGTAAATGGGCTTCTTTCCAAGATCGTAGCTACCCTCATCCTTTTTCTTCATGCGGTACACCAGCAGAAGGATCAGGAAGACAGCAAACAACAAGCCAACTGCCCCACCTGCAATAAGAGCTGGAAAAGGGAGAAAATACCAATATGTGAATATCCTGGAAACAAACAAAAGCCTGCACCTGCCTTCAATATCTCTTTACTATGTAACTTTGCTCTCACGATTCTGCTGTATATTTGGCATAACTGATGGAAGCCATTTTCTATCCAGTTCCAATTTATACTGCTTTTAAAGAGGAAAAGAAACTAAACCTGACTTTCCACTTTTGGGGTTGAAGTCCTCAAATTAAGCAGAAAGTCGCAGTAAAAACATAAGTTATTTAACACTAGTCTGTTAATCAACAGTGACCATTTATCTGCTCAGGATCTACACCGCTTTCCACTTTGCTGAGACACTATTCCTGCTCTAAATCCCCCAGGGCAATTTTTGGCTTTATAAGGCATAAGAAGAATGTACTGACTTCTTTAAGGGCCTTTCTGCACTTACCAGTATTCTGGGTCAGTGACCTAGTCCTCTTCATAGCCCCTTTTCCCCACTCTCTTATGTGGACTAGAGAGGCCCCACAACCTACTAGGATGTTCCATCTGCTCCTGATCTGGATTACTGGAGGACCTGATTAAATGGGTGCACCAGCACATTAGCAATCGGTAATCTAAACCACAGAGGCACATGGAAGGCCCACACCTCCATCTTCCAGCTTACTGAGGGACCCTATTTCCCAAGGCCAAGAATTTTTGTGGCCGACAGAATTTGCCAAGGCCACCTCTGGGCCCAATGCAGCGGCTAGAAGAGAACAGCCATCACAGTACAGACAATGTTGTTCCAGTCTATGTTCCAGATCACAGAGCATCTCTTGATCTCGATCAACTGATTTGGAGCAAGCCTGTAAATAGCCAAACGCCCTAAACTTCAGCTTACTTGAGGAACTACCGTGTGGTATATTTTTATTGGGCTTCATACTCCTATAGAGAGATTTCAGAAAGCATGGGAAGAGTAGAACAATCTCTCAGACTGGATTCTATGGCAAAATGATAATAGCATTTAATATCATCCTGCCATGCAGAAGCTTCTCTTGAAAATTGTAGCCTGAAAATGGTGGTTGAATCAGCACTCTGTCATCTTGTAAAATTAAAACAGCAAAAGTGGAGGTCAAATGCCTTGATATGAAGTACGGTGGAACATGCGTAATTGCCATATTTAACAAACTGGCAATGCCTTGTGCCTATATACAGTGGGTAACAAAATCCTTACTGTGAAAACAACGCTTTCTTTTAAAAGTAGGTGACATTAAAAGATACTTGCAGTAGCCTAGGAACACAAAGGGTTATGCTTCCCCTGCTAGTCTCTACACTATTTTCAAGTGTTTAAGGATTAATACTTCAGACCAAACAGTGCCAAACATTCTCTAATGATTTTATCAGGCAGCCTCATTGCAATGCCAAGATCTCTAGGCTCAGATTTAAAACTGCAGCAAGACAAGGATGAAATCACATTGCAGAAAGTCAGAAATTTCGTGAAGCATGGTGAATAGGGCCCTTTCTGCACTGTGCCTTATTCTGGATTCTATCTCAGAACAGGGGCCTGCTGTCCGCACACTCGTGCAGACAAAGGCAGGCCAGAATATAATCTGGATATAATTTATCCAGGTCCATGATTTTAGAAACTATGATTTCAGGCAAAATCTCAAAAGTGCAGAGAAGAAGATGACAGAACAAATATCTTGATCAATACTTCAGCATACTTTAGTAGTAAAGTGAAATGTATCATGGGAGAAATGGACACAAGGAAGTTAGACTACAGAATGTGAATTCAGACCCTAGTTTCTATGGACCACCAAGCATGGTTCTGACATACAGGCATAGAAACCAGATGAGTAGAAAGGGCAGCATCAGCAGACCCAAAAGATACATTTATGCATATTGTTTCACAGTTGAATAGTTGCCTAGGACTTCCATTTTCTTCCCACTTGAGCAGGCAAATGAACTTCTGCCTTTTATTTTTTGCACCAATGGAAACATCCTTGTGTTGAATTCTTCAGAACTGTTAGTTACATATCAATTGAGTATGTTCACAAGGAAAGCATTTAAGATTTTTTAAATGTGCTGGTTACACATATACATGCCAACTGTTTACAGGTATGGCAATGCTATCTTAAAATGATATCCTAATAAGTAGCTGCGCTTTGTTTTTATTATACTTGAACAATGTTAATTCCTATGTATTGTCAGTTCCCAGTGCTCCCATTTTAGACAGAGGCAGATTTACCCCTCCTTCAAACAGACAGTTACCTGCAAGGACTTCCGTTCTCTCAAAGATGCTGCCATTGGCTGTGCTGGCCATTGAGATCTTGTTGGACAAATCATCTTCTTCAGAAGGTGAAGCTTTGTTGGGAATAATAATCTCATTGTCTATCACAGCTGATTCAGTGTCTTTCAGCTCTTTATTGGATTCAGGAATATAATTGTCTATGGGACCCTAAGGAAAACAGACATGTAAAACATTACTTCTAGTGCATAATTGCAGGTGATATTCTGCTTAGCCCAGTTTGTAGTCAGTGCTTCTATTTTTCATCTACTTCATGAGAACAACCTATGCCCAAAGGTCTCGTGGTGGGTTACAACACTAAAAACCAAACGTGAAATGAACATACTAAAACAATAACGGTGCCTGAAAGTGGGGAGGAAAAGCCATTTCCTTATTTAATCAAAGGCCAGGGCAAAGAGGTGAGTCTTCCAGAATATGTGAAGGTTGTTGATAAAACTCAGGAACTTATTTGGTGACACCCAAAGTTACTATTCCTGCAGATGCCCTATCCTCTGTAGGCTGATGGGACCAGATGGACAATCCAACCTGTAAGGCGGGGTGCTGGACTAGATGTGCTGTAGCTTCTCTTATGTTATTAACTCAAGCCGCTCAGTTGTCTCTTTCTCTAACCTACCTTACAAGACTGTTGTTGGGATCAAACAAAGCTCTTTGAAAGACAGAATAAAAATGCAAAGAAAGTCTTCAATGGACCAAAAAAATAACCTTCACGTAGAAAGTATTTTGTAATACATACCACAGGGCTCTCCATGGTTGAAACCAGGTCATCTTCAGCATCTGTACCAACATGTAAAAGAGAAGGAGGTGCTAAATATTCCCACCAAAACAGAGCACTAAATCATGCAGCAAATTATTTTATCATACCCCAGATACATGTCCTCTTAAACGCCTGACTTGCTTGCCTCAAAAGCTTATAACCACATCACGCATCTCTTCTCACATCTCCACCTACTCTCTTCTTCTTTGACCTGGTGGATCCTGTGCCAAAAAGGCACCCACAGAGACCTGCACTGCAAGTCCTCAGAGTGTGCAGTTTGACTTGCTCTTCAGAGGAACTGCCCCTTTTACAAACGCAATTTCTTAAGGATAATTGGCTCACATAAACCATCAGATTTGCCTCAACTTGTTGTGTGCTAGTTTCAGAGCTTGTTTTTCCCCATTTTGAGAACACAGTGTGCAAAAGGGCAACAAGCTGTTGAAGCAAGTTTAGGAGTTTGCAAAAACAAAAAAAAACCCAGGGAGGATGAAGTGTGAACTACTTTGCAGTCAAGGAGGTAAAGTGAGAGAAGGGAAATGGTTCAACTTTAGGCACTTATTGAAGGAGGAATACCTTTTACTAAATACAGACTTAGTGGAAGATTCCAGGATGACTATAGCAAGCCAGAAAATTCTCATCAGTGCCAAGTTGTTACATACATGGAATAAAGTTCCAAAGTTAGCCTCGTACATACAAGTGACATTGTGCCTCACTATGGGTTCAGAAGGAACCGAAAAAGGAATGTTAGTTTACTTTCAAATCAGGCATGAGAGCCAGATTTTACATACATACACTACATCCACAGAGAGGAAAAAATGGCTCAAAAGCAGCTTAGAGGAGATAGCAACAACAAGCCAGTGCCTTAATCCACACTTCCAAAATGCATTCTCTGGCCTTTAATAAGGATTAGAAGTGGGATGTGAGCACTAGCATCCTCATGCTGCTACCTTTAAGCTGCTTTTGAGCTGCTTTTTTAATGCGTGTGGATGCATCCACCGAGACTTCAAATTGGGGATCTTGTATTTTCTCAGTGAGTCTAAGGCAAGCCCACACCCTAAATGAACATCACTCTTCGAGAGACCTTCAGTTGTCTCATTACCACTTGCAGCAACAGCAGCATGTGGTTTACATGCTTGTCATTGCTCCATGTGAAGGAGAACACTGAACCAGGGAACCTTTGCTCCCCAGTTCAGTATTTCTGTCCATGGCCTTTGGCTATTTTTTGTGCTCACCAGCAAAGAGCGCACTGGACCATGCAGGCCTGACAGTGTCGTCTGGTATACGGCTGTGGAGCGATGTTATTGCTCTCTGCAGTGAATGACCTTTCTTAACTCTGTATAGAATACTAAAGACATAGTGGCCCTCCCTAGACACAAGATCATTCAGACCATGCAGCCTAGGAAGACTCTTCAGATATGTGCCCAGCACACATCTGGAGCAATCCCTACTTGGGTTACTTAGAAAACATTCAACAGTGCAAACTGAATATGAGCAAGAGGTGCTTATCTGAGGATGGCTGTGATTTTCTACAAACCCAAATAAGTGGGGAACTGATGTATACCAGCTAAAGGCTACCAGGCTTTGAGATATAGGCAGTTCAGAGTATATACCATCTTCGCTTCCTGAACCTGAGAACCCATAGTCATCAATTATTAAGTCAGGCCTTGAGTCTTCATCATCTGGCAAATCTCCTGATGGAAATTCTTCAGGATATAGCTGTGGGTCCATAGTCTCAGTTTCTCTTACCTAAAAATCAAAGAGAAGTTATATTAAAATATGGTCTTGATGAACAGGACAGGTTGTTCCAGAGACAGGAAGAGTACTAAGATGATTCCTAGAACAAATTACTCAAAAGACTATTCTGATTGTTTTTTATCCTTATCAGTTGCATACACTGACTGCTTGCAGAATCAGGCAATTAACATAGCAAAGAAGCAACACCAACACCCTTATGCTAGGAAGCACTTTCAGATTTTTGAAGCTTTTGCGATATCATGACGCCTGGTTCCTCATTTCCACATATCAGTTCCTGTAAACTCACAAGACAAAAGGACAGAAACACATACTTTTCCACAGCAGCTATGAAATAGCTGGAATCAGTACAATTAAAATATATTCAGATAGGAACCTAGTTGTTGCTCAGTGCCAGTGAATCACGACCAAATCTTAGATGATCGCATGGGCATCTCCATGCAGTTTTCTTGGCAGAGATACAGAAGTGGTTTGCCATTGCCAATTTCTAAGGAGTGGCTGAGGATCGAACTGGCAACCCTCTGCTTTACAGGCAGTTTGCTCAGCCACTGAGCTGAACCTACTGGCACCTTCTTTATCTTAAGAACCTATAAGATTTCTCTATATTACCTTACACTGCTCACCTTCCAACCACAAGGCTAATTTCTTAAGCACCAGTTGTATATAAAATGGCATGCTTGCTGCACTGGGGCCTCCATATTCAAATGACATCATGCAAAGGTTAGATGTTTGCTTCCCCATCTGAAAATGCTGCTGACAGAGGATCAAAGGGTTTTTTCTTTTCTTTTGTACAGGAGGGAATAATAAATACTAACTCACTTGAATTAAGTGCTCCATCAAGAATGTACAATTTAAAAAAGCAAACTTAGCAGCTGCCCTTTGAAAATCAAAATGCTAGGGCCTAATACAGCCATAGATATGGAATTAGCACAGCAACAGATAAGCTTACATAGTACATAAAAGCCAAAGTGACTTTGCCAAGATTCAAATGTTGAGCTACACGATTTTATCAAACCTATTTGCTCTCCACCCTTCAACACACTTAAAGCCAACTGCCACTACTGCTGGAGATCAAGGCAGCTTCCCTTCTTAATTTGGTGCGCCTCAAAGGGCCAGCTTCTTCTAGAGCTGAAGAGAATTTGCATTCAGAACCATTAGTTCATTAATCTGCACTTTTATCCTGAATTATAGCAGAAGTCTCAGGGCAGGTTACAATAATAAAGATAAAATGTATCACGACCATACTAAAAACAATGACAATGTCTGAAAGTGGGGAGAAGCAGCAGCTTCTTCAGCCAAAGACCAGGGTGAATGTGTGTGTCTTTACCAGCCTTCTAAATGTATATAAAGAAGATGCCTGGCACACCTTGGCGTGGAGGGAGTGGTAGTCCATTGTTTGGGGGCTACAACTGAGAAGGCCCCATCCCAAGTCCTGATCCCTTTAGCTAGTGATGCCAGTGATGCAACCAGGAAAGCCTCACCTACAGATCTTAAGGCATGACCAGCTCAATAAGGAAGAAGGCATTCCTTTTAAAATTTGACAAGTTGGAGAATTTAACTTTTTAACTGCACTTGGAATGCAAACTTCAACAGCCTGTACAGAAGAGTTCAAGTTTCCCTACTACAAGGTATCTAAATTTGCCAACTGAATAGCTGTAGCTAATTTTTCATGACAACTTATATACTCCGCAATGTTGAAGAATCTAGAAACTTTCTATAGATCTCCTGTGAAAACCTGAACTTTGCAAAACAGGATTCATGCCTAGTTCCTTGAGGCTCCCACAAAGTGTACCTAACTTTTATTTTCTTTACAAGACAGACAAATCAGGCAGGTGCTGACTGTAAGGACACACCTACATGCAAACTCAGACTGCACTCATGCTGGTGAATCACAGACCTAACTTTCTTTTGTATCCATCTGTCATTAACAAGAGATTTGGAAAGCCAAGTAAACTAGGCTATAAAATGGCTGAAAGGAGTGGTAGTGTGTGTCATCAGACAGATGAAGACGAAGACTAGGAGGGGACAGTTGGAAAGTTACTGTTTAACCGCCCCAAAATTCAAGGCCTAGTTCCTTGATAAACAAATCAGTCAGCCTTAGAGTAAAGTGACTCATGCAATAATAAAATCTGTCTGTGCATATGCAATACAATCTAAAGAAATATCATGGGATAGAAACACAAACTGCAGATTTATTCACTAGTAGAGCCTACCTTTACAACTCATTGACCAACAAAATATAAAGCTGTTCCATAGGATTGAAAATAAACTGGCAGTTATTCACAGTTCTGAATTATCTGCCTCAGCTGGGGCCTCACCCACAGCTCCCAAACTCTTCTCATGCCCCGAAGGGAACTGCAAGTCCAACCGTGTACAGCAGCCACTATTTTTTGCTTACTAGAAGTACAGCCTGCTCTATTTTCCAAGTTTATTTTTCACAGACCATTTCTTATACACCGTTGGCCTAAATGACGTTCACTGAATACTTGTTCTTCCTTGAGAAAACATTCCTTCCATATTGGGCAGTAATTTGATGTTTCTTCTACCTCTTATGTTCTTAAAGATACCATCAGAGATATCAAGCTATTAGAATCGATGCATAGGTACTGCCTCCCCACTGGAGACCTCTAAAGGCCATCTGCAGGGATTCAACAGCAAGTGAAGGTTTTGCCTTTGCCTTCTGCTTGCAATGTGCAGAAGCAATCGTTGGGTCACTGTGTGAGACAGGATGCTGGACTAGATGGGCTGTGGCCTGATCCAGCAGGACTCCTCTTATGTTCCCTACACAATCCACCTCACTGTTTGTTTTATGCATAACAGCAGAGTCCTGCTTCAACTTGGCTGCCCTTTCCATGAAAGAACTGTGCAATTTATTCTGCCTACATTCTGTTCTGTTTACATTTGAACTTCAGTTGATAGCAGAAAAAAATGCCTCAAGATGTTATTATTTCTTTTCCTGCTCTGTCATAGCAGCTACCCTAAATCTGAGTTGACTGACAATTTTTCATTTCAACCAAAGGGGCAATGTAGTTCTTTGAGGTTCTGACAACCTTGCTATTTAACTTGCTGTTTCTATGCTATCTCTAGCTGAATCCCTTAACTACAGAAGGCTGTCACTTCTACATTTAATCCAGTTGCAGTGTATCTTCGAAGCATTAAGCAGCTTTTATCCATATCCAGCACCAAGTGAGATTAACATACATCGCTGGGATGACTAGAGGGGTGGAGAAGCAGCTTTTTCTAACCTACAAATTGCTGAACGGTTTATTTCTCAGCTGACTGCCACAGAGTCTGTGCAGGCACACACACACACACCTTGGAGTTGTTAAGCACAAAAGTAAATTACCGAAAAGGTCCAGAAATTCCAGAGGATAATGGCTAGCAAAATGTTGATAAACAAATAATCCCCCCCCTCCCGCCGGTCTAATGGATGTGAACCCTCAGAATTAGCAGATGGTTCTCTCTTCGCATCTGGAGAATGTTTTAGGTCCTTTTAATAGCTTCAGTTTAACTATCATGTGTGGATTTTCAATCCAAGCTTCCACCTCTGCTAGAAGTCCAGAAACCAGTTGGTACAAGTGCACTTCAGATAGCAATTTTGCAAAAAATTCTATTAAAGCAGAGTGCAAAATGCAGTCCTGTCTTAACTTATGCATCCCAATAATGTGTAAATAAGCAAAGGAAGTAAATAACTACAGCTTCCACACTGCTATCGCCAAGATGCTTGAGAAATTGGGTGGCAATTTGACATGAACTATTTGCACATGGCCAAGATCTCTTTTCCAATATGTCTCAACCACTAAAGCCACCAACAGCTAAAAACTACTGAAATTCAGGCCAAATAGGCACAATGTATTTATATACTCTTCATCTGTTCAGCTTCCTGGGAAGTAAGGAGCACAATTATTGCCAAACATGAGAAAAATATAAGTGCAAAGCTGGCTGGTTAAGCACAAGGGAGTACTTTTAGCTAGAACTCTAACAGTAATCACACAAAGTTGTGAAAAATAATTTCATAAAATTTATTATCTGAGATGAAGACAGGCACAGAGAGGGAGAATGAGCCCTGCTCATGTTGAGATAACTTCAAAGCACTACTTTAAAGTCAGTCTGGCGTTGACTTGGACAGCCTTATGACTCTTGCCAGTTTTCAAAGCAGATTCACACTTGACTTTTTCTGAGTCAGAGTCACCTACTGAAACTTCCAAGCACCTCCCCCAATTTCCTCCTCTACGCTCCCTTCCTCTAACAGTACACCTCAAAGTGTTTGCTTACATGAGCAATCTTTTGCCTGAGCTATATGAATAAATACGGCTCTTTGTACTGTGTGCACCCAGTGCCTGGTGTACTTAGCTCTAAGGTGTGACAAGGACAGTGGAAGTACTACTGGAGTGAGGATTTCACAAGATAGGACCTTTTCTTTCTGTAGGACTTCTAAAGCACAACAAACTGACAAAGATGTAGCCATTTCTTCCTTAATGGCTAATATATCTCCCTTCTTCCCTTTCAGAATTATTCCTTGTGAGCTTTTGATACATCTACCATTTCCAAACATACAATGCTACAATTGCTTCCGTGAATGCCAAGCTCCAACCAGCAAATGCTTCTATGACAAATATTAGGAATGGAAGAAGCATATTTTTTGGAAGAATTCAACCTTTCCACTAAAAGTCAGCTATGGAGATCATCAGAAAAAATGGCAGAAATCACAGAACCATCTCTTCCATTCCACCAAAAGGATCTGGAATCATTTCTGCCCTGGGCTTTATTCTGGATAACATCCCAGAACAGCAACCTGCCATCCACATACTGATGCAGACTATAGCAGATTCCAAGCAAGGCTGTACCAGCATCTGGATAGCAGGTCTGTACACCAGGATATAATCCAGAATAAAGGCCAGTGCAGAAAGGAAGAGAAAAGAGGCACAGGCTTCCCACAAAGAGAAAGTCAGCTCAGTAACCAAGTCATATATGAAGGCTTAATTACTGTGGAACTCACCTAAACCTTTAAGTTTGAAGTCCTCATATGAGAAGATCATTTTCTTCATACAGAATTCCACTATGCTGCATTCTGTACTGCCTGAACACCAAGCACATCCAAGGGCGTAATGTAGGAACTTAAGCACTAAGCTGCATTGCAAACACAGCTTGGCTCATCAATTCTATTGCAAAGATTTATACAGTTTGGCCAGAAGTACTGTCATGTGCTAGGACCACAACCAGGCTTCTGGAACCAGAGATCTCTGGCATTCATTGTAATATTTTATTACCAATTCCACCTCAATTATATTGGATTTTCTCAAAGCAAGGCATTTTTGCAAGCAGCATGCACATACACAAGTGTCAGACAACTCCAGAGACATCCTCACCATAGGGCAGTTTATAAATATCTAATACTACAAAATAAAAATGTTCAGAAAAGCTACTTAGGCTGAGGGGACTGGAGGAAGAAAGAGCAAGCTGGGAAGATCCTCCATCAGCTTCCAGAAGTGGGCTGAGTTCATGCAGAGTCAATGTGCTTTTATGAGGAATAAAACATTTGAAGTTTGTTTGTGATGTAAACCACTTTGGGATTTCAGGGTGAAGAATGGTATACAAATGAAAATAAATAAATAATGGCCATATAGCTCTGGAAGCAGTTTTAGGCAAGCTCTGTCTCTAGGTAATCCATGTACAACATGCAACTATACAAGAATGTTCTAAACTGCACCCTTAATTTGTATGTGGAGGGTAGGACAGGTCAAGGGTACAGAGGACCACCTTGGTCAAACCAGAGTTGCCTTTCCCAGCTGACATTAGTTATAAGGCCTTGTCTATTCTGCATGTCCAATGAACAAGACAACTTGAGTCTGAAGGAAAGAAGAAAGGAAGAGAGAGAGAGAAGGCACCAAATGGAGAAGACTGTTTCACTATGTGACCCCTTAACCCTTTATCATGAGAAAGTATTCCTCTAAGGATGAGAACACAGAAAGGGTACATAAGATGTTTCCCTGTAATTCCTACACAACATGCCTACCAGGGCTGTAGGGTGGGAGAAGGAAGTAACTGTTGGGTTACTGGAGTTGGAAAAAATATACAGATTCCAACTAAATGGAAATAAGTGTTTTAAAAATATCCTAGGAAGATGCTGCTATTAAAAGTTGCTTAGAAGCACTTGCACCCGTCCTCCATTAAACAGCCTTGCCACATAGCAGTGGCATTCAGATAACAAATTACTATACAAGACAACCCCAACATAGATTGAGGAGTCGGAGTTGAAGGTTTGGTGTTCTGACTCCATAGCCCTGCTACATACAGAGGCAGGGTAAGAATACTTCTTCCCGATTTTTCTTTATCTCCATATCATGAAGAGTCATTTGGGACTTGATACTTTTTACAGTATCCAGTGTTTTTATTTAAATTCAGACACGCTCCTCTTTGGGACATTATCTGCTTTGTGATCCAGGACAATATAGAGAATGTGAATTCATATTTTAAGAATGGTATCAGGAAAAAAAAGGTCAAAAACAGCAATCCCAAAGAAATCTCATCATCATACAACTTAGGAGGCTACAGCAAGTCACTTCTTCTCCTTCACTGCTTCAGGCAAGATGGCTCTGGAGTCTTCTGTAGGTTTGCATTTGCAGGGGAAGGGCCATTACTGCATGCCTAAAGATAGCTCACCAGTCCCCCCCCCTGCCGCCCCCGCATTTCCCCAGGCAAGACCTCAGGAATCTCTTACTATAAAGGGTTTAGGGATTTCTGACTAACATTTGCAATACTTTGAGATGGGAACTACTGTTTAGTTAAGTATGTTGTTTGCAGTATATTTCAAAGGCCGTTGCAGCCACTTTGTTATACCCCTTGGGGCAATTTATCCCATCTGCAGCCATAAGCCAAAATCTTAAAATTGGCTAAATTAAACCTTGGTTAGCAGCATTCTCTAGCCTTACAGGACTTCAAATCATATTAGTGCATGTTAACAAGCTTTATTTCAGCTTTACAATTGGCCTAAGCTCACTAGAATTACCTAACGTGACTTAAGTAAACAGACTATGGTGTTTAAACAGGACCCTATTGACAGAGCTGCAAAGGCAACCCATACAGGCACTCCCCACACCTCTCTTCTGCATGTCACGTAACAGCCTGGCATCCCGTGTGGTCCCAGGGGTGCCTCAGCCAAGGTAAACTTTCTGCTTCTCAGGTGGCTGGAAGTTAAGAGCCCTGTGCTTATTGCAATGCAGCCCATTTCAGCAATTTGGCCTCTGACTCTTACCCTCCTTTCCTCCATAATGCCTTCGTTAAAGGATAAGGTCAGGGGTGAAAACTCTAAGAGGTCATCTCTTACACGAACAGCTGGCTGGAAAAAGAGAAGTACTGCTTGGTTCAGTCTTGTGACTCACTCATTCCAAGGAAGTTCAAAAGGATTCCTCTTGTCAGCAGACTTTAGTGACATGACTGTCACACGCTATTGCAACCATCTTAAGTATCATAAAGTAGTCTCCCTGTGCAGTAGTCTCTCAGGTGCTAGATTAAACCATCCTCATATTTTTTTCATCCTGGGACTCAAAAGAGCATACAAGTGGTTTCCAGGAAACATCCCTTTCAAGCAAAAATTTAATTAGTTCCAGCAAGCTGGTATCTTGATACGGTTTCTGTTCTTATTCTAAAGCATTTGTAAATGCAACTAAGGCCATTTCTGCACCAGGCCTTATTCCAGATTATATTCAGGAGCAGGGCCATCCCATCCGCACGCACATACAGACTACAGCACGCCCCATAATATACAGATGGCAGGTCCCTATTCCCGGGCTATAATTTGGAATAAGGCCCAGTACTGAAAGGGCCTAAATACACTCCCTTTGGAGTAAACTATTCACAATCCACTGACAGCTAGTGTAGCATAGTGGGTGGAGTCGAACTAAAAGCCAGGAGATAAATGATTGAATTAAGTCACAAGAGAAATTAGGTGAATAGGTTGGGCCCCTCCTTTCTTAAAAGCAGAAAGGGCGTTGTCAAATTTACCTATTTAAAGCTGGATCCAAGACATGACGTTTCTAGGAAAGAATAATTTGCCAATGAATGGAAACTACCTTGATTTCAGAAGACTAAGGCCCTTTCTCTGGATTATATCCTAGAACAGGAACCTGGCATCTGTATACAAGTGGAGGCAAAGTCTGCACTGGTGTGTAGATGGCAGGTCCCTATTCCAGGATATAATCCAGAATGAGGCGCAGCGCAGAAGCAGCCCAAGAATGAATACAAGTTCTGCACAGTCAGATCCAGGGTCTGTTAATGCAACATCTCTCCTCCAAAGAGAAATGTGGAAGCAGGACATGAGAATTATACCATTTTGGTTTCACTCAATAAATGGTATAACAGAAGGTGCATCCAGATATCACTTATTCCGCTGTATTTGGATATTCCAGGATCAAGCATGGCTATCCTGGGATCCACATGTTTTATTATGGAATAGCCAAATATAGCAGAATAAATAACTGATGTCTGGATGCAGCCAGAGACACTGCCTGAAGTTTTAGGGTACGCACAGAGGCATGAAGTCCAGAAGACCCTGATTCCTAACTGCTCATAAACACAAAAGTCTCCCCAACAAAGATGCTTTCTATCCCTATGCTTGCTCTTTTGTTTTGATTACCACGATCAACTAGTTCTCTTTATCTGACTCTTTCATGTGCATATGGCACCCATTCTTGTCACATCTGATAAGCAAGAGATAAACGATTTTAAGAACAAAAATAGCTTGTACCTGTAGCCAATCAGCACTACAGAGCATTTAGACATTTGTATTACTTCTTGCAATATGTTCTACATGCTTGTCTATTCTGTATACAATATTTTAATCTAATCAGGAGCCCTAAAGATTAGAATAGTAGTCCTTGTCTAGACCAGATTAAGACACAGGCATTAACCATTCTAGATAGTTCTGTTTTCTAGAGTCACATAGGTCAAAACTCAAGGCTGATACTATTTGGAACGTTAAAGGTTAGGTTTGCTTTTTTAATACGATGGGTTCCTATCCTTGTTTGTTGTTTTTAAGTATAATTTTTTTTTAGAAGGGAGTAGAAGCTGATTAAACAAATGTAATGATAGAAATCTACAAGACTTAGTCTAACCAATAAGCTCTTTTCAATATCATACTGCATTAAACACCAATATTTACAGTCTTAAAGCTAAAGTAAAATACATTATACAATAACTCTTTAGTTCACCTGGCTATAAAATGCAGGCAGTGGGACACTTCCACCATAGCACTCTGATGTTTTCGCTCTCCCTCAACTCAGTTATAATCCACTACAGATCAGCATCAAGGCTGGTGCCATTAAATGCACCACACAAATTTGTGTGTCTCACCCTACTGTATTAAAGCTCTTATATCCTTATTGCTTTTCAGGAATGCAATAGATGGCCCAAAGAAAGATTAATCCAGGAACTCAGTGTTTGAAATATCAACTTGCAGACATTACTTTAAATGCAAATTCCTACATGCATTCACTGTAAGAGATTTTTTTTAAGCTGTTCACAAATAGTAGCCTCTGAAGGTTAAGCAGGTCAATATGAGAGGAAAATATCAGGTCCCGCTACAGACAGTAAGACAAAATAAATAAATGAATATTTTTAAAAAATCTCCCTCTTACCAGGCTTTTAAAAAGTCAAAGTGGACACAAAAACAGCCAGTTACATTTGTACAGCACAATGGAAATTAAGTTGTACCTTATTAAAAGAATTCCAGGCTCATGATGCAAAACACTGTTTATTCAGTTCTGATTTTGCGCTGTCTCATGAAATCACTGCACCAAAATCAATTGTTCAAACAAAGCACATATTTATCTAGGCTCAAGTTATGTGGTCTCTTTAGTATTCCTCAGTACAGTTTTTTTTAATCATGTGTTTTCAGAACGAGAGTCTCAATTACTTCCTGACTCTCTATATCATAACACAATGCTGGATGGGGAAGCCCAACCAACAGCAAGGGCTCTCAGCAAGTATGCATCCTGTTGTCTTCCTCCACATCAGGTGGGATATTCTGGGCTTAGAATTACCATGGCACCACATCTCATCGTTCTGAAGGTTTGCCAAGTGTAGCATTTTCTGCCAAGCCTATCCACCTACTACATCTCACTTCCAGTGTATGCATGCCTTTGAATCCCAACTGCTGAGGAACTGTGGGAGATATTTATAGTGCTCCTGCCCTACTTATTGGCTTCCACTGGTCGGTCACAGTGGGGAACAGGTTTCTGCACTTGATAAGCACAACCTTGACAAATTCAGTTAACAGTATGGAATTAGTAGCCATGCTTAATACATCAAATTTTGCACAGACATAAAATGCTGATTAAGAAGCAAGGGTATCAAACAAGGGATTTTAAACAGTCATTGTAATAAGAGCTCAAACTGTCATTTCCCAAAGACACACCTTGGTTGCTCTTGATTTAAAGCTAAAATAGTGGTATCTCCCCTGACTATTCCAATAAAGAGTGTACTTCCCCAAACGCCCATTACTAGCTGCATGAAAATGTGGCCACCACTTCATCTGAAGTATTTTTATCAGCCTAGAATTACAGTGGTATTGATAACCTAGTAACAGATATTTAATGGCATACAGAGAGGAAAACAGCAACTCAAAAAACGTTCCTTGCAATACCTAAAGTCTCCATTCCTCTATATTCCTTCACATTACTAGTATTAAAATCTAAAATATTAGCAATTGCTAGTTGCTACTCATTTCCCAAAAGCCACACACGAATATTTCTGCAATTGCTAGGCAATCAAGAGCTGTCCACCATCCCCAAATATTGGCAAACAGACCTGAAGCAGATTGTGATGTGACTCAGTAGCATGTGGAGAGCCTCACCTTAGCTGCTCCATTTGCCCTTCCAAGTATTTCCCAATGAAACAACATTTAGAAGCATGTTTCTATATTGTCAGCCATCTTCCTTCCTTGTCCCTTCCCTCTTCCTCTTTATCAGACCACAATTGTAGGCTTCAGGGCTAGGGACCTACCAGTTCGCTCATGTCACTCTAGCTGCACTTTCTGCACTCTCCAATATTCCAGAATATTGGAACTGAAGACCTCAAGTGCTTGCTTTTTGCTGTTCTCTGTTCCCTCCCACACCATTTTCCTTTTGTTTCTTGTCTCTTTAGATTGTAAGCCTGTGGGCAGGGACCTATCTAAGATTAATATAATATTGTAACCCACCCTGAGACCTTCGGGTATAGGGTGGGATAGAAATACAAATAAATAAATATATACCAGGACAAGGGTCTACTGCAAGTATGGCTTGATGGCTACACTACCTCAGGGCCAGTACACCAAACCATGGAAGTCTGTGGATATCCCCCTCCCACAGTCCAGTATTCCTTGGAGGACAATTGAAAAATATGGGCTGGATAGAAACTCCAAAGGCTGGGGATGAAAATTCCCAGGCTTCAGAGCCTTGGTGCTGCCTCTGAGGGGTGTCTCTGGAGGCAGCAGCCAGGCATGAAGGAGAACAGACTGTCCAAATGCAGACGGCCCTTGATTCAGAAGAGGCCAGCTCATCCTGTCCTGAAACAAGGAGTGAGAGTGCAGAAAGAGCCTCTGTGAAGTGCTATGTACATAGAACATGTGAAGCAAAGTTGATCCGACTGGCTAGCTTCAGAACATGCAGATGGGATCAGTAGCGTCCATCACAGGTGAAAAAATCAAGGCACTCTAGTCTCTATTTGTGTTGGGCCGGCCGGCCAAAATTTTAACCCCACAGGAAGCTGAATCAGTGTCATTTGTATTTGAAACTACTTTTCCCAACACTGTGCATTATTCAATGTCTGAGTCAAACACAAGACTCTTAACAATTCCTGGGGGAAAAAGTGCTGACAGCAATTCTCAATTTCATTAAGAAGCAGTTCACCAAATACACACTTCTACATAAGCAGGACTATTTTCATAGATCTTTTCCTACAGTATTATTTTGATTGGAATCTACAAATCTAACCACTCTGCATCCTCAGATGAAAATGACACAAAATGAGCACCTATGTTTCTGAATTATTTTGTGGACAATCAAAAGCTGTTCTTTCAATTGCATATGGATGTAGAACTACATGTGGATCTATAATTACACACTAAGGTGAAGAAACACATACCAAGTGTTTCTTAAATCAGTCCACTATAGATCTGAATAGGATCTGGTACAGTGGCTGGCAAGGAATCAGCATCTTCCCAGAAGGAGGAAATGGCAAACCACTTCTAATTCTGCCAAGAAAGCTGCATGATACCTATGCAGACACTGGGGCAAGTGCCAACTCAATGATTTCTAATAACAGCAGATCTGAACAGACATCAATTCATATTCATGTTTATACTGGTTGCACTCTAATGTGCATATTTCACACAAAGGTTGTGTTCACATGGAACAAAAAAAAAGCAGCTTATGGCTCTCCTGTTTTCATCCCATCTCTGATCCATCATTTCTGGGTTCATAAGGAGAGGGCAAGCTGCATGTGAAGTAAACTACCTTCAAACCCTCTCAGCCACATTACAGGTGCTTTGTTTTATTGCATGCAAACACAGCCTACGGCTACATTCTTATCCACAAAGGTGAACAATTCAATTAAACTCAAGGGGATTTGCTTCTGATTTAAACTTGCATGTACTTTAATAAAAGTCTGAGATGGTACATGCAGATGCAAGATACATGATTTACATTTATTTAAAAGATGCTCTACTTTTCATAATAAATCTTATGACTTGTAGGTATTTCTCTCAGTCTTCCCTATTTTCAATTATCATAAAAGAAAACAGGGAAACAAAGGCAGCGTCTGGCACTACACAAACTTCTAGACAAAATAAGGTGGTGGTGGGGAGAAACATTCACATTTTTCATGTCATGGAAACCTTTATGTACTTCAGTCATGTTACCTGTTTAAGCCAGTTAGCAAAACAAACAAACTGCACACTGCAACTTTCTAAAAACTACTAAGAACAACCTGTGATTCCAATATTCATTTGAAGCAAATCCAAGGACTTTGAGTAAATGAGTATTTAGTATGCCGTGCTGTATGCGTACCAAGACAGCCAATATTGTATCATCTAAATGTTGGAAGCTTATCTCCATCATCACTGCAGACTGAGGCTGATGAAGGTCAGCAGAGACATCTCTACTTCCTAAACTGCAGTTATGTTTTATGAGTTCGCTGGGAAAAACAGAAGGACAGATAATTTTTCTTTAAAAATAATTCCAAACAGGGTAGAAAACTATAAACCCTCTTCAAAAGAATTCATGCTGCCATTATTCCTCTCTGGGCTTTTCAGTGTGAGTAGCACAGACAAAAATCATCACACTCTTATAGTATTATAAACTGAATTTATAACTTGTGTGAAAGCCAGAGTGACTTCTCCTTTAGAAAAGATCTTTCTGTGATCTCATATGAAACTTGAGGGTTTTTTTTTCAAGTTAGATAATCATGTTCAGGAGCTTTTCAAAGGAGTTGAGCCCAAATAAACTAGTCCAACAAACCAATTTCAGGTCAAATCATGCCAAGTGCCCATCCCCAGGGCTACGTTACTTAAAGCCTAAGCAAGCTGACTAAAATGTCATCAACAGCTACTGCCAAGAGGTCAGGCTCACTGAAGAGTTTGCCTCCAACAGTTTACAAGAAAGAAAAAGAAACAAAAAGGGAATGCTGAGTTTCAGCATGCATGCATTAAATTCAATCAACCCAAACTCTCCAGCCACTCTCTCAGACATTTTCTCACTTCAATCTGTTGGGGTCATTCAAAGAACTCAAAGAAATAGCTGTATTAGTCCAGTATGAATCAGTAAGCAACTTCTTTCTCTGTTAGTTTCTAAGTTGCTACTAGATCCTGTTCACAGATCTGTTTTCTTGAGCTTAATTTCATTTCGATTCACTCTGCCAAGAAGCAAGCCAGTTCTCTCCCTACTGCTCTATACCACAGAGATGGGGTATGTATCAGCACAGCCCATTCTTAATTGTGATGTGGTGCTGCTTCTACTTCCCCTAAAATCTTATGTGACATAAGCATAATGCCTGCAGTAGTTTCCACTAACTCATTTTCAAATTCGTGTAGCAACTTGTAGATAGTACCAATAAACCACGGCATTATGTCATACACTTTCATTCGAAACTTTCCCAACCTACTCTTGCATATTGGAAAGCCACAGATAAGCATATCAAACATGCAAATTTTTTCCTTCCTCACCATCAACCCCCAGTGCTTTCAGCCTACGTAGTTTTCTACTCACCATTAAGATTTCCAGATCATCTGACACACCAGAAGATGCTTGACCACTGGGATGGCAACACAGCTTGGAAGTAAAAGCAGCAAAGTAGTAGACATCAAGAGTTCTATTTTGGTAGCAAAGTCTACCACAAGAAGAATATGTCAAAAGACTTCATGGCATGGCTAATACAACCATCCAGCTCTTGGGCTTCTCTGGCGAGCTATTGTGAGATACAAGTTTGCCTAATGCAGCTTTTAAAGCAGAGGAAGATGACAAATGGAAGAAGACATAGTAATGCCAACATTCTGAAAAAGATTGATTGAATAGTTTCACATGTTCCCCTTAAGCTCTGTTTGACAATAAGAGCTCTACAACACAAACACTGGATACCCAGCCATGAAAGGAAGGTGTTGAACAGCCAAATACTGTACTTAATTTTCTTTAAAAACTACAAACACTAGCTGGCTACCAACCTACTTAGCTTTCTTTTTACCCCTAAAATATTTGCCACAGCTGCATATACAGAACCAACCAGCCTACATATGGTCGTCCAGGAGCAATATCTAAAGATCTAAAGTTGCAGCTCCACATGCTCAATCAGCCCTTACTCTTGCTAGCTACAGACTGGAGTGTTCCACTTGTTCCATTATCCTGCACACACCCTTCTTTCCAGCACTCAAATCTGACTAAATGGTTTGTTTATGCTAAAATTCCTCATCCCAGTTCACAGATTCACAGAGTAGAGGAGCACTAACCTCCTCCAAATATTGTAGAATTCCCAGCTATCCGTCCTACAGTGCACAGACAGTGCACAAGAATTATCCGTGCCTGAGGTCCAATGAAACCTAGAAGCCCTCAGTTTTAAACTAAGAAATTTTCTTAATTTATACTTTTAACTGTCAGGTTTGGATTAACTTACCTTCCCTAAATAAACCTAGGAGATGTTAGTTTGTGACAGCCAAAGTACACACATTTGTTCCTTATTTTTTTCTTTTTTCTAGTAATGTAAGAGACCACTGGTAGGAGGGAAAACAGCAAAAGCTTAGGACTGGATCACCCAACTTCACAACATAATAACTTAAACAAATTTAGCCACTTTCTGTCATCCTTCAAGCATCTTTGCTGCCACCATGAGGACTAGAAGACTCAAGAACTGAAGTCAGGATTATACACTTCTTCACTAGCACACTCTGGGCCCACAAACATCCTGTGATTTAGATGCATGCTACCTACAACAAGTCTAGAAAGTTTCGCGGCCACACACTCTAAAAAACACCAATAGCCTGTTGCCACAATAGCTGGACCACCTGACCGCCTCAACACCATGTCAGGATCTGACAGCCAATTGGCCACTTAACTCATATAGGACAGAGCAGGTCCCACAATATCTTTACACCATTGACATCAAATCGATTTACCAGACATCCAGCTAGGCTCATGAAACATTGTTCCAACAGGAATTTCCAGGACCTTACCGAGCATGCAAAAAACAGAAAGAAAGGAGAAGAGTGTGCAGTGAGCCCCAGCAAGTTACTATCAAAAAGCAGTATCGCAGGAGCCTTCACCAGATGCCTGGTAAGTCATTTTAAACCCAGGGAGCCTATGGGCATCTGGCATACCACAGCTAGAAACCATAACAACTTTCCATTAAGAGCCAGCATTGGCCTTTACTGTCAGGAGGCAGAATAAGTACACTACCTTGTTTGTGTTCACTTGCTGAAGAAATAGGTGTAAAGGCCCCTTCCTATTTTCAGTCTCTGCTGAACTAGTAGTTATATCACATTGTCCAAATGAGGGTACACCTCAGCTTTGCCTGAACCTGTCCCAATCATTCAATGCATACTGAAAAAAGTTATGTATTCAGGTTAACAATACTGATTTTATTGGTAGAGACAGAAAAAGAAAAAAAACTGGGCAAGAACAGAAAGAACAAGCCTGAGGGATTCATGGCAGCAAGACAGGACAAACCAGTTTGTTCATTAGTAATGCTGCACTACTTTTCAAAACACTAGGCTCAGCCAATCAAATAGGTACATTTCTCAAAATTTTACTACTGTTTTACCACTACAGAGGAAAACCACATTTCACACAGTCTCCTTTCCTCTTGTGATACAGCACACATGTTTGATTTATGTGGCAATGCTAATTGATGTAGAAAGAATAGCAGCCCATCTAAGAAGCCATTTGTCTTTACATTCGCCTATTGCAATTTTCAGGGTCCTTTCCTAAAGTTACTGCTACAAAATAAGTGTACTAAAATAGATACAGCATTAAAACAATCCAATAAATAGAACAGACAGGGCACACTTTAAACTGAACCATCTGTAAGAACTTCAAAGCATAATGCCTTTCCAAAAAAGATCACCTCACTTTTGAAGCTACATCTAAAAGGCAGGTAATTAACAGGCAAGTTAAAAGCTCACCAGATATTTTGATAAGCCCCTATGAGCATATCAATAGCACCTTTGACTGATAACACAAGCACAAGAATGTTTGAGAAGGTAGGGCGGCAGCCTCTAAATGAAAGCTGGCTGGAAAGTCTACTTTTAAAAATGCCACAATATTTTGTGTTTGCCTTAGAACCACTCAAGATGACCAGTAAATCATTTCACTGGACCCCGAGTGGACCAAGGTGCCTTCTGTAGTCATTCAGTAAAGGACCTCCAAAACAAGTGAAAAACAAAACCAAAAATCCATTCCAAAACATGTTTGTTCCAAAACACATGAAGTTATGTTCTGCACAAGTGAACTTAGTACCATAGGTCAACCAGGTAAAAGATGCCCAGCGGCAAGCACTTGTTAAAATACTTTTGGAAGTGCCATCCTATTGACAATAATCATTTATGCCCTATTACAGCAACATGGAAGCAATCTGCTACATGGAAAGTTACAGAAAGCGCTTGTGCCATCTGCAGAAAAACCTTCACACAACAGTCTGGAAGGAACAGTAATGCATGGGGTGGGGTGAAGTTTGGATTGCCAAGCAAAAAGCATAGGTAAAAAAACACACAAAACAAGTCTTACTTTATAGCTACCTCTTCCAACAGAAAGGCAGAGAAATCTGTCTCTTTTAGATTAAGGCTTCTGGGAGCCTTAACTCAGTCTCTACTAAGACCCCATCTTATAATTTTACCCCATTCTTCTGCAAGGCAGGATGCTCATACCACCACATACAAAGTGAATTGAGCCAAGAAAGAATTGCACCGGCTGCCAATTCACTACCGAGCCCAATTCAAGGTGCCAATTCTGACTTATAAGGCCCTAAATGACTTGGACCCAAAATATCTAAAGGAACGCCTTCTCCCATATCGACTTGCCTGTGCCTTAAGATCTGGAGGGGAGGTCCTCCTGGTTATCCCACCGCCTTCAGCAGCTAGGCCGGTGGGCACCCGGGAGAGGGCCTTCTCGGTAGTGGCCCCCAGGTTATGGAATGGTCTCCTCCTGGAGGTGCGTCAGGCCCCTTCTCTGTTGGTGTTCAGGAAGGCAGTGAAGACGCACCTCTTCACTCAGGCCTTTGATTAAATGCTGCTTATGCTTCCCACACTGCAAACACTACTGTTTTTAACTGTTTTTGTATCGTTTTTATAACGCTGGATTTTAAATGCTGTACTAGTTTATTATTGTTTTTAATACAATTTTGATGTTTGTTTTTAAAGGTTGTTAGCTGCCCAGAGACCCTCGAGTATGGGGAGGGATATAAATATAAATAAATAAATAAAATAAACCTCTTCACACCCTTTCTAGTTTCTTGCAGCCTTTGCAAGGACATTTTGGATCAACAACCCAACACGAGGGTATCTGGCATAACCAAAACGTGAAAGCTACAACAGCTGTTTACAAATCACAGTATCTATAGAAACAGTCGAAGGTGTAGAGGAGAGTAAGGTGGAGAAAAAGGCTTCCAGGGATAGAACAAGAGGGTGATTTATCCTTAACAAACGGGCAATGAAACCCAGAGTTACAGGAAAAGCCCAGGTCTGTAACATGCCAGAGCTCTCGGGATTTCACTTAATGGGTTCTGTGTATGACGTGAGGGAATTGCAACAGAGCCAGGCTTTGGGTCAGCGGTTACTCATTCCAGAGCTATGAGCCGGAGGAAGTGCTAAATAAGGAGGCACGGCACGTTATTTGCCAAAATGTGCTGGTATTTGGAGACTTTGGGAAGGAGGAGGGAGAAGGGAAGGCAAGCAGGCAGACTCGGAGCAGCCAGCGAAGGGGACGACGGCGGAAGTCACCCCGCTGGCTCAAGGGACGAAGGGGGGATAAAGAGGAGAGGAAGTTTGGGGCGGGCTCTCCACTCCCCTTCTACAGTATAGAGACGCCCCCCGCCCCACTGAGCCTCTCCTCGGGGTTTTATTTGTGGTCGTTTTGTTCTTCAAGGCAACACCAGTCGGACTCTTGAAGGAGAAAGCGCCCCGGTTATGGAGTGAGGTGGGAAGAGGTTCCCTTCACGCCACCAAAAAGCGCGCTCGTCCTAACTAAGGGGTCCCCATTCCCGCGCCGCCGCCGCCGCCCCAGCTTCTTCCCTCGACCCCCGAGAGGGCCAAGGCGAGCGCAATGCTGCGCGCCTCGCTCAGCGCCGCCCCATGTTTCGCCGGGGGACGGACGGACGGACTGGACTCGCTCGCTCGCACACCGCAACCCCCGAAATGGGGGGCTGTTGGGGACAGAGAGAGAAGGGGGGACGCATGGAAGCGCCCTCCCTTCCCCCTCGCCGCCTCCTTTCAGGCGCAATGCCCTGAAAGTGTGAGCGGCGGCGGCGGCGGCGAGTCCTCCCCCTTCTGCCCTCCCAAAAAGCCAGAGAAGAAAGTCGTTCCCTTCTCCCCCACCCCTCATTCGTGGGCGCGCGCGCACACACACGCACGCACTCTCTCTCACACACACACGCACGCACACACACATATCCCACTCCTTTGCCCCTCGTTCCCAAGGGGGACTGAGGGAGCGCTCGCGCCAAAGCTTCCGTCTCCTCTGGCGCTACTCCCCATCGGGTTTTCTCACCTCCTAGTCAGCGCGCGGGACGTGGGGAAAACGCAGGCTGGAAGACCCTCATACGACTTCACACCTCCCCACATAACCCCCTTCTCTTCCCCCCCCCTCGCTTCGGGAGCCTGGAAGAAGCCCGCGCTCTCTGCAATCTTCCCCACAGCTCCCTCATCGGCACGGGCTATGCCGCCCGCCCCCCAAAATCGCCCCGCCGTCGCCACTCCCTCAGCCTCGCCGGACGGAGCCCTCGGAGTCCCGGACCCGTCGCTTACCGACTCGGCGATCCCCGTCGAAAGCAGCAGGCACAAGAGAGCGGCGCCCAGGCCGGCGAGGCGGCGAAACTCCATGGCGCTCTGGGAAACGGCGGGGCAAGCGCAAGGGCACGGATTGACTCGGTCGCGGGCAGCTCGATTCCACCCCACCGGCCTACCGCTTTCTTATAGGCGGCGGCAGCCCGGCCCTTGCGAAGGAGGAGGAGCCGAAGCCGCGGAGGCGGAGGCGGGACCGAGGGCGGAACCCCTGGCCTGCCGCCGCCGCCGGCTCGGGGCCTCCGGGCAGCAGCCCTCGCGGCTCACGCGCCTTCCCGCTACCGGCGTAATAAGCGCGGTAGCTTGTGGCTCCGCAAACTCCCATGCGTCTCGATTCGCGCTTTCCACCTCGGCTGTTTCTCCACTGGCCAAGAAGACCCCGATGGCTACCGATCTGTAATGCCCTATCCAAACGCTCGACCCAATACGGATAATAATAGGATGTCTGGGCCCTTAAATCCGGATTTACTGTAAACCCTTTAAAGGTGCCTTCAGCTGTGAAGACTGGATCGGAGGACACGCTTTGGCACTGCAACTTGGTCAATGGGGTCTGGAAGTGGGCTCAGTGATAGCCATTTGAGGCGCCCCGCCACTCACGGCTACAGTAGGAAGCTGTGCCACTCTGCCATGCCCGCCATCCATGCCGATAGGGCTGCACTGCCAGCAGCCCTTCTGCTTCGAGCACTCCAGATGGGTGCTTCGGCATTCGCACTGTGACCCTGTCTAGCACCCGTTGCCATCTGGGCCTAGATGGCCAGTGCAGATGCATGGGATCCTCCTCAAGATCCGGATCTTCAGGGACCAGATTCAGCAAGAACCCCTTTTGAAAGGTCCGTATCTTCCACATCCGGATTAACCACACAAAGTGGAAAAAATGGCCCGAGACCCCCACTGTACCAGAAAAGTGTTTTGTTGTGTGGCACCAGCCTGCTTGGCGAGACAGAGTGTCTGAGATCAGCAGTGCTGTGACCAACGGACTCTGGGAAAGATCTGCATCTTTCCCACATCCATACGCATTTGTACGGATCCATACAGGATGAAAACGGATTGCATACAGGATAACTTTGGGATGCATACAGACATGTACGGATGTGTACGGATGTGTACAGACCAGGGGAAGATGCGTACGGGCATCTAAGAATGTTGTCAACATTTGTACGTGCAAATTTGAATGAAAAATTTGAACTAATAGATTCGAATTTGCTTAATTCAAATCAAATTTGGTTAAATCTGAAGTTTAAACATTTGAATCAAATTGAATTTTTGGGTATTTGATTCAAATGAAATAAAATCTTGAAAATTGCATTTGTGCACACCCCTAACACAGTGCCCCACTAATTTTACTGCTGTAATCTCCCCAGATGCCTTCAAGTATGGGGTAAGATAAAAATGCAAATAGTTTTAAATAAAATGGGAGTTATTGTATGCTAAAAGAAGGGCTACATACAAATTGTTAGATCTGGCCAGGAATTGTGAGATCAAGGAGGAAATTTAATTTTGGTGACTATCAAACTAATAGCACTGGAGCACATGATGAATAGCTTGTATACTTTCATTGCCAAAGGAACAAATCTTTCTGGACATAAGAATCTTGGCAAATCTCTTACTGAGTTATTACAGGAGACTAATACCATGTATTATTTCATTCCAGGGATTAAAAATAAGTGTAATACAAATTAACTCTACCACCCACAAATTGCATATTTTTTCACCTATACTGGTGAGGGTTGATTCTTAAGGCAGAATATGCTAGGATATTTCCACTCTGTGCCCTGAAAAATATATGTAAGGGAAAGTAACTAGATAAGAACATAAAACTATCCCCAACTGGATCAGACCTATATCCCATCTAGCCTACCAGTCTGTGCTCACAGTGGTCAACCAGCTGCATAGGGAAGCCCACCAACAGGACATGAGCACACAGCTTGTTCTTCTTGCAATCCTTCAGCAGTTGGACTCCATTGGGTAGCCTCTGATTCTAACAATTTGGGAAAGAGAGAAAACTTCTCCCTATCCACTTATTTGTAATCTTCTACGCCTTCTCACTTCCCCTTTTACTCATTTCCTTTCTAAACTAAGGGTGTTTCTGCACTGGCTGCGGAAACCCCATTAAGAACACATAAAGGACACATACAGTACTTACCTTCCGCATTGGAGGCCGGATCTGGGATCCTTCACAGCGGCCACTTCCGCACTCCGGTGCGCGAGACCCGTTCTTAATGGGGTCTCGCCGCCGGAAGATCCGGCCTCTGGGAAGACCTCGAAAATTAGGTCTTCCATCCAGCCCCTCGCCTCGATCAGTTCGGAAGCCTCCCTCTTGGGGAGGGCAGAAGCAGGCCAGTCTGCTTCTGAAGCCCCTCCCCCGTGTGCTGTCAGCGGCAGAAACACACCGTGACTGGCAGCTGCATGCTCCGGAGGTGGTGTCGGCAGCATGGGAGTCCAGATGCCCTCTGGAATGGGTGCTGTGGCCTCTGCACAGCACCCAGAGGATCCGGCTGGCAGAATCTGTCCTCCCCGCATGTGTGCGGATGCGCGGGGCCTCCTTGGATCTGTCCCTATTTCGGATAGATCCTTGGGAGAACGAATCACGAGGAAGCGGATTTTCTTAAATCCATTTCTCGGTGGCCAATGCAGAAACACCCTTAAAAGCCCCAGACGTTGCAACCTTTCCTCACAGATAACCTCCTCCTTGATCTCCTTAGTCACCCTTCTCTGAACCTTTTCCAGCTCTGCTATATCATTTTTGAGATATGGTGACCAAAACTGCACACAATATTCCAGCTGAGATCGCACCATCAATTTGCATAAGGGCACTGTAATATCAGAACCTCTGCTTGCAATACCATTTCTCTTATCCCTATTGGGCTTTTTTTGTAGCAGATCCACTCTGTAGTAACACTTCCATTGAACTGTCCAGAAGGCCCTCTCGCCAGTTTCCAGAAAGCCTGTGTGGCATTCTGGAAGGCCTGGAAACAGGACTGGTGCGACACCAGAGCGCTCCCAGTAAGTGGGTGCCGGGGACGCAAGTGGGAGCACTCCTGGGCCTGTTTCCGGGCCTTCCAAAATGCCACACGGGCATTCCGGAAAGCCTGTTTGGGGTTCTGGAAGGCCAGGAAACAGGCCCGGAGCGCCCCCACAGGTAAGTGGGCACCAGAGAGGCAGGTGGGAGCACTCTGATGGCAACCTGGGCCTCTTCCCAGACCCTCTAGAACCCCAGGCAGGCTTCCCAGAATCTAAATACAGGCCTTCTGGTTAAACTGGAAAGCCTGTATTTAGGTTCCAGAAAGCCTGTCTGGTGTTCCAGAGGGCCTGGGAAGAGGCCCAAGGCACCACTGGAGCAGGTAAGGGGGCCCTGGGGAGGTCGCAGGGGACAGGCCCCAGGAAATCCAGTATCTGTAGAAGTTTCTACTGAAGCTTCTACCAATACTGGATTATCCAATTCGTGGATGGATGCCTGTTCGATTAATCCACGAATGTCAGAATTCGGACACATTTGTGTCTGAATTCTGAATAGCATGAATAATTCGTACACATCCCTATTTGCCACGCATTTATCATGATTTGAATGAACATGTGTTATGATAAAAGAGGCTTTCTTGAAAATTTATTTGCATAATATGCTGCCTGTTGGAAAGTCTGTGAGAGTCACTGAGTGACCATAAGATGAGGAAAAATTGAGCTGAGCAGCTCAAGATAGCAGCCTGGTAGCTGAAGTTCCAGGGCCTCATTTGCATACCCTGCTGCTTGTCGAAACAAAACAAGTGGCTGTAGCTTGCTGCTAGAACAAATTGCCTGGAAAGCAGATAGTCACTAGTTTGATTCCCAGCATCTCCCTGAAGGAGGCAATAGCAAACCACTTCTGTATCTTTGCCAAGAAAACTGCACAGAGGCGCCCATGAAGATGCCCATGCAGTCAGACAGTAGACCCAACAACAAGAAGAGGACATTTTGGGGGATGTACTCCTTTTTGTTTGTTTCTTTGTTTCCCTTGTTTTTGTTTTTAAATAGATCTCCAAGAAGATACAAAGACAGAAAGCCAGCAGGGACGTGAGACATATGTGCTACACAGCACTGTGTGCCAGATGTATGACAATGTAACCTGTAGACAGAGATTGTAGGCGCCCACCAGCTTCATCGAGTGCCCCCTCTTTCTAGTTTTGTGCCATAGCCAAGTCAGCTCTTAGACCCCATCTTTCAAGCATGAAGAGGGGCCTAGACATTGCAGCATGACTTTGTAGGGAAGGAATTTCAGTCCCTTGATCATTATGGTTTCTTTTCTCTGCACTTTTTCCATTTCCACAATATCCATTCTGAGGTATGGTGACCAGAATTGTACACAACTGCATGCAAAGCAACAATTGGCACTAAGTAACTAGTACTTCTCTCTAGACTTGAGAAAAATACTGAAAGCTACATTTCCATCCCCTGTTCTGAAGGTGAGTGAGAATTGCTGTTCACCTAGGTACATGCTTCAAGAAAGGGGAAGGAAAACAGGCCTATCACCCTCCCTGGTAAAAAGAAAGGTTTTCAAAATTTTGTAAAATAACTGAGCTCTTTCCTGAATAAGCAGGCTGCATGGCTACTAAGAAATTCCAAAATTCAAGATAAAAGGAAGTTTGTGAAATGATGTCATAATGACAAGGAATTTACCATAATAAGTGAGCATCTGTTCATATAGTCACCAGGAGTCAATGAGTTGGAGGCATCTAATCAAACAACATAAAAGAGGGCATTAGCTGGCATTCTGGCAAACACAGTTCTGTGATAAACACAACTGAAAAATGATGGGATCATTATGGGTGTTTTTCCACTAGCACTAGCACTAAGTACCCATTGAAGCACCCATTAAGGACCCATTTGGCTGAGAGATGGATGACTCAATTTCCACTACAGACCCCATTAGAGACGCATCAGTTTTCACCACAGCTAGGGAAATCCAGATCATATGGGTCCTTCAGGACCTATAATCCAGATTTTGTGTAGATCTACAATGGGGTCTTCAGCCTTCAAATCCAGATTGTAGGGATCCTGTTTCCACTACAATTCGGCAATGGGGTCTAGAGGAGGCTCGGGGGGGGGGAGGCACACTTGGGGGGTGCCTCAAACTCAAGACTTCAGAGTCCCTCTAAAACCAGCTCCAAAATCCCTCTGAAGTTGCCTTCAGAGATTAGCAAAGGCTCTGCAGAGAAACCCCTTGCAAAAGCAATGCCACTGTCAAGGGCTCCAGAGGATCTAGTGCCCAGATCAGTCTGTTTTGATGACTTGATAGCTTGGCACTTTGCATAAAGAGCTAACAAGCACTGCCATAGGAGTTAACGGTTACAGATCTTTCTGGAAGGGGGGAAAAATTTTGTTCTGTCCTGGCAGCAGGTAATGCAAATAAGACCTGTTTGTCAGTGAAGGAAACAAATGAACTGGCAGATTTGGAACTGAAAGAGATGAGACTTGACCTAATTTCTCTGTCCAGAAATCCAGTCTACTGGTACCCAAGGAATGGAATGGGGAAGTGGAGCATTGATATGGGCTTCTCATCCTATGTTCCCCCTGCAAATACTGTATGTTTTTAAAAAAAGCCAGAGCAAGGTGTGAGCTGGAACCCTGAAGTCTCCCACAGGGACCAGAAAGCACATAACGATACTATACATCGTAAGCTCAGAAAATGCTATCCCCCCACCCCACCCCCCCCGCAAGACAGCCTCATGTGGAGATATATGGATGCTGTATACCCAAATGAGTAACAGATGTACATTTATTGTAACAAAGGCTTGATTGTGAAGAGAGATAGTCTCTATCATTTCTCCCTAATACTTCCTGTTTGTTTCCACAACCCTACCTGTTCCATTTTCTCCCATGCTGTGAATGTTTCCATCTGAACATCTATCTTTATTTGGGGTGGACTGTGTAATTTGTTGTTGGTAAACAAGTAATAATCCCTTATGGTAAAAGGGATAGGGACAAGAGTTCAGTGAGAAATTTAAAAAGGGCTTGCTCACAATGAGAAGAAGAAGCAACTGAGGCAAACAAAAAATGAAGCGTGGATACTGCCCTGCCAATGAAACACTTTTGTACCCTAGGCTTGCACAATATTATCCATGTAGACAGACAGGATAGAGATGCTGCTGGTATCCTGCCCACGCAGCTGCCCCACAGCTTCCCTGTCTGAGGCTGCACCCAAAGATCACTGACTTATTCTACCATATTTGGATATTCCGGAATAAAGCATGGAGATTCCAGAATAAAGGGCACCTGGATATACTTTATTCCAGCAAATCCAAATATAGCTGAATAAGTCAGTGATGTCTGGATGCAGCCTGAACCACCTGAGTGAGTCTTGGATGTGATGTTAGGAAGCCCCTACCACAATAGTTTTACACTAAGGGGACCCCTTAGGCTGTATTTGCACCTTAACTATAATTAGAATTATGTCCGTCCTCTCTGTCCAGATATCAGACAATGCACTTCCATTTCTTCTGGGGACTTTCCCTTCCCAATTAGGACTATCCTGCATTTGGATAATCCCAGCATGAAGTCCATTTCAGCTGCAAGAAATGGACGCAAGAGGAGGCCTACCAGTTTCTGCCCAGGTCTGTAGTGGCATAGAGGATAGCCAGCAGGCTTTGGCATCCAGAGCCAAAGTGGGCAACCCAACCTGGCCACTACTGTCTGCATTCTGGCTTTCCCAGCCATGGAGCTGCCTTGCCTAACCTTATTCTGGTAGGGTGTCCCATTGTGCACAGCCACAGCATAGAGGACAGCCAGTGGGCTCTGGAGCTCAGAGCCAGAAGGTGCAACCTGGGCTGACCTGCCCAGCAATGTGCCTGCACCACTCCCAGAGCTTCTCACCCCAACCCCAAGGTAGTTATGAACAGGCCTAAAACAGCCTAAGTTCCTAGTCCATCCCTAAGACAGACTATTAGGTTGAGGTCTGAGTGCAGTCTTGCTTGACCAACATATGACTTCATAGAAGACAACCATGGGGTTGTCTCAGTATAGCAGGATGTACTCTCCATCTGGTCTTTGCCACAGAGTAGATTGGCAAGAATCCCTTGAGAGGAGGACTGATGGTAAACCCATTATCATGAATGTATCACTTACCAGTAAGATTTGGATTGACAGTAGAGTCCCCACTGCATTGAAATGGCCCACCCTCAGGAATTTGAGCAATTCTTGAATGATCTGGAGGATTTTTCAGTTGACATGGATGGTGCTCCTGTCGAACCTCTGGTCTCACTTTGGAATCATGAGGTGAGTAGGCTTTGGCACACATGTGTAATGTACAGGTGTTACCTTTGAGGACTCCAAGGCCCTTTCTGCACTCGTCTCACTTAATCTGGATTAGCTAGATCCAGATCAACCACAGGCAAAGGCACCTGCATTGCGTGGGATTCAGAACAGAAAATGTGTGCTAAGGAATCACGCAATGCAGATACCTAAGCCATGTTCCAGATTAGTACAGTGTTCCATAAGAACCATCCAAACTACAATGCAATTGATGCACAGGATCTCAAACACGTGCAATTAGCCTACATTCCCACTAATCAAATGCTTCATCTGGGTAGCAGGCATGAGGTACCTTTGAAGGCAGTGCAAAGGCAAATTTGTCTCAGATGTGCGGTGTTTTCACAGGCACTTTGAAGACACTATTGCCATCAATGCAACCATGGTTGTAGAGAAGTTGGGAAGGCACCTTTGCAGTTGCATAGTAACTGCACTTAACTCATAGCCATGGCCAGGTTCTTCCTAGATCCTTTCTAGGTGAGGATGCCTCTTCCCTGATCCAGATCTGGGGCCTGTTCGCACTTGGCTTTATTCTGGAATATATCTTGGAAAAGAGGCCTGCTGTCCATACACTAGTGCAGGCTACAACAGGCCCCAAGTGAGGCCTGCCACAGTCTGCAATATCATGAGGACAACAGACCCCTATTGTGAGATACATTCCAGAATCAAGCCAAGTATAAACAGGCCCCAGATGCTTCTAACACAGATGTGGACTACATTTTTCAGGTCTGCAACTAATCCAGAGGCATTTCCGCACTGCATCGCGTTCGAAACGGAACGCGTTCAGGCGGAAAGCTTAAGCCAGCTTCGGGCGCTTTCCCCGTTCACACACAGACGCGCCAGAACGCGTGTAAACGCGTTCTGGAGCGTCTGGGTGCGAATGCTCAAAGCGCCCGAAGCTGGCTTAGCCGGCAAATGCCGGCAAGGGGCGCGCAGACAGCCGCGGAGGCAGATCGACAATCAGCTGTTTGTCAAACAGCTGATTGTCAAAGCCGCGCGGCGTCGGAGGCGAGCCCGCAGCCGTTCGGGAGACAGAAGCAGGCGCGAACGCTTCTCCTCCCGAACGGCTGCGGGCGGCTCGTCCGCGTTGGAACGCGTGTAGAGCACTTCGAAGTGCTCTACATTTCGAACGCGGAAAAGCCAGCTGCGGACACGTCGGAACGCAAGGCGCGCGCGGCCAATGCGGATGACGTGTCCACAGCTGTCTTTTCCGCGTTCCGTTCAGCCCCGTGCGAAAACGTCTCAGATTAGTGAGCTCTTAGCAAGGATCTGAACCAGATTAATACAAGTCCCATGCAGATGATGTATGCTAAATAGCTCCTTGATCCAGATTAACAAGTAAGTGCAGAAACGGCCCAAATTTCTTTCTTTTTGCAATATAGTAAATCTGTGGTAGCTATCAACATCTGACAGGATTCACCTGTCTACAACTGTAGATATAAAGGGGTATGATATCCATAACCCTATAGCTCAGATGATTGGCAATGGTTTCTGCCTCCCTTGTTATTTGTGACTTTTCACATTCACAGAGTTTGCTTGACCGAATATCTACAGACCACAGTGTCTTAGACCTGAGTAATTGCACTGTGGCCTCAAGCTTTCTGCTGAAATAAAGATTTACTGAAACAGTAGTGGTAGTTCATAGTTATGTCTGATGACATTCCCTTGTTGTGTACATATATTTCTGGAAAACTGGTAATGGTGGACTGGCTCCAGAGTCACATGCACCTGCTAGTTAATGGGAACAGTTTGGACTTAGTTATTCACTATTGTTTACAGTTGCATCAAGAAAGATGTGTTCCTTGCCAGACTTCATTTCTAATGTATATGGCCAAACCATCACATGGTGTCACAAATGATAAATGAATAAGGTTTTGGCAATGTTGGGATCCTAATTTTTTCAATTTTCACTTTGCATCAGGGAACTAGAAATCTGATGTGCCACACTTTGGCAAGGTTTCTGAAAGTACAGGTGTCTTGGATAAAAGAGTGGTTCTATTCTCAGGAATCACCACACTATAGAAATCACATCTCTGATTTGGGGGGGGGGGTCTGAACAATTGGCAGCTTTCCCTTATGGCTGGATTACTGGCAATGGCAATTTTAAAGCAATTTTAATAATGCAGTTTGCCTTGTAACCAAAGCTGCACTAAGGCTGCAGTCATACCTTCACTTTAATCTGTATTCAGCCCATCTTCAGAGGGATCAAACTCAAAATTATATTTCCATTTGTTTCATGAACTATCTTTTATTCAGATTATGTCAGCTCATTGGTTCATTTTAATTTTCAAGGGCCGCATCCCCATTATAAGCTTATTTCTAACCATTTTCAATCCTCGCAGACTCCATGTCAGTTTGACTTAACATGCCCCAGTTGGTTTAACTGCAAAAGTTGTTTGCAGATGTCAAGATAAACAGGGGGTCGCCATTTGCATCTGACAGGGTACAACAAAGAGGCATTCATGAAATTTTGTTTAGATCCTGCGTTGTCTCTTGCTGTCTGGAGGCAGCCTGGGTTATATAACACAGACAAATACGTCAGTTTGCTTATGTGTGCTTTCACTCTAAAAGTGATTGAAGAAGGATTAAAACTTTAGCAATAGCTGGGTACTTAGCAGATTCTCTGATCACAGAATTATTCGTTGTGTGGAGAAAGACAGCTGCTCAGAGGAGCTCCATAGGTAACCTCTGTACAGATTTTTAGGGCCTCAGGAACTCTAGAATCTTTGGCCCTTTCCACACGGGCTCTAAAAACAGAATTAGAGCCTGTTCAGGGAGGGATTAAGACATGGCTTCTGCAAAATTGGTTTTGCCGCCGAAATCCTATCCAGATGTAAGACCTAAAAAATTAGGTCTTACACTTCCACAACGGCAGGGGGAAAGCCCGATTGCGGGCACATGACCAATGAGGGCTGCTGGCCAATGGGAGGCCACGGTGCACACATGCGCAGTGGACGCCAAGTCTCCCACTGCAAGAAGCAGCCTGGCAGCAAGGAGGTAAGATGACGAGCACGAGTGCGCAACCCTGGGCGGGGGGGGGGAGGCCGTGGATTCCTCTCAAAAGAGAAGGCGTGGTTGTGCCTTCTCTTGCGAGGGGGAAGCCGGGGAAGCCGTTTTCTGGCGGCATGTGCAGAAAGGCCCTTTCAGTGCAAAGTTCTGCCTTTCAACCATTTTCCCATTCCAGGTTCACTCCCTACCCTCTCCACAGCCGCACAGCATTCTGTGACTACTGAACACTTCGAATTATTTTCAGATTGTCTTTAGATTTCCCCACCCAATTAATTTAAGACTGACAAAATTTTCCTAGCCTGCTGACACATTCCTTTTTGTATGCAGGCGATGTCATTTTCATTAAATAAGCATCAAAACTCAAAGCCAATATATCAGAAAAAGGGGAACACAATGCTGATGGGAGCTGACTGGCTGCTTCATTTTTTCTTTTTTCTACATGCCAGAGAAATGTTTCCTGTGATATAAAGATAAGAATCATAATGTAGCAACTTCAATCACAATCTATTTCCCCCCTTCTGCTTTCAAGATCAGAGGAAAATTCCCTAGGTATGAATGTCGGTGATTCAAAAGCAATTTAGGTATATAAGAAGGCTTTTGGTTTTATACAACATATTCTAGAGCCCTAGTTAAGTGATTCCTTTATTGTTAATTTCTAGGAAATTAAGTTTTTCCAACATAGCAAAACAAGTCAGGACAGCTGGCCTTTTAGAATAGGGAAGAAACTGTGATGTTGTTGGACTTTTACATGTCACCAGCTACAAAGGTTGTCTCTGCACTGAGCTGGTAGACTGGCCCAGCAGCTCCAATGGAATGCCTCAGATACTGTGCAATAATCTCCCAGAAGCTCATGCTTTCCAAGGAATGCCTTGACCACAAAGGTGAGGTGCTGGAGCAGCCTGCTGGGGCGAGGGGATCATGCCATAATCTTTTACTCTGGTGTACTGGTGAAGATAGCACTGAGCAGCTGGTCTGATTCAATAGGCATGAGGAGCACCCTGCTGCTATTTGGCCTGGCTACTAAAGGTAGCCCCAGAAGACTGGCCCAGCACTGTGTAGGACGGTGATGGCCAACCTATGACACGCGTGTCACAAGTGACACGCCAAGCCCTTTTGGGTGACACACATGGCCACCCTGGCACCTGGGTGTGTAGTGCTTGCTTGTTCTTGAAGGGTACAAAATACCAACTTTCAATTGAAGATTTGGCAACAAAAGTCACTAATGTAAAGAATTATTTGTTTTTGCTTTTAATAAAATACATATATCAAAAATATAACTTTTTTACTAGAGCCACAAATATCACAAAGTTATGGATATTTCTAGATGTGACACAGCACCTGAGTTAAGCTAGGTTTTCTTGTGAATTTTGACACACCGAGCTCAAAAGGTTCACCATCACTGGTGTAGGATAATATACGTAGTGCAGAAATGGCCAGTATGTTCAATTATTGTAGTTGGCAGGAACTGCAGTTGAGCAATGTTTAGAAGGCCACAAACTTCTTATACCTGTGCAGTGATTTATTGCACTCCATTGTTATGCAGGTTGCTGTAGATTACAAGAAATTCTTGGGCAAGAGTGAGCCTGGAAGCCATAATGCAATTAGTCAGATGTGGAACGCTTTGATCTGGAGATGTTGTTCAGTTGTGTTTATCAGGATACAGTCATCCCCTGAGATTCACAAGGAGCCTGATCCAGCAAACTTTGTGAATGTGAAAGCCCACAAAACAGAAGGGAGATGGGAACTAGCCATCTTGACCCCACCTCCTAGGAAAAAAAGCAGGAAATGCCATTCTCCAGTGTTAGCTGATGAATCTGTGAGTTATATCGGCTGTGTGTAGACTACAATATCGCAGGTACCTGTGGTTATTACAAAGGTGAATAATAAGGGATGACAGTGGGACATTGGGTTAGCCCTGTGCTGCATACCACATTTATTATTATTATTATTAGTTTATTTCTAAAGCGCTGTACATTTACAACATTTTCTTTTCTTGACCACTGTTTCTCCACCAATAGTTGGTGAGGAACATTCTTCTTTTCTAAAATTGATCCATTTGAACTACACTTACCCTCAGTTGAAATCAGAGGCCTTTTCACACTTCAGCCTGAAGTGCAGTAAGGCTGGTCCACGCAGGGGACAGATCCATCATTCACTTTGGCCGATAAGGGATGTGTTCTCAGCACATCCCTTACAGAACACATCCCTTATCGGCCAAAGTGAATGACGGTTCGGAGGTTCTTCTGGCTGCCACTGCCCTGATCAGGGTGGCAGCAGCTAGCAGGGGCCTCCTTGGTGCCCACTCCCACCCAGGTGCCACCATCAGGCTCCCCATGACCAACTTACTTGATTGGATTCCTGGTTCAAACTGCCAGTCACAGGGCCTGCTGGAGCGGTCTTGCATTCTCTGCACAGGCATGTGCCACATCACACACCCTCACGCTGACCTGGCAGTAGCCTGGGCCACAACTCCAGAGTTGTCCGGCATGAAGAGTGCAAATGCTCTCCCAGCTGGACAGCTCTGAGTCTGGGATGGCCAGATCTGAGTTGGGCCGAGTGTGGAGCACAATGTCATGCTCCACACTCTGGTCATGGTTAGACCAGCCCTGGGACAGGCGGACGGAACCACCCGCCCCAGAGAGTGAATGCTCTGTCCCAGGGCTGTCCCAATTGCGGCCGGAGGCCCAAATGCAAATAGATCTCTGATCTTGGCCCTGCACGCCTTCCTAGTATTTTTAGTGACATTTCTTCCTGTTCTTCCCCAAAGCTTGGTTTAAAAAAAAAATCAGAGAGAAAACCAGAAATTCAGGCAACATTTGGGAATAAGGTAACTCAAAAGGAGGAATGGGCTCTTGAAATGAAGTGGATATTGCAGGAGATCCCAAACTTTCTTTAAAAGGGTTATATCAGCACAACACCAGATTGTTCATCTGGAAATTTGGCTATGGACCAGAGAAAAGCTATAAAATCCTGCCCTTTCCCTAGCCCAGTCTGACAGCCTTTTTTGCACTGCTATGAGGGAAAACTGACGTTTTAAAAATGCTGTCTAGATATTGATATATAAAGCCATAAATGGCTTGGGCCTCAATCTCCTGAAAGAGCATCTTCTCCCATATAGACCTGCCCAAGTATTGGGATCACAAGGAAAGGGCCTTCTTGTAGTTTAACTTGAACTGAACTGTTTCCAAAGAGAAGCTTCTTAAGTATTCCCCATGTGGCTGCAGAATACAAAGAGAAATACAGTATGAAAACCATTAACACAGTCATCCATTACAACACTCCAAAGCAAATGCTGCAATATGTGCTCCCTATTCAGGATTCCAGATACTCCCATCTTGCATCATCTCCCCTATTTCCTCTTCCCCATCTGCAAGTGCCCATGAGCATTCAGTACCTTAAAACATGTCCAGCCCTTATATGCTGTTTTGGAGGATGCTATGCAGGGCCAATTAGAACCAATTCTGACTTGGGGTTAGTAACAGGATCCTAGCTATCATTAAACCAGTGTCAAATTTTACTAGGGGCTAGCAATCAGACAACTGGCCTTCTGAAGTATATTATTGGTTCTTGAACTTGGTGTTCCTCCTTTACTGAACTCTGCATATTTTTAGTGCCAGGTCAACCTGATAGGAAAGGTCCATTTTACTTTCTTTGCCAAGAGCCCTAGTTATACCTTGAGTACCTCCAGCTGTAAGGTGATTGAGTACAGGGCTGAGGTTACTAGGGCCTGAAAAGCTGGAGACAAAAAACATTTTTCCTTTAAGTGTTGCATGCCCCGGGGACAAGGGAGGTATAATCTCTGAGCAACTTAGTAGATAGTTTGGAGCTACAGCCAGGTGAGAAACCCTATACTAGGTGTGGTCATTTTCTGCCATCTCCTTTTCGTGCCTTCTCAGCTCTGTTTCTGCAGTTTCCTCTGCTGTTGTGTCCTTTTCCTTATTCCCCTTTCTTATTAGTCAGACTCATTTGAACTGCAAGGTGCTCACCAGTCAAGTACACAATAACACAGGTAGAGCAGTGGCTCTCAAACTGTAGTCTGCCAGAGGTTCCTCAAAAATTCCCAGTGTTCCACTCTCAGCATTGGGGTGGAGTGGAATGCTAGGATTTGCTCAAGACCATCTGAAGGACCTGAATTTGAGAACCACTGAGCTAGAACAATGGGTACATTCAGTGCAAGGCTACTTCATATTTTTAGCCTTCCTCCAGACATGACATGAATATGAGGCATTCCCTTTGGTGACAAGGGCTTCCTGGTCTGCCCCTGTTTTTCATCAAGGGGGTGATGCATCTCTGTTCTTCTAAAGACATCACAAGAGGCCACCCTCTACAATTGGGGGAAATGTCTCTCTTTTTGTGAAAATGTATTTTGATTGACAAGCAGAAACAAGACTTGGCAAGAGCGAGGCAGTAGAAACAAGGCTGGGAACTTATGCAAAAAATCACATGCTAAAAGTGAAACAAAATAATGACTCTCAGGTGACTTTCACTTGGCCCTAACACTACAGGTATTTAATGAAGTTTTAGAAATTTGGAAACATGCAAGTACAATTTGCAGTGCTGCTCGTCCAAAACAGTTTTAATTTGTTTCATTTAATTATAAGGTTGTGCTGCTAACCTCTCTTAAATTGATGTTTTAAATGAGTGCTTTTATTAAAATATATTTTACAGTTGCTTTATGTACACTATAAGAAGTTAGAAAAAGTGCAGAACATGCAGTTAAAACGATCAAAAAGTTGGAGCAACACTATAGAACCAAAATATAAATATTTGGGTTTTTAGAAAACGGATAGGGAGGAACATTATAGCGTTGCTTTTCATTAACAATAAAGTAGAATAAAAATGATACACAGTAAAGTTCTTGGGTAACAAACATGTTTTCTATTGGTGATTAAAAAAACAAAACAAAATTAGTCTGCCTTATGACAAAGGGAAGGTAATTTTGCAAGCCTGAAATTTCAGCAACAGGTTTCCTGGATGTCTCAAAACAGCAGTACAACCAGAATAGCATAATCCAAGTAGTCTTGAAGGCTTAGTAACTACTTAGTAACTGCTTCCAGTATTGGAGGGAGAATTCCTCTCAAGTCCAGCTACTATATATTATTTATTTCATTTATATTGTTGGTGTCAACCAGAATCAAAGTATATAAAAGTGCATAAATATTTCTTGCTATATTTCTTCTAGGGTTTCTTGGCAGATACAGACATGGTTTGCCACGGAAGCAGATATCAGGGATTGAACCAGCAACCGTTTGCTTACCAGGCAACTGCTCTACCACTGGACTACAGCCACGCTATAATAATAGTTCCCTACAACCTCACATCATGCAGTTATATAAATAACACTTCTTAAAACCAAAATCTATTTTTTTAAAAAAAGCAGACCAAGATTGCTTCTCTGCGTAGTCTATTTACAAAAAGTGTTAGCAAGCAGATTTTTTTTCTTGTTGCACTGAAATTCCAAGCTGAAAAAATGTGCACAGTTCGGTTCCTTTGATCTGAAACCAAAATGGGTAAAACTAAACAAAAATCTGTCAAAACCAAACAAAGAAACCCTGTAACTTGAGGTCAGTGAGTAATACATGAAATTGGAAATGAAATGAGCTGCTACTGTGTTTTCCAGCCATAATGTATTTGCATGAATTCAGTAACATTTCCTGAATGTGCATTGAGTTTATTCACCCTGTTTATAATAAGATGAAACCATTCTGGTTAAATAGATTCCTACTATGTATTATCTAAACCAGGGGTGTGTCCAGACAGTAAGAGAAAATTGTGAGATCCTGCTAATGAATTTATTAGTTGGCCTCACTTCTTAGAGAAGACTATTTGATTTGTTCCATCAAATATTCATGAATTCCTAAGTGCCATGAGGAAGAAATTTTTGGATCCAGATCTCATGTTAGTAATACAGTACTTGACTTCAAGAACTCAGGTTTCAATGCTCATTTCTTCTTCCTCAAAGGTGCTGCCCCAAGCATACAAAAGGGCAGCTGGGGATTCCTTGCTACCGAGTGAACTCACAGCAGAACTAGAGGAGGACACGCCTGGGCAAATGTGAGGTAGTAAACAAGAGCAAGGGGATTCATTTGTAGTTGGCCTAAGAAACTCTTACAATTCTCTTTTGCTGCTCTTTCATTCTTTCCTTTTTCTCCTATTTCTTCACTGACCCAGAAATTAAAATGTATCTGTGTCTGCAGCAACTATTGTCAGTGTGGTCATTAGTCACTCTACCAACCCCACCTAAAAGGTAGACAACTGTATTGTATAAAACACTTATTACTATTGATTCAGACGTTGCTGTTTTTAAAGTCATAATATTATTAAAGTCTAGCAAGTGTCATTTGGCCTCAAAGTCCCCAGGGAACCAATTTTGGCAGCATGCTTTGGTTCACTGCTAAAATGGGCCCCCTGCTAAACAGGAACATGGAGGCATGTGCCACATTTGTATGCCTTTGTGGCTCAGTTTAGCACCCTCTAGATTGCAGTCTCCTTGTATCTTGGTTTAGCTGGCCATTTGGGGCTGCTTAGACCAACCTATGCACCACCTACATTGGACTAGCAGGACATTGGCCTTCTCTGGTCTACACCGGCTTGCAGAAGGAAGAGGACTATGGGGTGCACTGTAAAAGGAGGAAAAACCCTAAGACTCAAATCCAATCAAGGAGAAAAATCATGCTAACCGGAAAAAAGGGATGTGATGACCGCTAGGACCCCTCAACCCCAAAATTAAGTTATTTTGGTTTAAAATGCAAAGTGTGGTGAATACGGTAAGTCCAGACGTTTAAAAGTGTCGCCAAAGCGTTTTTTGTCAAGAGTAAGTAGCCTAAGGGAGGGGCTAATTGAGCACTCCAAGGAGAGGCGGCCTTTACATCTGGTGGCAAGCACTGGGATCCGAGTAATCCAGTGTTTGGGCAGAAATTTC
>MTQE01003428.1:19846402-19869596 GCA_014337955.1 Aspidoscelis marmoratus | reverse complement strand
CGGATTTGTTAAACTGAATTAACGCATGCCATGGGGATGCGGCCAGGGTGTTCTGTTGAGGGGAGAAGAACAGAAAGCTTTGTCAGATGCTTTGAGTCCCCTTAAATGGGTGAGGAAACAGGGTAGAAAAGCAAACTCTGTTTGTTTGTTTGTTTGTTTGTTTGTTTGTTTGTTTGTTTGTTTAAGAAACCAGCTGTCCAAGCCCTCACATTCTGAACTGATCTTTTGAAACCAGCATTCACAAAATCTGGTTTCAAAAGGCACCTCCCTCCCCTGCAACTTCTTAGGAATGGCAAAGGAAGAGGAGAGGAGGACCATGGACCATCACCTGAGCGCTGTTACCAGGCCCCCTTCCCCTTGCAACTTCTTAAGAACCGCAGAGGAAGAGGGACGCCGACCACCACCTGAACGCTGTGCCCAGGCACCGCCCTCCCCTGCAACTTCTTAAGAACAACAGGAAGAGGAGAGGAAAGATGGTGTGCATGAGCATATGTGTGCCTTTTTTAAAAATAGCACTGTCTTTACATTCTTTCCACTGTTTAATATTGTTTTAAACCTTGTGTCTGTATGCATGTGTGTCTGTGTGTCTGTGCATGTGTGTGCATGTGTGGGGTGAGCATGAGGGTGGTTGTTTTACACTAGCTCTCTGGTGGTGAGGTTGTGGTTGTTGTGGGAGGTTGTCGTTGTGTTGTGGGAGGTTGTCGTGTTGTGGGAGGTTAAGGGAGACTCGGCGCAAGGAAGCCTCCAGCAAGTGAGTGCTCTCCTGCAAAATGTCCCAAGATAGCTCAAAATAATTGTTGCTTCAATCCTGATAACACTTTGGAAAAGAGCACGCCAGAAAATCAAGATGACACAGTTGCCTCTTTGCAAAATGGGCACGAAGACTCCAAAGAGACTGTTTTTCTCAGCATATCACACACTTGAGCCAAAAAGGGCGTGGGGCTGAGTCACCTATTTAAGTTCCACTCTCGCTGGCCTCCGTGTTGCAAACAATGACTGTTTTATAAGTTTGGGGTTTTTTTTTAAATTACTATTGTTATTATTATATGATGTATTATTTTATTATAATGTACAATGTATTTTTGACTTATGTATTTATTTGACTTATTATATTTATTTATTGGATTCATATTATATGTTTTTTTTTCATTTGTTGTAAACCGCCTTGGGCAGAAATTTATTTTTGGAAAGGCGGTATATAAATAAAAATGGAAATGGAAAATGGTTTCTTCGGGTTCCTCCACCATCTTCTACTATTTCTCCACCTAGCTCCTCTCATTAGATCTAGCAAAGGAAAACAAATTCTGTCAAGATGCCTATAGGAACTATCACATTCATGCATTTCTCTCTTCTTTGGTTATAACAGAAACTGACCTATTTTTAAAATAGCCTATCTTTAAATTTAGCTGAGCTATCAAAGTCTTGTGGAGCAAATGGGAGGACACGACCAGCTTTCATCATGTCATGAAAGCCCACTCTATTCAGGGCCTTCAATCACATGGGAACACAGCATGGTGCAGAGGAAATTCAGGTCATTTTTCACTTTAAAATCTTAGGACTTTTTCTATGGCATGAGCTCCTCATTTGTAATATTACTAACAGAAGAAAATGCAAACTTGAAGGATTACTGTTCCAGCACACCATCCCATGCTCAAGGGCCATTCAGAGACGGAAGGCATGCCACATTCCACCAGCATGTTGAGAGGTTACATCTAAGTAGGCTGAGAGAAACTCCAACTGGCAGTTCTTGATGAGTATCTGCAAACCACTGACAGATATTCCCCTTCATGAATTTGTTCAAGCCTAAACTGGATAGTTATTTATATTCTGAAGGCGTCTAATGATGACTTAGATGAATAACCCTACGGATGTTGAACAAAGGTAGAGAAATTCCTGCCAATTAACTTCTTCACTGAGCATAAACAAGAACGGGGTTTTGATGGCTTCTAACAAATGACGAAGTATTTAAAATCATATCTCAAGATCCTCAAGAACCAGTTTTGTGAGCCATTTGTTAACAACACCTTTCCAAAGCACCAGGAGGCTTTAGATATATTATCCTTTAAACAACTGCTTGCCAGGTCTCAGGGCAGACGACTTTCAAAATTGCACATAATTTCAAGAGCGGTTTGGTAGACAGCATGTGGATCAGATGATTAACGTACTCCACTCCAAAATTCTACTGGGCAAGCACAAACCCCTTCTGTGAGCCTAAGCTGTTCTTTGGATCCCAGCCACAACAAGCATAGTCACTGCTATCATGCCAGCAATGTTTGCAGATCTTTAGGAGACAAACTAAATCACTATTTAAAAGCTTATTATGTGAAAACAAGACAAAAGAAACAAATGAAAAGAAGGGGAAAACACAGCCAAACACATTTTAGTTGTGCAAACAATCTATACATTAGAAAGAAACAGGCTGGAAGACTCAAAGGCCCAGACTTGGTACTGCAGGAATTATTGGGTTTGAAATACCATCCACCTAGGAATATCCCAAGAATTTGGATCAGAAGAAAACTTTTCACCTGAAATACGTGGACAGAATGATTACATCTCCATATAACATTAAGCCATGGTTTGCTTCAGCCGGTTTGCTTTACACACCAGATAGCTCACAGACAAGGAAATCAAATGCCACTGCCTTTCCCAATCCCCATAAGTTTGCCTTCTGTCTACAGCTTGGCAGTCATTTAAGGTGTTCAAACATCCTGTGGTTTTAAATAGAATTAAAACTAGCCACAGGTTTATGACTCAAAATAGATGTAGCTCCACATTGTAGTTTGTTCCCTGAAAACAAACCACTACAATTCTGCTAGGCTATGTTCAAAATCAGATGTTCATCCAAACTGATTGATTGGTTGATTGATTGGTTGACTGACTGACTGGGCTGTATGCCTACATCTCTGATGTAATAATTTAGGGAGAAGCTGTCACCCCACCTGAACAATTGCTGCTAGCACCTCTGCTATATAAGACCAATTATTGGCCCTTTGCAACAGAAGGATCCACCATACAAGAACAGTCAGCCCTTTCAATTCAGCTCGCAGCAGCCTGCTGCTGTCCAAATCAACAGGACATGGCTACTTCAGAGTGGGAGATCCCACTTTGAAGTTAATATTCCTTGTCCACCATCGTGGGGCAGTAACAGGTGCCTCAGGGTGGTGTGTAAGCACAAATGCCCCGCTCTGGGTGTTTCCCCCCCCTGGCCTTGAAGATATTTTCATATTTTCCAAGAACATCTGAACATTACCTGCAAATCAGACCAGTATTTCTAAAGAATACAATTAAAAATCAGTAAGACTTATTGTTTTCTATAAATGGACATTGAAAGAAACAAGATTGTTGCTGTTGCAGAAGTACAAATATAATAAGACATAATTTCATAGTTTAGGACAGTGATGGTGAACCTTTTGAGCTCAGTGTGTCAAAATTCACAAGAAAACCTAGCTTAACTCGGGTGCTGTGTCACATCTAGAAATATCCATAATTTTGTGATATTTGTAGCTCTAGTAAAAAAGTTATATTTTTGATATATGTATTTTATTAAAAGCAAAAACAAATAATTATTTACATTAGTGACTTTTGTTGCTGAATTTTGTTTGCTAAATCTTCAATTGAAAGTTGGTATTTCGTACACTTCAAGAACAAGCAACCACTACACGCCCAGGTGCCAATGTGTCACCCAAAAGGGCTTGGCGTGTCACCTGTGACACGCGTGTCATAGGTTGGCCACCACTGGTTTAGGAGGTATTGTGTGGTTACAGTTCAATCTGTTCTTATTCAGTCAAGGTGTTGGTCTAACAAACTCATAGCACCAGCATCTTGCTCTCCCTCAGGCAATTCCAAACTAAAAACCAGGTGGAACAAGAGAAGTTGCCCCATTTTATTTAGAGCTCAGTATCATGATGAAAAGCCAAATTGTAGACCACATTTCAATGTACAGTAGTTTAGTGGCTCCTTTATTTCCATAACTGACTCTTCATCTTCTAAGTATTTTGGAAATACCCTAATCAATTCCATTTTGCCAAAATAGCACAAATATGGAATTTTATTTATTGGGTTTGTTTATATACTACATATTTCAAATGATTCAGAAGCTCCATCTGATCTAGAATACAGGATAAACAAACATACACACACACACACACCTGAATTAATCATGGTCACTCTGTTAAACATGGGTGAAAAAATACCTTTTTAGAGATTTTTCAAGTGATATCAGCTAGAGTGCAATCTGGATGTCATTTATAAGAGAGTTCCAAAGAAATGTTCCACAGCTGAAAAGGCTCTTTCTCTGGTCCTGTTTCTCGACACTTTATGCAGATCAGGGGATCTAGAAAACAAGCCAATTGCACAAGACAGGTACTAACTGGGCAGGAGAGATGCACTCTGTTGTATCAAGGGCTGTGGTTACACTTAAGGCTTAATCCAGCTTCAGTCCACTTTCACAGTGAGAGAATACACCAGCAAAGTGACAAGCTGTTTTCTTTCAATGTTGAATAACTCAGGAAATTCACCTTTGGGATAGATAATGTAGAAAGAAAATTACTGGTCACTTTGCTGATGTGTTCTCCTGCTCTGAAATGCCCTGGTTACTCAAATACTTTAGAATGACCTCAGGTTGTCTTGAGGTTGTGTTACTCACATTATTTTAATTTAATTCATTTTCCAAGCCAGCCTACCCCCCTTAAATGATCTTAGCCATAGTCCTCATTTTTACAGGACTGAGGAGGACTCAGCCTGTCCTGGCATCTCAGGATGTCTTCACTTCCTCAAAGGAGGCTGAACTGTGATGCGGTGGTTGGGGTCCAGTCTTTTCTTCAGCCAATCAGCCCGTGCAGAGTTCGTGATGCACCTCCCCTTCTCTTCTCAGTTTATGTGTATGATTCCTCTGTCTAGCATTTTTTATGTAAATGTATTATTTTTTAAAGAATTAATTGCACAAAGAAGAGCACATAAAAAAGAAAGGGAGGAATGGTGGGGGGGGGACAGGCTTAAAAATGAACCACAAACACACTCTCACCTACCTTGAGTGACAGAATGACATCCAATCAGAAAGGAGATAGATCTGATGCAGGAAAAGGGATGGAGAGCCAAGAGGAGGTTCAGGTCGATCTCGGCGAAAGGTGTGACTGATGCGGCCCAAGGCGGGGACAACCTATAAGGATCTAGGTGTGACCAGCACTGATATGACCTGAGATCGAATTAATGAGTAGGCTGTTCTGTCTTAGACTTGTGTGACCAGGACCAAAGTGGGCTGAAGCTGGGTTAAACCATAGATGTGACCAGAGCTGAGGTGCTAAACCCTGTAAGAATTTATAAGACAATACCATCAGTTTGAATTGGCCCTTCATATGGACTGATAATCTGTCATGTTCCCCATGAAAACTAGGAAATGGTCTCCTGTATTCTAGATCAGATGGAGCTTCTGAATCATTTTCAAAGGCAGTCCTAGGCAGGGCATGTTGCAGTAGTCCAGGCATGAGATGACAAGGACTTGAGTCACAAAGGCAAGTTTCTGCTGGTCAAGGTAAAGATGGAGTTGCTGTACTACTAGCCAAATATGCACAAATGCTACCCTGAATACTCACTATATACCTGGGGCCTTTTGCACAGGCCCTAAAAACAGAAATAGACACACATATAGGACACATACAGACAACATTAAGACTTACCTTCCGCGCAGGAGGCCGGATTAAGGACCCTTTGAGGATGCCGCGTCTGCATTTCGGTGCGCAAGACCAGGTTCTTAAACCGGTTTTGCCACCAAAGTCCTACCTAAAAAATTAGGTCTTACATCTGGCTTTTCCCCTGAAACCATTTTGGAAGCAAACGCTTCTGAACATGGCAGGGGAAAAGCCGGACACACCAGAACCCTCTCCAATCTGTCCCTGCCGCCACCGCCCCACACGTGGGCAGATGAGCAGGGGCTCCGAGAATCTGTCCATCTTTATTGTTTTTCTTCGACAGATGCGGAAAGGCCCCTGGTGTTCAAAAAAGGAGAGAGGAGCCTCAGGAATAGTTAGAAAAACATAACACAATATTTTCCGACTCCACTTCATTGTTGTTATTGGGTACCATAGAGTTGTGACTGACTTCTGGTTGATTGCATGCAGTTTTCTTGGCAGAGGCAAAGAAACAGTTTGCCATTATCTACCTCCTTTTCCCTCTTGGAAACTGCTGTTTTCTAGTGCAAAGCCTGTGATTAAGTATCTGGCCACTAGATTGGGTCATGAATGGTGAGGGAGTGTCACAAACCTTCCATCACCAATATGCAAAGCTCATAAGGTTTTAAGGAACAGCAGTATAAAGTATCATTTTCAACAGCCCAAATAACAGGAACAAAACCACATCCATCCTGGCAATCTCAATGTCTCATACCGAAGGAGAATCATTTCTCTCAAGCTACCAAACAAACACACATCCAGACAGGACTAGGAAATTGAGATGCCCCCATAACAGGAAAGTAATCTGAGGAAAACCACTCTGGTTGTATGAAATAAGTAACAATTAAACACTTCCTCTGATTAAGTCTAATTAAGTAGAAGGTCCACAAGTTATTTCTTTAAACAGCCAAATTATATCTACATCATAGGGGGGCAAATGCCATCTAGTGACAGTAAAGAAGTATAACATGATGATCAAGAACTGAAATTTTTTTAGGATATGATTTCAGTAACTCAAGAGTCTCTTGAAATTTTTTTCAACCACAATAGCAACAACCTCCAGATAGCACTGAATTAATAACACCTGAACCTACTGCTTGCCTGATGCTTTTGATGATGATGATGATGTAAAAACAGCAGTTACACACAGCAAACGAGATCACTATGCTGGATTTCGTATTATATCACTAGTTGGGCACTTCCCAAGCACCTAGGACTGTGTGATGTATCGGCGAATTATGCGAGCAGACCCCAGTAAAGTGGCTTTTTGTAGTTGGCAGATGGATATTTTGTCAATGCCAATGATTTTTAGGTGCCTGCTGAGATCCTCTGGCACCGCGCCCAGTGTGCCGAGGATGACTGGGACCACTTTCACTGGTTTTTGCCAGAGTCGCTGAAGTTCAATTCTCAGATCTTCATATCTGGTGAGCTTTTTTTCCCAACTGCTTCTCTTCAATTCTGCTGTCACCTGGAATAGCAACGTCAATGATCCACACCTTCTCTCTCTCAACAATTGTAATGTCAGGGGTGTTATGCTCCAATTTTCTGTCGGTCTGAAGCCTGAAGACCCAAAGTAGTTTTGCCTGTTCATTTTCAACAACTTTTGCTGGCTTGTGATCCCACCAGTTCTTTGCCACTGGCAGATGAAACTTTTGGCACAAGTTCCAGTGGATCATTTGTGCTACAGCATTGTGTCTCTGCTTGTAATCAATTTGTACGATCTTCTTGCAGCAGCTGAGTATATGGTCAATTGTTTCTTCCACTTCTTTGCAGAGTCGGCACTTTGGATCTTCTCCTGATTTTTCAATTCTGGCTTTGATGGCATTTGTTCAAGGCTGGTTCCTTTTTCAATGTTCCATTTGTAAGCCAAGACCAGGTCTTTTCCATGTCCACTTTGCCTTCGATTTTCTCCAAGAACTGTCCATGCAGTGCTTTATTGCGCCAGCTGTCCATTTGGCATTGAATTGCAGTTTTCTGGTACTGGTTCTTGGTTTGCTGCACTTTGAGAAGCTTCAATCAAAGCTGGTTCTTTGCTTTCTGTCACGTAATCTGCTAATGCATGCTTCTCTTCTTCCACTGTTCTAAGTTTTAATCCACCTTCATTCCATTTTTAGCATAAAAGGTACCCATCAGTAAAGTGGCAAGCTGTTTTTTCTCTAACATTATCTAACTCAGTAAATCCATCTCTTGCCTAGATAATGTGGAAAGAAAATGATTAGTCGGCGTTTAGTGATGTGTTCTCTGAAGGTAGACTGAAGCTGGTTCAAAATTTAGATGTTAATAGAACACCCCTTCACCACCTCAGAGTGCCTTCTAACAGGACTTTCCACCCATCTGTGGTGCTGGAAGGGTAGCTTGATAAGAACAGGGTTGTGCAGGATTTCCCTCTTTCTAATAGGGAAACAATGGAGAAATCATGGAGAAATCAAATATACAAGATTCAGAAGAGTAACACAACTACTGACTAGCACTGCTTTTTGCTGGTCCATACAATTTTGCATGCAAAAATGTTTATTACCATGCTGCAGTATAATTAAAATCCCAGTTCCAAGAAGGGAAAGTGTATGTATTAGTCTACACTTTCTTCATCTATGTTATGGGTGAAATTCCACTTCCAGCATTCTTTGCATAAGATCCGGGAAATATCTACTACTGACTCATAGCTCTGCCGTTGTGAAAACAAGAAGAGACTCCTAGATGAACCCTGCTCATTTCTGGAAGCAAACCGCCTTCCCAGAGATAAAACTATAGAAATGCACACATGCCTGAACTAATGCATTACTGTAGTGTGAGCGCATCAGGGTACCACGGGATCTAAACTATGAGTAAGCAATGCCTAAGAAGGTCAATTTACACTACAATGCCCAAAACAATAGAAAAAAATGAAGTAGATCTTTGTGAATCTCCATGAATTGCAAGCTGTAGTTGCCACCAGCTTCTAGCCACTATAGCGAGGGATGATCGGAATTGCAGTCCTGCGACATGAAAACTCTTATCTAGTTTGCAAAGAAAAGGAAAGAGGGCACACCGCTGTTTTTAGTTAGAAATGCCAGAGAACTCTGGCACAATGCTTATAGCAGATCATCAGCTCAGTGACCTGCAGGATCTGCCGCATCCAATAAGATGCCCACAGAGAAAGATTCCTTCATCGTCTGGGGTAGTGAAACAACCCTGCGAGGAACCTTTTCCCAACGCAAAGCCCAAACCTGCCTCCCTGAAAATCCCACTCAACTCACTGCATAAACTTAAATATGTTATTCTACTCTTAAATGCGTTCCGCACTCAGTTTAACACGTTTATTTCTTAGCCATGGTATTTTAGATTATTATGTATTAAGGGTATTTTATCATGTTATATATTAAGCTTTATTATTGCTGTTGTTCTTGCATTTTTGTACAGCCCTTTGATGGAAAGGGTGCTAGACATAAATGTTGTTGTCCTGCTCACGGTCCTTAAGTTGCTGGTCTTTAGAGGCATTCTGTCTCCTGGGTGAAAGGAAGTCTCACGCTATTATTAATATGGTCACACTTAAGCTTTAATCCAGCTTCAGTACACTTTCAGAGTGAGAGAACACCTCAGCAAAGTGATAAGCTGTTTTCTTTCAGTGTTTTCCCCCCTTACAATATGTTGGATACTAGATATTGCCAAAGTTACTGTATTTTTTTTTTTGAGATGCAAAAATGCTGTTATTTAAATGACTTCTATGCACGAATGTTAAGAATTTCATTTGTACATTTGCAAGTTTGTTTTTTAAGCATGGTGTCCACTGATATTCAGGGACTGGTGCTTCACTGTTTTAGAATATTTATTAATAAAAAAAACATACAAAACTCAGAAAATCCACCTTTGGGATAATGTGGGAAGAAAATTACTGGTCACTTTCCTGAGGTGTTCTCTTGCTCTGAAGGTGGGCTGAAGCTGGATTAAACCTTAGGGGTGACCACAGCCCTTATCACAGTTTAATGAAGCTCTTTTAGGGTGTTTTTCCACTTAGCACTCAAGGACCCATTAAAGATCCTTAATGGATCCTTAATGGGTACTCTAGTGCTAGTGGGGAAAAAACCAAGCACTAGAGTATCCATTTAGGACCCATTAAGGGCTCATTAAAGACCTTAATGGGTCCTTAGTGGGTCCTCTAGTGCTAAGTGGAAAAAAACCCCTAGAACTAGAGTACCAATTAAGGACCCATTAAGGAATCATTAAGGACACTTGATGGGTCCTTAATGGGTCCTCTAGTGCTAAGTGGGAAAAAAGCCTAGAACTAGAGTACCCATTTAGGACCCATTAAGGACTTATTAAGGACCCTTAATGGGTCCTCTAGTGCTAAATGGAAAAAAACCCTAGCACTAGAGTACCAATTAAGGATCCATTAAGGGTCTCTAGTGCTAGGGTCCTCTAGTGCTAAGTGGAAAAACACCCTTAGTGGCTAAACGTATCGAATTCCGCGGACTGAGTGAAACTCGATTTCCCTTCCTAGGTAGACGGTGGAGCAGTTTGCTTTTTAAAAGACCATAACCCCTTGGTTACAGTTACAGTCCAAAACCGAAACGTTTTCCAATTCGGCTCCCAGATCACGTCTCAGTTCCCAATTGCAAACTATCCTGAAACACAAATAAAGACACGGCGTAGCATTCCAGCCTGAGGAAGGACACGCAACGTCACTTCCTGCCTCAACGACAGTACCCATCTAGGGCATGTCTGTTGCCTTCTCTGTGGCTGCTTCGCTCGCCTATAAAGACTTAAGTGTCGTTCTAGGCGGCGGGAGGTTGCGTGCCTCTATGGCCGGTTGAGGAGAGTCAGCTGGGAGGGGGGAAGGAGAAGGTGGGCCTGGATGGCAGGCTGCTGTGCGTGAGGGGAGGTTGACTCTCTCTGGGGCTGCTGGAACTGGCCGTTGGAAATCGGGCTCCGAGGGTTGCCGGGAACGGCAGGGGAAGATAAGAAGGCGCAAGAGGCGACACGGCGTCTGTGGGAGTAAGTGCTGAGAGTTTGGGGAGCTACAGGGATCCTGGAGTGTCTGTTCCCGAAGAAGTGTGTTATGACCGGTAGTGTTGGAGGCTGCCCCTTCCTTCTTCTTGGAGTGCCGCCCCGCTCCCCTCTTCGGAATAGCTTCCTGGCAGGCAGGCAGGAACCCCACAGGTCTGTTCTCCTCCCATGCCGACTCCCCGTGCCTTAATAACAGCAGGGAAGGCCCTTCTGGTTGTATCACCATCTTCAGTAGTCAAAAGGGTGGGGATCCGGGGTAGGGCCTTCTCAGTGGTAGCCCCCAGACCATGAAACGGACTCCTGTCTTGACATGAGCCAAGCACCATCACTCTATGATACGTTCAGGAGGTCAGTGAAGATGTACCTAACCAGTTTGGTCTAGTGCTTGGCGAGCCGGACTCTTATCTGGGAATATCCGGCTCGATTCCGCCCTCCCCCATGAAGCCAGCTGGGTGACCTTGGGCTAGTCACAGCTCTCGTCTGAGCTCTCACAAACAACCCACCTCACAGGGTGTCTATTGTGGGGAGAAGAACAGAAACCTTTGTCAGCCACTTTGAGTCCCCTTGAATGGGTAAGAAAAGCGGGGTAGAAAAGCCAACTCTTCTTCTTCTTTAGCTAAGCAAGCAGCTTCTCTTCCCCACTTTCTGCCTGTTATTTATTTAATAATTTGTTTATTTAAGAATTTATATTTGTCCCCTCGCCAAAAGGCCCCAGGATGGATCACAGAAAAAATAAAAAATGTATAATACTTGGAGCATTCTTAAAAAATATTTTAATCCTTCCTCCGTCTAGAAACACCCAGAGGGAGCTAAACATCAAAGGCATGGGTGAAGAGGTGTGTTTTAACCAGATGCCAAAAAACATAGGTTGTAGATGGCTGATAGACCTCCAGAAGGAGGCTGTTCCAGAGTGAGAGCCACCACAGGAAAGGCCCTCTTGTGTTATCCCTGCCCCTTGCACCTCAGAGAGGAGGAACTCCAAGAAGATCTTCTCCTTTTGATCCCCATACACATGCTGGTCTGTATAGGAGAAGACACTCCTTCAGATAACCAGGACCCAAGCTACTGTTGATTTTAGTTTGTTCAATTTATATTTTGCTTTTATTGCTTTAATCCTCCCTGTGGCCTTTGAGTATATAGAAAAAACTAACTAAATAAATAAATAGCAATGGGAAATGCAGAAAATCGTGAATGGACCAGTGGGCCATCTGTGTGTTCTGTATATATGTCTTCCAGAGTTCAAGGCCCTGAGAACTTTCAAGACTGAGTGGGGATTTAAGGAACTTGCTTAGTTCATATCTATTTGTGTCTAAAATGCTTTTGCTGAAACGGTGATAGTAAATCTGTATTTATTAATTGATTCCTTATTGGCATGCTAGGACCCTGAGAAGCCTGTTTCTTGTTTAAGAGGGCATTTGGACAACTGTGCATTCAGCCAGTCCAGCATGATAGTGGTACTAACAGGCAGACTTCAAAACAGATAGGTTTGCTTTTGTCGGGTTTTAATTGACTTTTAAAGAGGATTAGGTTTTATTTATTTTAATTGTTTACTTTTGTTATGCATTCTGGGATCTTAAGGTACAACAAAGGTGATAAATAAATAAAGTACAAGAATAGACTTTTGGGATTTGGTTAAAGCATTGATCACCTTTTGTTAAAAGGAAGGCCTTAGGCATGATGGTGTCCAGGAAAATGTGTAGTTCCCCTCCTTAAGAAAATAGTTACATTAAAAATAGTTTAAGTAATTATCATTTATGTACCAAAAAGGTAGAGAGGTATGTCTGGATGCCAAAGGTTTTTTAAAAATGTATCTTAACTCATTTTGGTAGTTTTAAACATTAGTTTATTTACCTATTTCTGAGGGAGAATATTCCTATTTGTATTTATTTGTTTTCTAGTTTGTTTGTATTTTAAAACATTAGAACTTGAGGTCATCCTGTGAAAACAAGTGGCAGGAGATTCAGAACAGACAAAAGGGAAAATATAGTTAAATTATGAAACTTACTACCACCAGGTGCAGCGCTGGACCAACCTGGCTTGCTTTAAAAGATTAATTAAACATATGAAGGATAAAGCCGTCAGTGAATACTGGATCCGGTTGGCTATATACTGCCTGAAGGCTAAAATAGATTTTGTCTAAAAACTGTTAAGTAACAGTAATGAGATAATCTGTTGCTTTCTTGGTCTGCTTGTGAATATTCTTCCTCTAATCTTTGGATAGCTACTGAAAAAAGAAAAAAAACAGCAGGGGTTGAGAGAGCCCTTGCTTTCCTTTTAAGATCAGGGTTTGGCTAAGGAGAATGGAAGTTATAATCTAAAAGAAACCATTACTAATTTTGGTTAAGATTTTTGTATTATTTGGCTCAGGATAGGATCCTGTAAAAATATGTAACTTATTTATTTATTTATTTTATTTCTAATATACTTTTTTCTTATTTGTGTTACATGTATTCTCACATGACTGGTGATTAAGATTAAAAATCCTTTGTAAATTAGGAAGAAAAACCCTTAAAGTGTTCCTTTAAAAAAAAAAAAGCTTTTTTCCCCTGGAAGAGGGTATTTCTAGTACAAAGTCCAGTAGGAACTTTGTCCTATCAGAAGCTAATTGATAGGTTTTCAGAGGTCCAACTATGTCCCCAGGAGTTGACCCTCAAGTTTATCTTGCATATTTTCCAAGGAGTATCAGGTTGTATTCCCTCCTCCTTATTTCTCCACTAGCATTATAATGTTCAGTATGGGATTTTCAGCCAGGTCTGGGATACTTCTGTTATGACTCCTTCTTAATTTTCCCATGCCTTCCTCAGGATCAAAAGCAAGACTTTGGGAAACCATAGCAAAAGAGTGGTAATGTAATCAGCAAAAGACACCAGGGCCAAATCCCTTCCATAAACTGAGGCTATTTTTGTTCCCTTTCAGGTGCTGATGGAATCGCTTTTTGTGACCCTTCAATTCTGACGTGCTGCCATAAAACATTACCAGGTTGTACGTTCTCCGACAGGCAGGCTGCTGCTGTTTTCAGTGATGGCTCCGCAGTTCCGCAGTTATGTTTGGGATCCTGCGCTTATCCTTTCCCAGATTGTGCTGATGCAAGCAATTTATTACAGTTCCCTGGGACTTTGGTTGGCTCTAGTGGATAGCTTAGTTCAAAACAGCCCTTCTCTTGACCAGATTTTCAGCTATGAGGTAGGAAATTCTTAGTTTGTGCACAGATACAAGAAAATCTTGACCAATAAGAGATTCTGAGAGCAAACATTGCCGGCTGCTGTTACTGTTCTGTGGAGCTTCCACCTTAAATGACCAAAGAAACTCTGTACTCAGCCTTAAAAACCTTTCCTTCTGCAGAAGGGTGCTTAGGTGGAAGGAAACCTGCAGCGGGGGAAGGATGAAAAATAATTTGATAGTACAAGCAGTTCCCCTTCTGCTTGATACAAGGGTGTGTTCTCACTTATGAATGGGAGTAATATGGATACAGATGTGTATGGACACATTTAGATGCTGATTCAAAGCACGTGAGCCTGCCAAAGAGGGCACCTTTATGTGACTCACGAGATGTACCTGTGCAGTGCATGATGATGCATGCTACTGCCCCACCCATGGAGGGGATCATCTGCACTTCGGCAGATGGGTACGTTCCCCTGCACTGCTTGAATGTGACTCACCTCCTTGTGAGTCATGTAAAGGTTCCTAAGAAGAGCCGGGGGTTGTTAATCCTGGGCCTCTAACTGCGGTTCGTGCTTTTGCAGTTTGACACAACCCTATAAATAACAAAATGTGTTCTGTAGGGATGCTTAGCCTGGTACAATCTCTCAGTTTGTGTTATACTTTGTCAGCTTTCTTGGCTTTGAAAAGGCAGGAAGTGTGCTTGCACAACATGCAATTCTGTTTTTCTTCTTTGGAAAGCAGAACTGATCAACTTTGGGATTCTGTGAAGTCTGCCCCCTTGCAGCCTGTTGTCTTCAACAGACTTCATGGTAAACTGACACATTTTATGCATCAGAACTAGGGATGTGCATGAATATTTCTAACATTCAAAATGTGTATGAATTTGGACATTTGTATTCAAATTGAATGTTGGCACATTCAGAGATTGACATTTGAATTCTAATGGAATGTTTTGATACATTCATATGAAGCTTCGTATGAAATTTGTATGGGATTCGTATAGGATTCAGCATTCATATCGAATTTGAATCCCACTACATTTGAAGGGAAATCCGTTTGAATGAATATGGATTTTCTTGCATTCAGTTCAATACAAATCAAATACAAAAAAAAATGTGTCAGAACTGAATTGGCTTTCTTAAAAATTGTGTAGGACACCTATCAGAAGTATTTTTTAAAAACCTGCAAGATGAGTGGGGTGTGGGGTGTTTGTTTTTAATGATGCTAGAGTAATTTAGTTCCGAGCCAGGAAAAACTGTGAGTTAATGTGCTCTGGTAGGAAGCCAGTGAACCATTAATATCATCCGTAACTTGATTTAATATTATTAATGAAGCAGGTACATATGGAACTTAATAGATGCTGGCTAGCAGCCATATGTGTAAAACCTTTAGCTGTTCGGTTGTACTTTAAATTATTCATATTAGAAGTTAATTGTGAAGAGTCAAATATAGGGTGTTTTTCCACTGTCACTAGAAGTACCCATTAAGTACCCATTAATGGTTACAAAAATGCCATTATGTACCCACTAATGGGTACTTAATGGGTACTTCTAGTGACAGTGGAAAAACACCCATATAAGACTATAGAGTATCAGATGGGGAGGAAGATCTCCTCTCCAAAACACGTTAAGATTGGTATCAGGAAATCACCTACAATTCAAACTGGATATTATGTAATGCCATTAGCCGTAATGTGTATGTGTAAATCCCTGCTGATTTATTTGATTCAGTCTTGATTGCTTTTGTAGGTTTGTTTAAACATGCATGTGTAAATCTGCAGTCTTGGACAAAGAGTCCCATTCATTGCATCACTGTAATTGGGAAAATAGATCCGGAGCTGGTTTCCAATCTTTCCCATTGGCTGTCTTATCTTTATAATCTCGTATAGGTTTTGGGATTCTCTACCTCTCCGGGGAGACTTGCCATGATGGCTTTTATCCTAAATGCGCTCACCTGGTAAGTAAGCATTTGAATATTCATTTTACTACCATTAACCACTTTTTTCCTCATTATCCATAATACCTTCTATAGTAATTATAAGACTATGCTCCTTATCTTTTGGGGAAGCCACCCTCCTAATTCCTTCCCTCTATGAAGTTCATTGGCTACTTTGTGGTGACTCCTAAGTTTTGGAATAGCTCCCCCTCAGAGATTTGCCAAGTTCCGGTCCTACACATTTCTTGGTGCCAATTGAAAAAAGTTTTATTGAAATAGGCAGTTGATTGATATTGTTTTTGTCCTCAGCTTTCATTTATTTATTTATTAAACTTATATAATGTTGATTTCAGAAGACTCAGCACTGTTTATAAAAAAATTAATAAAAAACAAGAACAAATTAGTGTTTAAATTATTTTAAGAAGTAGTTGAACTTTTCTCTCTTTGATTGTTTATTTAATTTATACATTTTTGTACATTTTTAAAAATTTGTTCATTACCATGAGTCTCTGGTGATGAACACTCTCCTATTTATTTAAAACAATTATTAAACTATTCTGCTAAATAAAATAGGATGAGAAGAAGAGAGCATTCATAAGAAAAACTGAAGTTGCTAAAGAAGTATTTCAAAAGCATCCAGACATACAGGAAACAAGTCCTGAGGATGCCAAGATGGCAGGCAGAGCCCCTGAGTACATACTTGGCATTTGTTAAGTTCCTGAGTTCCCCTGTTCTTACTTCCCAAGAGAGGCAAACAGAGGTGGTACACACAACATGCCCCTAGTATTTTCCCTTCTCCATTTACCAGCAGTGTTAAAATTTTGAAATAAAAGCTTGCCAAGTGCTTCTTTATGTGGCCACTGTGGAGTGAACTAAGCCCTCCCCAAAGTTAACCAGGAGGTGCTAGTTGTCTCCCAGACAGCAGCTCTTTTGGGTGTGGCATTTAAGTGGGCATGGTGCTGGGTCCATCACTGTGGCAGTCTTTGGGCATGCACCAGATATTGCCATGGCAATCCCACTTGTCCTGCCTTGCCCATCTGGACCTCAAGTGCTCCTGGCCTAATTTGGGGTTTACCAGCATTTGAAGAACAGATGGCCACCACCACGCTGGGTCTTTATCTAACCGGTACAATAGAATTAGATGCACTACTTTTAATGGGGAATTTTGAATAGCTTTCTGATGCTGAATACTTTCTCCTCCAGATGTTACAGTTTCAAATAATTTCCCGCACTCTTCTCTTTCTACAGTGCCTTGGGCTTGCTGTATTTTATTCGTCGAGGAAAGCAGTGTCTGGATTTTACAGTAACTGTTCACTTTTTCCACTTATTGGGCTGCTGTATTTACAACTCGCACTTTCCAACTGCATTAACGTGGTGGCTCATACATACTGTCTGCACAGCTCTCATGGCTGTGATTGGGGAGTACCTATGCATGCGAACAGAACTGAAGGAAATCCCACTAAATTCAGCCCCTAAATCCAATGTATAGACTCCGAGAAGTCCTTTGTGTTTCCATTGGCTTGGTGCTAAGATGTGGTACGTGCAAATGCAATGAAAAAAAAACAGGTGCATTCCAGCTGCAAAGAATTAACCAGAAGAAAACTGTTTGGGATGTCTCCTTGGGGCCACTTTGAACAAAGCAGGTTTTGATGTAGCACACCTTATCACTTTCACGTCTGTTTTGCTCAAATGGCAAGAGATTGGATTCCGTGGTGGACAACAAAATGTATGAATAGAAGTAGAAAATTGACTGTTTTTGTGAGGTTTGCACTGGACTGTGGTGAATATTCTCTGGACAGCTCTTCTGCTCCTATTCTAGACAGTTGGCTTCAAGTAACGCACAGTGAATGTTTCACTTTGCTTTCCTACACATCTCCAGTACTGCATCTCTTCTGTGCTTTTCTTCTGCGGATGCTTTGGAAGAAAAATAAAAGTGGTTATCCAGATTAGGAGAAAACGATGGCATATTTCTCACTTGGCTGCTGTGATTCCAGAGGGATTGGACAAAGGCAAAGAAGAAAATGACTGTATTTATTAGATTGAAAAACTTTTTTTGTATGTGAAATCATAACAGAAGACTTAATTTTCCATTGCGGCATTATGCTTTATTGATCAGGCCAGACTACAGTGTTCCTTTGTATGACAACAGGAAAGGAAACGGAACCATTGGAGAGGAATATTATTCAGGAAGACATGCCTCCAGAATTTCAAAGATGTCACTGCAAAGAATTGAACAGCATGCAGCAAGTTGGCCAGCCTGTCAGCCTCGATTTCTAGCACAATGGGCTTCTTACAGCTGGATATGTTTCAGATGAGCCTTTTTCTATTATAGAATTGCTGTGAATGTAGTGTTATGAAGATTCAGGCCTTTCCCCCTGATCATCACATCTAGTATTTATAACAAAGACATTCTTTTTCTCTTAGAGTATACTGTATGGAACACAAAGACAGAAAAAAATTACTTAGTTTCTGAAGTGAATCCCATCAAGAGCAACATATCCTGCATGCAACTTCAGTTGTCTCATGAGATCAGAGGCCCAAGGAACAGGATGTGTCTTTCAGTCAAAACCTCTCTTTTTTGAAGAGGAGAGTTATCATTTAATGTGTAACAGGCCCAAGTATAGCTGTTGCTAAAACTGTCCCATTTTTAACAATGAACTCAATTCCTTTCAGCCGTGCTACTGAGCTTTTCTTTAACTATTTATGTACAATGGTAGTCATTTGTATAAGTTATATTGGTAAGTTAATGCTTGGTTTGTAACAATTACAAAGATGATTTTGCAAATAGAATTAAAAAATCACCCAAAACACTTCTTATGGTTTCCATTGATCTTAATGCAGAGATACTGTTGTTGATCTATTTTATACTGGTTTTATTCAAGATAAAATCTCCTTGGCATCATCAGATTTGGATACACAGTAGCCCTTGCCTTGTTGTGATTAAGGGGCATGTTGAGCTTTCATTCCTTGTCTTGCATTAAGAAGCAGGGGTATGGTATATGTTAGAGGGAACCCCTCTACCATTACCTGAAGCTGCTACTTATGGAGAGGAAATGGGGCATTTGAACTTCCTGGCCCTTTCTGCACTATCATTATTCCAAACTACATCCTGGAATAGGGACCTGGCATCAACATTCTGCTGCAGAACCCTGTTCCAGAATATAACACAGAATAAGGCTCAGTGCAGAAAGAACCCTTGACGCTGTGCAACTTTTCTCTATCACGAGAACCTTATATACCAGGTTCTGCACCTCTCTTAAGGACAGCATCAGTATTCCATCCCATTGAATCTACTGAAAGAATGCTCGTTAAACCATGCTGTGTATATGGCAATGGCATCATCCCTTTAGTTGCATATCATTGCTTGACCACTGGATGGCACTTCACCCCTTTTTGTATCAGCTTTTAAAGCTAGAATTGGTCTCGGAGATTATACTATAAAGCAGGGATATCTAGCCTGCGGGACTCCAACTATTAGGGGGTTGCTGGAATCAACGGGAATTTGCACCTAACACATCCACATGAACAGAGGGGGCGTCTACATGGTACTTTTTTGTCTCTCTATTGTCCCTCTATTGCAGCAGACTTTAAAAATGCCGTTCAATTCCAAATTAATCATCCCCATGAGGCTCAGCAAAATGCATCTACCATCCCCACGGAAGCGTGTTTTCTTTGCCTGCATCTTTTTCTTCCCAACCCCTCTCTGGTTGATAGAGTGCCAGTGGGAACAGGGAAGGACTGTGATCTGTGCAGCCACAACCAGAAAGACAACCCCCGACATATCCAAAAGAAAAATAGCCATTAGTATTCACAAGTTCTCTGTCCATCTCCCCTGCCTGCAAAACCCACCAGAAACATTTATCACTTTGGGATCCAGAGCTTGCTTCCAAAGATAGTGATTTCACTGTAAAAATCCACCCTGTACAGCAGCAGTTTCACTGTAGCAATCCACCCACTTCACACCTGATAACAATATTGCAATTCTGCGCAATTCTGGCTCTTTAAAAGTTCTGACCTTTAGAAAGGGAAATGAAGGAAAGGTGCTGCAGTTCTGGGAGATGTGTGAATGTTTAAGGCTGTGTATGCAGGCGGCAGTGGCAGCAGAGCCAGTGTGCTTTTTTCGGAGATCTTGTGAGTAACATAATGAATTGCTTCCACAAGATCTCCGTCCGCCTACTGTTTTCTTGCATTCAGTATAGATCTTGAAAACTGGATGTGGATGAGAGGCAAAAAGAGAGAGAGAGATGATTTTATATGAAGAGAAAATGAGGGAGAAGGCTGAAAAAAAGAGGAAAGATGGGACCATGGCCGGCAATCCCCGCCCCCAATTCCCCGGGAGCATCTCCATGCTCAATACTACTAAAAAAACCCGTGGCTTCCAAAAAGTGCGCAGGTAGTCTTGTTTAAGGGGGGGGTCTTTCTTCCATGCATTTTCCTCCTTCCTTTGTGGCGCTGGAAGCCCGGAGAAAAGCCGTGCATGGAGAAGAAACATGGCAAAAGAAGCTTTTTAATGTGTTTTTTATTGCATGTAGATGCCTCCATGACGAAAAATCGTAACTGTGGACCTGTTTGTACTTACCAATTGGAGCAGTTCCGTCCACTCACTGGTCAGATCTGTCCACACTCTGCCACCACCTTGCAGTGGGATAACCCATCCCTGAAGCAAACCAGCTGTGGACTGTAAAAAAAAGCAGTCCACAGCTTTACCAGGAAGGGCTAGCTGTCTCCCAAACAGCAGTGTCCATGTTCTCTTCAAGGTGCAGTGTGGCAAGTGGGTGTGGCAGCACAACTGCAGCTGCACAGTTGTGTCCAGCATCCAGATTATCATGGCAATGTCCAAATGTATGCCAGATTTTGCAATGGCAATATGGCCTTCCCTGGCCTGGCCATTCACACTTCAAGTGCTACTGGCCTTTTCTAGAACTTGAAGTGTGGATGGCTGCCACCACGCTACTACCTTGCCTGACTGGTATGGTATTCTTATATCTTACCAGGCAGGTAAGTGCAAAAAGGTTCTGTGATACCTAAACCAATAGTATCCCTGTCTCTTATGAAACTGCTAAATGTTGTTTCCTTTTCTCTAGTATTGATAATCAAGGGCTCTTCAAGACTCCAGGTTGCTTCTAAGGCTGCCTGAATTACTTTAAAGCAGAGATACTAAAGGATCAGCGAGAAAAAAAAATCTCATTTTTTATTTGGCAGGCTTATATTTATTCAACTTTGCTTCTCAGCTGAAAAAAATAAGATGATGCTATTACAAAGATCAGTGATAAGACAGTCCATTCCCTGATATTTACATTAAAAATTCCTCTTACTAAAACATTATCACAGAACCAGTAGATTGTGCCTGCTACCAGAGTTAGTGGTTGAGTATGAGCAAGAAGTATTTCCCGTTTTTTTAGAAAAGCTACCATTTGTTAAGCTTAGCATAGTAGTTGTATGCAATAATCTTTGAAAAGCAAATACATGCTTAATGCTAAGTAATACTCTTTATTTGTACTAACAGCATTCCTAAAGTAATGGGCAGACATTCAAGTTATGCAGAACTCTCCTCTGGTTGAAGACATGTTTTAAGATGACAGTGGAGAAAATCTTTGCAGATATAACTGAGGTGTGGAATTGGGCTTGTGGCAAAGTTTGTAAGGTGCACAGATGCATGCTGGGATGTGGGAAGCCAAAAAAAACCCTCTTCTTGTGGCAGTGTTTAACCAAAAGCTGCATCACAAATTGGAATTTGTAACTGCAGTTACTCAATTTTAAAAGCCTGTTACAAGTTGATTTTTGTAACAGTTGTAAATTTGAGTGATTGTGCACACCATGTTTTAATATTTCTTTCTTTGCATCATTCTGGGATTGTTAGAACTGTGCAATTACTGATTTTACTTGTTAATTAAGAAAAAAATGTACTGGCCAATGAAAGTCATGTTCCTTAGTGTAAATGCCCAGCTGACTTTCAGGAACTGCAACAGGTAATTTGGCAGCTCCCTTTTAACCATATCCTTGCAACCAGAAAGGCAAGAAACCCATTCTTTAGGAAAAGTATGGAACAAGGAAACCCATACAAAAGACAAAGGATCCATTTGTAGTTTCCATTTTAAATATAATCAGTGTAATGCTGGAGTTAAACCACAAAATAAAAGTAAACGTTTCTTACATTGATTTTGGTTTTTAATGCTCTTCCTCTCTCCTTTAACCACTCTCACTGTATTCTACCTAGAGTACTTATTTAAAAAACTAAAGTGGGTGTTCATTGAATACATTCACTCTAACCAGAGTACTTTCTGACCTGCTTTTCTAGAGCAATGTGCATTAATCAGGAATTATTGGTACGACTTTGTCTGGTCTGACATACGTATTACAAAGATGACATAGAATAATATGCTGCTCTTTATGCAAAAAATCTGAATGCCACCCTATCCTTGAATTTTTCTACCCTGGACGTAATGGGGTTTATTTCTGAGTAATTAGCCTAGAATTGAACTATGAATCTTCATGAAATCTACAGTGCTTCTAAGCTCTGTTGCTGTTGTAGAGTCTCTCAGCAAACATGATTTCATCCATCTTTGCTAAATTCTATTGTGATTAGAAGTGGTGAAAGTCAGTGACGTTGCTAAGATAGACTTGAATGAGGGATGGGCTGGATCATTTGGAAATTTAAAGGAGAACTGAGAGCGATAACTAATATGGTAGGAACATAGTTCGAAGTAATGTAATTCCAAAGTAACCATCCACAGAACCATGTTGGCCTCTGGTGGCTATTTACAGCCTAATTTATTTACAGCATTTATATCCATTTGCGCAAATGAACCCAAACTGATAGACACCTCTCTTTTTCCTTCTGTGCTAGTGTAGCTGGTGAGAACTCTTGATCAAAAGATTTTAAAAGCATCATGTTCTGTAAAGATGACACTGGAAAACAGAAAACTGTCTTTAACTGAAACAGAATAGTGCCCCCGGTATCTTATATATATTTATATCCCATCCTTTACCTGAAGGTTCCAGGGTGGATTGCGACAATATAAAGAAAAAATATATAGGGTAATCTAAAATATGTATAAAATATAATCCATCCACCCACCTTCCCTTCCTAGTGTGACAATACCATCTATAGCAGACAAGCTCAACTGTAGGCCTCTGAATGTTTGAGAGATGCAGAGTGAATCCCAGTGAGCTGCACAAATGGAAGCTTGTAACATGTGAAAGGCTACAGTTTAGCCATCACCAATGCCAAATTTTTCAGACAGGGGTTTCTCTTAGTACTAGTTGAAAAGATTATGGACTGAACCTAGGATCTTTTGCGAATAAAGCATATGTTTTGTGGTTAACCTTAATGGTTCTTCTTCCTTTCCTTCCTTCAGGATACAGAGTCATAAGAACATAAGAGGAGCCCTCTTGGATTGGGCCACAGCCCATCTAGTCCAGCATCCTGTCTCACACAGTGACCCACC
>MTQE01003428.1:19791034-19827508 GCA_014337955.1 Aspidoscelis marmoratus | reverse complement strand
ATTATTATTATTATTATTATTATTATTATTATTATTATTATTATTTGTTACAAATTATTCATGCACTATAGTCAAGTTAAGTGACTGATTTTTAACTTTCCAACTCAAGTTTAAGAATTACGAAGATATGTTTGAATTGTGTTGCCTGAGCTTAGCAGTGTTTTTTTTAAGCAGGAGGGCATTTGCTCTGGGCTCTCTAGGGAATCCAGATTCTTTAAAATCAGGTCCCCTCTTAAATTCTGTTTTTCAATAGACCTAGACATTGAAGCCCCATTTCATAGCTGAGGTTTTCTAATCTCCTGATCATTTTGGTTGCACTTTTAAACATTTTTTTTCCAGTTCCACTGTATGCTTTCTGAGGTGTCGTGGTCAGAATTGTGCACAATATTCCTAATGTGTTATCACATTAGATTTATAAAGAGGCACAATTATGCTTTGCAGATTTATTTTCTATTTTCTTGCTAGTTATTCCTCACATTGAATTTGCTTTTTCACTGATGCTGTGCACTGGGTTGACACCTTCACTGAAGAACCCAAAATCCATTTCTTTGTCTGTTGCAGAAAACTCAGTCCTCTTCAACTTATATGTCTCACACGTTGGCCTACCAATTGCTTTTGGGCATCTTCAAGCACATGATGAGGAGCCCTGTTGAATTGGGCCACCAGCATTGTTCTAGTTCAGCATTCTGTCTCACAGTGGCCCACCAATTGCAGAAGATATGGGCAAAACTTTCACATGCTCTCAGTCCTCTGCAAATGGCCTTGAGGGGCATTCCACCTGTCTCTCTAACCCCGAGGCAGTACCTAGCCTAGTAGCCATTGATACACCTGCCCTCCATGAATTTATCTGATCCTTCCTTGAAGCCATTCAGACTGGTTGCTGTCACTGCCTCTTCTGGTAGTAAATTCCATAGACTAATAAACTCTTTAGGTAAAAAAAATGCTCCCACTTGTCTGTCCTAACTCTCCTACCCATCAGCTTCATAAGAGTGTTCCCAATGAACTTGGATGACTAGAGATTTGAACCCTGATCTCCCTAGTCTTAGTCTAATGCTCCAGCATCTGCACAACTGCTGCTTGGATTCTCTGTTTATAGATTGATCTAAATTCTAGCTGGCAGAGGCTGAAAGAAACCATTTTTACCAGTTCTTTATTTTATTGCTTTTGCACCACATCTTATGCTGCTTTAAGGCCATTCCTACGCCCTCTAAGTAGAATGATAGAGCATGAGGATCTGCAAGTAGAAAGGAACCAGAGCTTCATGTTGAATTGAATGCCACTCAGTGGACACTACAAGTAGGAGCAAACCTAGCAATCCAGTATATGTTTCCAATTACATTGAAAAGTGGGTCTTCTTTGGGCTTAACATGCAGATATGGCTTAGCTACCCAGTTTACATCATGGTATTACTTCAGAAAATGTAGTTTCTTAGCAGATACTTTGATAAGAATGTGGTTTGTCCTGTGGCCTTGGTGCATTGGCTGCTTGTGGTGGAATGCCTGTTCACTAGGGTCTGAAAAACTAATAGGTGGTTAGGCATCTGCTTGTGAGACATGCTTCCCTCCTCTTCTAAAATTACAAAATACTTGGTAAACTAAGTTCAGTGATTTTGATTGGTAGCATGATATCAAATCCGTGTGTACATGTGTTCATCTGCTGTGCATACAGGAAGTCCCAGATTTATGACATTTCCTGGCAAAAGCCAAAGAAAAACTGTCTCCGTGTATTGGGAGGGGAAGAGAAATGACAAATTTATTTATTTCTGTCCAACCCTATACTTGAAGACCCCAAGTGGATCCAATAAAATCACTATAAAAACAGATAAAACAAATTAGCTAAAATCGTAATAGTATATGCATTGGAAGGGCATTCTCTTCTCTCAGCCAAGGTGTATCTCTTTACCAGTTATCTGGACATATACAGTGAAATTGCCTGACACACCTCAGTGGGAGACTATTCCATAGCCTGAGCATTATCAAAGAAAGGACTTCCCCCCCTGTCTGTACCTCCCTTAACTGTTAAAGGGGTTCTGTTATCTGGTTCTGTATCTTTCTGGCCCTGGACCCAACCCCTGTGACTTCACCACCCCCACCCCATGACCTCACCACCCCACCCCTGTGACCTCAGCAGCCCCAGCCCCCATGACCTCATCTTGCCTGTGAACATCCAGCCCTGAAGTCCACCAGCTGTCACTGATAAAAACGCTAGGGAGAGGAATCATACACATAAACTGAGGAGAGGGGGGAAGTGCCTCATGAACTCCACACGTGCTGATTGACCAAAGGGGAGGTGCCTCAAAAACTCCGCGTGTGCCGAATGGCCGAATGAAATAATGGGTGCCACCCTCCACAGGACAGTTCTGCCTCCCCAGGCTCATTCGTGAGGAAGCGGAAGATCACTTGGCATTTCTGGCAGGTCTGAGTCAGTCCTGTAAAAACAGGGCTACATTTTAGGACGGTGTAATGGGTGTAGGCCGCCTTGGAATATGGCTTAGATAAAATTAATGTGAGGAACACGTCCTAGGGACCAACACAGGTTGACCAAAAACACTCATGTTACCAGGCCCCTGGTGTCAGTGCTTGATTTCCCATAATATCATTGCAACACACTCATTGCAATGCTGAAAGGATACTGCTGTGTATCTCGTCTCTGGAGGCAGCCCATGCACCTATCCACTATCTGCCTGCTGACACAATTTCTTCAGTTTTCTTCAGTTGCTGGGTTTCTCTCCATCCTCTTTCCCCCTTTCCTTGAGTTCTAAGAATATCACTTCAACCCCACTTTACGGCAAAAAGATATAAAAGTATTTAATAAGAATGTAAGCTTGAGTTCTTCCTGTTCTTGAAAACTCATGGCAACGTAGGTACCATATATGTACTGAACTGTGTCTTTAATTACTTTTTTAAAATAGCCCATATCTTGATTTTACCCAGACATGCAGCAACATCTGTAACCAGCCCTGGGACTTATTTGTGTACACAAAAATTAGGACATCCTACCTAGACAAAGCCCACTGTAGTATCTTTGATAACCATTACTAGTTATAATTAATCTTTCTATAATAAGACCAAAACAAAAATGCATGTGTAATCTCACTGGTTTGGATGTGTGTTCCAAGAATAACTTTGGGCAAGAACATCTGCAAAAAGTTCCCAACTGAAGATTTATATGGCTATCAGTTTAGGTATTCAGACTGTAGATTCAGAACCATTTAGCACTGTGACTAGTCCAAGGTCACCCAGCTGGCTTCATGGGGGAGTGTGGACTCAAACTCGGTGTTCCCAGATAAGAGTGTGGCTCCCTAGCCACTAGACCAACCTTCTCCAGTATGAACAGAACCCTGAGGAACCCCAAGGTGTAACCACCAATAAGTTGAGCAACGTTCCCCTAGCACTACCTTCTGCAGTCAGCTATCCAAGTAGATGTGAAGGCACTCCTAACTTTGAAAGTCTTTCCAGGATGATACCATAGTCAAGGGTATCTGAAGTCACTAAGAGGCCTAGCAGAGTCAGCAAGATGCCACTTCCCTGTTTCTGTCTTGTGATAAAAGTTATCCCACAAGGCAACTAAGGCAACTTCAGTCCCCAAAACAGGTCTGAACTCCAACTGAAATGGATCTGGATAATTTGCCTCATCTGAAAGTGTTTGTCCCCAGGCCTGAGTTACACTATGGAGTTGCACAGGCTTTGCATGATGGGAGGGGGCTGGGGAACAATTGTGTCAATTGTCCAAGCTGTATTTCCATGCAAACAGCAGCTAGAGCTTCACCATGCCATACCACCTGGAAAATCTCCCAGAGCCCACAGGAATCCATTAGAATCCACCAATCCATCAGCCCACCACTACCACCACCATATACATTGCAGAAGGGTGATGTACTGAGTATCTAAATCTCAACAGGAAACATGGCTTCCCAGAGAACACTCTAGCTCTACAGAACTGCAGCAGGCTCTGAGAAATGAACTTTGCAGTGGACTGTTTGCACCATGCTATCAAAATGCCCCCAGTCTACAACTTCAAAGACTGGAGAACTTTCACCCCCAACTTCTGAAGAAGACCAGGGTGGGGCCACAGCAATGTAAGTGGCACATGTGGCATCACTCTGCTCCATTCTTGGCCCACATTGACCAGCCTGGGCCAATAATGGTCTCTGCATCATGCACCAAGGAAGCTGCCGTATAGGTTTAGAAGCAGTCCTAAGGAAAGATACATGCATCCTGTCTCATATAGTGGCCCATCAATTTCTTCTGGACATTCACAAGCAGAAGATAAACCTTCACCTGTTCTCCAATCCCTGGAGATGACCTTTAGAGTGGCCCCTGGATGCAGTACTTAGGAAGCCATTCTAGTAGTCATTGATATACCTGTGCACCAAGCTATCCAGCCTGGTTGGAGTCATTATCTCTTCTGGTTGATTCGGGACCTTCTACTAAACTGTCAAGGGGTGGGGGCATGTTTACAGATTCTCAAAATACCTTAAGACAATTTAGCATCAACTTTCAAAGTGGAAAAGTAGATTGGGAGGCATTTTTTACACTAAAAGTAAGCTGGGTCAGCTGTATCTGTACTTTGGCTTCATTCACATGTACCAAAAACAGCTACTTAAAAGCACTTTAGAGAGGGTGGCATGTGGCCTTCAAGTTTTCATCCAATCTCTAATCCACCTTTTCTAACCTAGAATGTTCATGGAGGAAGGAGGAACAGACAGGCTCATGAACAAGTTCAGCAAACTGTCTCTAACAATACTTTTTTAGCTAACCTTGAGTGCAACTTTAGTGATGCTCTCTGCATGTAAAGAAGGCAGAGAATTTCCTTACCCACAGACATCGTGCAGTCCTTGCAAACGGGTTTCTTCCTCTTCCTCCTCCCCTTCTTCCTCATAGCTAGCCATATTTTCTCCTAATTTCAGGATGCAGTCAGAGAAATCCTGGTAAATGTTTTCACATCCAGCCTCAGCAGTCAGACACTGGAGAAGATACCCTGGAAAGGTGAAAGAGTTTGGAGTCATTTCCCCCTCGTCCAAGAACTTTCATCATAAGACCAAGGCTGCGTTCACACCTACATTTCAATTCAGCTTCGGTCCACTTTCAGAACGGGAGAACCCATCTGTAGAGTGACAGGCTGTTTTCTTTTGGCATTATGTTACTCAGAAAATCCACCTTAGGCTTAGATAATGTGGAAAGGAAATTACTGGTCAGTTTGCCGCTGTTGTCTTCTTATTTTGAAAGTGGACTGAAAGTGGATTAAAACTTAGGTGTGAGCCACCACTTTTCAACAGTGTAGCTACACTCATAGCTTGAAGGACCTCTCTCTTTAGCCAGCCATTCCCTGCCTGAGAGTTTGTTCTCTTCCTCACCCAATTTTCCTTGTGGATATTTCTGTGTGCGTTATTTTACTGCTCTTGTTAATCTCTCCTGTAAAACGCTTTGAGAGTTTTATTTAAATAAATCAAATAAACTGCCAGCGGTGCAGGAACTGAGAGTCTGGGAGACAGTTGGGCTGGCATTTCCTTAGGCTGCTGTTAAGGACAAGGGGGCCCCGCTGGGGTGGCAAAGAGAAAGGTGGCAACCTCAGACATTGCCGATAGTCGCCAACTCTGTGTCTGACTGAGAGGCCGCCGGTTTCCCCATTCCCAGCCTCCACTGGGCATCTTCCAAAGAGCATCGCGACTTTTCTTTCCTTCGGTTAATCCCACGTAAAGATGCCCGACCCTCAGGGATCGAGAGCCTTCCTCCCTCGCCGCCTTTGCAAGGGCTGCCCCACTGACTCCGGCACTCAGATAACCGCTGAGCTCTGCCAGCCTGTGCCCCCGGCAGTCTGGATCGCCCCGGCCAGAGGGCGCCCTCCGACGCCTGGGGAAGGAAGGGACTCCCTCCAAGGCGGCGCGGACTCACCTAGCGTGAACAGCAGCAGCAGCGTCGCGCCCAGTCGCGGTCCCATCGCTGCCTCTTTCCGCTGCCCGGTTCAGGGGCTCCGCTTGCGCTCCATCCCTGGGCGCCTCGGCGAGCGCCCACCTGGGCCACCTGCACGCCGTCTCCGGCGGTTTAGATCGATGCTCCCGACGAGGAGAGCCGCGCAGGAGCTTCGGGGCTCGGTTCGGGCGGCTGTCGGAGCGCCAGCTGAGCTCACGCAGCCACCCAGCGAGGTTGGGGAGTCTGCAGTCTCTTCGCCTCTCCTCGCCTCCCCTCCCGGGAGAGTTTGCGCTCAGACCATCTGGAGCGGCCCAAGTCCTCCTACTCCTTCCCCCCCCCTCCCTACAGCTCCCGGAGAGAGACCTTTTCTAATGTGCGAGGATGTGATGCACGCTGTGAAACAGTACAGTCTAGGCTTGGGAGAGCAGCCTTGAATTAGAACATGTGCAGAGTATAAAAGGTCAGTTGGGTACATGCGAGCACGTGGAGAAAGATCGTGGCCTGAGGCTTTTAAAGTGGAAAGCCTGGACAGGCTTTGGAAAAGGTCCTCAAGGACCACTCCTTACACACATTCATTCGGGAGGGGCTGTGGCTTAGTGGGAATGCAAGTAGCCCGGAAAACAGAGGGTTGTGAGTTCGATCCTCAGCCTTTCCCAGAAATATCCGATGGAAAAGCCACTTCCATAAGAAAACTGCACAGAGATGCTCCTGCAGTCATCCTGGAGTTTGTCCCAAGGGCAGGGTAGCAAAAACTCTGGTAATCGAGATATTCTATTGCTTGGAGTGGATTAGACAGGTTCCCCATCCTTGTTCTACATTTGTCTGAATGTGCAGTGGGCAACTTCTGCACAGGCACAGAAGGGGTCACCTCCTGGGCCAGAGCACTTGCTTTATTCCAAGAAAGGGAAAGAGGGCCCTTTGCATGCCTGGTCTCTGCAAACTTCAAGGCCAGGGAACAAAAGTTTTGTGACATTGAGGTTTTCAGCTGGGGATATCAGGTAGTAGGAATGCAGGTAGGTCAGTCCAGTGGTCACTGGTCCAGCTCTCTAGGACTGCACTCTCTTTTGCAGGCTGGCTTTTGGCACTTTGCAAAAGGAGTGCACATTCTGCCCCCAGACGCAGCATCAGTTTGGTCTAGTGTTTAGGGAGCTAGACGTTTATCTGGGAATACTGGGTTTGATTCTGCCCTCCCTTATGAAACCAGCTGGGTGACCTTGGGCTAGTCACAGCTCTCTTCTGAGCTCTCACAGCCCCACCTACCTCACAGGGTGTTCTGTTGCGGGGAGATAAATAGAAAGCTTTGTCAGCTGCTTTGAGTCCCCTTAAATAGGTGAGAAAAGTGAGGTAGAAAAGCCAACTCCTCCTCCTCCTCCTCCTTCCCAATGCACAGTGATGTTCAGTCACTGAACTCCTAACACTCTTTGATGCACCAGATGTGACGAGATGTGTGTTCTGGTGCACCAGAACTGACCAGAGTCTCAGTGGAATTTCCCTGGAGCAGGCATGTATAGAGGACACAGAGACTGCATGGTACATACACACCTGTTGATCATCACCTTGCCACTGCTCTGACCACGCTGGGGATCTGGCACCTGGGACAGCTACCTCACCCTGCCTAAAGGTAGGACTGGTCCTGTTGGACAGGGTCAAAAGAAAAGTCAACTTCACGCTCAGATCAGACAGAAAATACATGAGTCTATAAGAAAAAAGCCAGATGTACATGATTTCTAGAATTTAGCCCCTGACACTTTCATTGTGTGTTATCACAGATCCAAAGTAAAAGGAGTTCCTACTTTATAAATAAATAAGTAAATAAAGCTAGACCTATAGGAGTCCCCAGATGCGTTGTTTCTTTCTTCATTTATTTATTTGCATCCTATCCTATAGCTGAAGATTTCAGGGCAGGATAAAGCAATAAAACCAGACATCCTAAAATCAATAACAGTGCCTTAAAAATGCTGGCAACCTGCCAGTATTGTGGCAAGACTAGCAGAAAGCCCCTATGCCAAGTACTAACATGTATCACCCTTAAAAGTGGAATCAGAGAGTATGTGGGTATCTTTAAAGTGCCAGCATGGTGCAGGAAGATTGGGCATCTGGGGCAGGGTGCTTTGACACAGCACCAGGGATTCCCTAAATGTTTGAATGCCGCTCAGTCTGTAGACAACAGCACTCACCTTACAGAAGTGGCTAGTGGCTAGTGTGGCTGGTGAGGTGGAAATTGAGGAAGTGGTACCAGAGTCAAGAGAGCTACATGTAGCAATAGAGAAGACTCTCTGAGGCTGAAATTCTATGCAAGACCACATGAAAACGAACCCTTCTGTACACACTGGATTATGTTCATGGTAGCTAGCTGTAAATTTAAACATGTGGGAGCATAAGAACATAAGAGGAGCCCTGCTGGATCAGTCTAGTCCAGCATCCTGTATCACACAGGCCCACCAATTGTTTATGGACACCTCAAGCAGAAGACAAAGGCAATACCTGCTCTCGATTCCCTGCAAATGGCCTTGAGAGGCATTGTGCCTGTCTCCCCAAACTGAAGATGGTACTTAAACATCAACTCTAATAGCCATTGATACACACATCTTCCATTAATTTGTATAACCCTTTCTTGAAGCTACCCAGGCTGATTGCTACCTCTTCTGGTCTATGGTAGTAAATTCCATAGACCAATGAGTCTCTGGGTGAAAAAATATGTATCTTTGTCAATCCTAATTCTCTTGCCCACTTGGTTTCTAGTGTGTCCCTGGTTCTAGTGTTGTGCGATAGGAAAAAAAAAAGAATTTATCTCCACCTTTTCTGTATCATGCATCATTTTATATACTTTAATCAAGTTGTCTCTTAAATCCCATCTTTCAAGGCTGGCTTAGACGTTGCAGACAGATTCCATAAGTGAAGGGGAAAGGGCCAAACCTTGAGACATTGTGAGTGGTGGGGCAGCCACCCCACTTCAGTCTATGTACCTGACAATCTCTGCAGACCAGACTGCTGTTAAAGACACAACAGTGTGCTCAGCCATTGTGTTCTTTTCCCCATGCCAGCTGGCAACCCTATTCTGAGGGTGTTTTTGCATAAGGTGCTTAAAATCGCACTTCAGCCTCTCTAGTGCTATTTTTGTCACATATGAGTGGTGCTGATGTAGGAGAGAAATTATTGTACTTTCTAGCCAGTGAAGGTTTCATGTAAAAAAAAAAATTGCAGAAGACCACACTGAATAAAAATAACTGTATTACCTTAAAGTGCTGGGTAGTTTTTGGAAGGCTACCCTTCTTTCTGTGTGAGAAGAGATGGTGTCAAATTACATTTGGTACTCAAGGATTTAGGACAGACAAAAAGAAACATTCCTTCAACATGGTGTGTCATTGAGCTATGGGATTTGCTACAGTAAAATGAAGTGATGGCTACTAGCCTTTAAAGCTAACTGTTGATAGCTAAGAAGTAGCAGAATTTCATCCTTTAAAAACAAACAAGCTTCTACTGAGTTCTGGGCTCTCAGTTTTGAGTATCAGGGCTATGCACAAATGCAATTTTTGACATTTGATTTGATTTGAATATTTGAATAGAGAAAAAACTAATGTATTCAAATTTGAACTGATTTGAATACATTCGTATCTATTCATACAAATATTCAATTCGTGTTTGATGATACAAATGTTGACAACATTTGTATGTGTCCATACACTTCCATTACGCATGTGCACACATCCCATTTTTATCCTGTATAAATCACATTTTTGTCCTGTGTTTATCCATACAAATGAGTACGGATGCGAATAAGATGCATAAGTAATGCATACGTATCCGTACACATACAAATGTCTGAATAATTTGTATGAATGATTTGAAACATTCAAATTTGTTCGAATGTTAAAAAAACTAATGTATAGACCGGTGATGGCCAACCTATGACACGCGTGTCACAAGTGACACACCAAGCCCTTTTGGGTGACACACATGGCCACCCTGGCACCTGGGCATGTAGTGCTTGCTTGTTCTTAAAGTGTATGAAATACCAACTTTCAATTGAAGATTTAGCAACAAAAGTCACTAATGTAAAGAATTATTTGTTTTTGCTTTTAATAAAATACATATATCAAAAAGATAACTTTTTTACTAGAGCCACAAATATCACAGAATTATGGATATTTCTAGATGTGACACAGCACCCGAGTTAAGCTAGGTTTTCTTGCAAATTTTGACACACCGAGCTCAAAAGGTTCACCATCACTGGTATAGACACTCGATTCAAATTCAAATGTCCAAATTCAAATGAATTCGATCAAATTTTGAATGTTTTGAATATTCTTGCATATCCCTATTTAGTATTACACCTCTGCCCATGACATGTGAATCTGAAATGTGACAAAATTAGCCACATAGTTTGATCTGAGACTAACTGAGTGAAGAGGATCACTTGGGATGTAAAAAGGCCTTCATGTTTCATTCACACACTTCCTGCACTTTGTGTTCCTGTGGTTTCCAGCTGGATAGGGTATCTTTCTCTAGGCCTAGCATAGAAAGTAAGAACTATATTCTACTACACTGGCCATAATACTGGATCAGCAAGCATATTGACTATGTCCGTTTCACGTACTGTAGTGGTCTAAGGGAGGCTCCAGGCAGGGCCTCCTTTGGGACCACACCGGCATGCAGATAGTATGCTTGCTGGTCCAGTGAACTGGCTAGTGTGGAATTGTCCTAAGAAAAAACTCAAAAGAGTTTCTCTTGAAAAAAAATGGGGGAGTTTTTTCAGAACAGTTCATCCAGAAATGCAGCCAGTGGAGGAAGACAGCAGAGTGGTGACCACAATTCCAGTTCTTTGATCCAACAACAATTAGGATGTGTTCTGACCTACATTTTAATCCAGCTTCAGTTCACTTTTCAGAGCAGCAGCAGCAGCAGCAAAGTGACTTGTTATTTTCTTTCCATTTCACCTAACTCAAAGGTGGATTTTCTGAGTTAGACTTAACCAAAAACAAACATATTGTCACCTTGCCAAGGCTGTGGTCACACCTTCACTTTAAACCTTCTTCAGGTCTGACTGTTCACACGTTTTCATTTCTATCCATGTTATTTGTGGACTTTCCATTCAGGATTCCCAGTGAGTGCCACCTCTTAAAAGGTGCTTGGAGGCAGTGATGGACTGGATTGGATGGGTGCCAATAAACTGAAGGTGAATCCAGACAAGACAGAAGTACTTCTAGGGTTGTCAACAAAGAAGGGAAGCATCCTGTTCTTGATGGGCTTGTTTTCCCCTGGAAGGGACAGTTGCGTAAACTGAGGGTATTCTTGGACTTTGTGCTGATGCTTGAAGATCAGGTGGAAGTGATGGCCCCAAGTGCCTACTTCCAGTTCTGGATGGTTCCTATGACCCTGCTAGTGTTTAACATTGCATTCACCTTTGGTCTGCTCACTGGGCAAGTATATTCACACTCTGCTGCTGCCATCCCAGAGCTCACCAAGCCCTGTCCAGTCCTAACTAGCTGTGAATTTCTAAAAAGTGGTCCTCAGCTTCCAGGCACAACACTGTATGTGGCCAGGATGGTACGGCTGCAGCTACACAGTGATACATCTCATCCCAATCACCATGGGAACATCCAGGGGCATGCTAGATGTTGCTGCAACTGTTGCCATGGCAGTCCAGGTTAGCCTGGCCTGGCAATTTGCTCTATAAGCTTACTAGCCAACTTCAGCCCACTATAATTACGTTCAGGGACGGCGGCTGGCATTCACACCACAAGTGCCAGCACCATCCCCAACTTACCTACCAGCTTTTGAAGTGCAGATGGTCCATCCCATACCATCCACATCACAATAGCAATGGTCACAGTAACTTCCAGCGCACACCAAGCCATTGCTATGGCAATTGTGGCGTGATGCATGGCTGCTTAGCCACAGCTGCAGCTACCCGACCGCACCCACATGCAGCATTTGCACAAGTAAGTAGTCTGGATGATCTGTGTGGGACTTACAAAGGAGCATCCTAGAACCTCCTGGTAAAGCTGTGGAGAAGCTTTTGCTGCTCCATTGCTACAGAGCATTAGGACAGCCACACATGTTCTGGGACAATCTGGGATGGAGGCAGTGCTGCAGTGTGCAAACAGAGCATCCCAGTGTGTGTGACTAACCAGTTTGCCTCAGTGTGAAAAGGCCCACAATTAGCATGGCAGCTGGGGAGATAATCTGAAGAGTGAAAGGCAACAAACAGTGAACAAAATACCCATACGACATGGTAGTAGGGATTTGGGAGAAGAATTAGGTTCTGAAATTCTCTCTCTCTGGAGAACTAAGGCTGGTTCCTGTGGTCTAGTTCAATTGTATTCAGGCAAGTTTATGTTTTGTTCACATGACATGATTCATCTTCTGCTTCACTTAACTGGCTATCCATTACTCTGAGGGATATTCTGTTTTATTGTGCACCTATGCAATTATAAGATCCCAACATATTGTCATACTCCTCATAGGATTATTTCACATTTAATTTTAAGTGCTGTTATCTGCTTTGGCCAAGGAAGGTGGAGTTCATATAGTGCTCCATCCTATTTGTATAGTGTATAGTTTTAGCACCATCTGCTGGATTTTCATATAGTAAAGCAAAATAATTCAGTTCCCCTTTTTTCCTTTGATCAGTTGTACTAGGTTTACAATTCACATTGGCCCTTTCTGCACTGATCCTTATTCAGGAAATACTTGCCACCTGCATGTAAGTTCCTGTCACCAACACTGCAAAGGAGAGCCTGATAGAGGAATTATTGTGACATATAAAGCATTCCAGGAGGAGAAAGAGTGCAAAAACACTTGCAGGACCCTTTCTGCGCTGGGTCTTATACCAGATTATATTCTGATATAGGGACTTGATTTCCACATGTTAATGAAGGTTATGGTAGGGTCACACTCTGGACCCTAGTCTCCTTGAGCCTTCTCTGCTATCCCTCTCCTGTTTGCCTTCTTGAACATGATCCCGGTTCCCCTTGTCTGCTGTTCTAAGGTGGGATGAAGATTTTTCTGCTTAAGCAGACTTCATTCTTCTGCCTTCTTTTTGATTTGTCCCATGAAACAAAACTTCTCATTTCTGGATTAACTGTTGTAGGTAAAATATTTGAAGTCATGTGCTCTTTCCTCCCTCTTCCTAGTATTTTGCCACCTCTGGGGAAATTCTGATATTGTATTCTATGGACAGTATATTTCATTTGTGTATCTCTGGCTGCTTTCAGACTTGGCTTCCCGTCCACTGGACAGGCAAGTAGATTAACATATACTAATGTTCACACTTGGGAAGACTAGTACACGTTATACTAAGCCCCACGCACCCAGATATTTACCTGTGTCTGGGCGCATGTCCAAATGCCAGCAAGGCACCACCATTTTGCGATTGGAGCCTGGTGCAATGGTGTGTGCGCCATTGCTGTCATCTGAGGTGACAGAGCACTTGCATGGCTCCTCTGATGACCCCCTTGCACTGGAAGTAGTGCAAATGGCCCTGAATGAGAAAGATTTTGTGCACTACCACTATTCAACAATAGGGTAACATCTGGTAAGACAAAAGGATGTGCAGATGCACCTTATTAGACGTTACCCTATCTTCAGCCATGGGGCCAAGTGCAAATTGGCCTTCTTCTGTTTTATTATTTTATCCAGTGATTATTACCATTCTCTGCTTCTGGCTTTTCTATTTAACTCCAATATATGCGGTTTTAAAATAGTTCTTAAAGATCTTGGTCATATGTAGGCTTTCTTGACTGGATTCAATCTCATTTGCAGCAGTTTTATGCTCTATTCCTTAAAGATCTTTTTTTACATGGGCCTCTGAGCATGCATAGTGTATATGTGAAAATACCCCTATCCCATATACATATTTTACCGCAAGTCAGAGACAAGTGTTATGCGTGAAGGATGTTTAGTATCCCTTTTATTGCAGGAACATGGGTCAATATGACAAGCAATAGATCTATCTTTTCAAGACGCCTCTCAATATCTTCAGTCTTCAGTCTGCTCAGTCCAGGTGGCCCAGATTCTTAAATGAGAAGATGTAATAAAGATTCTTAGATACAAGATTTCCAATCAAGTATTTCATAATACTGCTATCACCACTGCTGTGTGGTCATCACTGCCATTACTGAATTGGATAAAAACTGACAGCTGTCCCCATCTCACTTGGCACAGTTTTTGTTCTCTCATATTCCATAGTTCTGGTTTGAACGTAAACTTTCAGATAGGGCTATGCTATCCAACTTCAAAGGATATGAATCTTCTAGCAGTTGTATCCTCTGGAAATAAATATCTTAGCCATATCCAAAAACTTAGGTTCACAGCAGAACTGTTGAACACAGCATAACAGTCCAAAAACTGTGATTAGTGAGATGAAAGCTGCCTATGGAATCTTCCATTTTTTCAACTATCCCCAGATCTGACCTTGTCTTGGAAGGCTCTTTCCACTCAGCTTGGGCCTACCAGTCCACTTGCCATCTATTGATGCAGCACTGATCCACAAAGAACTTTTGCAATGGCTACATTTTTGCACGTGAAACATGGGCCAAGGCTATTGCAAACAGGCTTCTAACCAGAGTCATGTTCCAGCCCACAGGCTGCAGTAGCATTGATCCCATACAAAAAAAAAAAAAAAATCATCTAAAAGTCAAACTTGTTGGAGGAACCCTAGGCACAGTCTAAAGCTGCAAGAAAACAAAGGAAAGGATCTAGGTAATAGCCGGTATTGTTCCTTTTGCATTTTTAATTATTTTATGTTACCACCATTAGAAACTTGTATAGACTTGTATACATTAAAGAAGAGAGAGAGAATAGTTTGTACACCTGGATCCTTTTGTTGTTGTTGTTGATTTAGGTTGACTGTCCTTTTTGGATTGATTGAAAATCTAAGGTTGCCTCTACATACTAAATTTAGTATGAGACAGATCACTCTTCAAGTCTGGACATGCAGATGGCATGTGTATGTTCCCTGCTTCAATGCCAGGTTAAAGTTCTGTTTAATCCAGGTTCTCTGATGAGAAGAAATCCATCACTTGGAGGCAGTTGTGTGACCATCACCACCATTTTCCTAGAAACTGTGACAACCAGGGCACTAGTCTTCAAAGCCATAAGGATAGCTTGAGCATCAGCTAAGCGGTATGTTGGAACTTGGAAAGCATTTCCTCCCTCCCTAAAATGTTTGTGAGCAGTCAGCACCAATGGTCAACAATTCCTTCTAACCTTGTCATTTGTGGACAGAGCAGCAGGCAGGTTTTCAGCACCAGGAACTGGAGATCTACATTTCTTCCATGTTAAAGGGCCCCTTGCTTAAAATTGCTCCAAATACAGGGGGCCATCTAGATCCATCCTAATATTCATAGACTGTATCCACAAGAAGATGCTAACCTTCTCTTGCTAGTTAAGGCATTCTATTTTATATGAGAATACAGTTCAAGAGATACCCTATGGTGTGACTGCTTGTGCCTTTTGCTGCTGTTGGTCAGTGCTAAATGTGTGTAGAATTAAACTCATTTGCCCATGAGCCATCTAAAGAGACATGAGCTGCTGGTTACAAATTTAGCTTTCCCAGGCGGTTTTGTTGACAGACCCCCACAAAGAAACCTGGAATGTTTCTGCACTTGTTTTCCCGTCCATTAGATGGGAAAGGTGCATTAGAGACTAACGAGTCCTAGCATTCGTGCTTAGAAATGCTAGTACATGATAGTCTAGCCCTAATGTGACCAGAGCCCTAATGTGTCCAGTCACACATCCATCCTCTGCAGGGTGCCACCATTTTGATCGCAGAACATGGCATGATTTCATGTGCACCAATGCTGATATCATGTTGATGACGCCACTCTGTGCACATGTCATGTCAGGGGTCATCTGAGGTGCCAACTCACTTGTGTGGCACCTCAGATGACCCCCCCCCAGACTGGATATAGTGCAGATGGTCACTGCATGGATGTGCCAGGTAAGCTTTTGGTCACGTTAGGTAAGGTTAATGTGCTTGTGGTGCACAATTTCATGCACCACAGCTAGCATGCAATTGGTCAACCTCTGGGCAGGCAGAGGGGGTTTGGAGGCTGTAAACACCTCCTGCAGCTGCAGATGCACCTACCCAGAGGTTGATTAACTGCAAATTATGGGGCCAAGTAGTGCAGAAATGCCTCAGGGTTTGGTACCTGTGAAGGTGTAGTTGCATAAATTCACTCTATCAAGGGACAAGACCCAGTAATTTGTTTTTTCCCCACCCTCAGGCAAGAACAATCACACATTTGGTTGCTTACTGGATATGACTTCCGACAGTTTGAATAACGGATGGTCACCACATGCTCCAGAGTCTCAGAACACGATCGAGTGCAGGGGGGTTTGCTCCATCTCAACGGAGAAGGTCTACAGAGCACTCTAGGTGCAGGCATATGAAACCGCTGAGGAAGGCCTTTCAAGGAAAGTGCCTCACTCACTTCTGAAGGCGGGACCTTTAGGGAGGTCTCAGGAGAAGGATTCATCTCAGCCTCCTTGTCGATAGACATCTCCTCAGCAGCCACTACAGGCTCTGGAACCACAACTGCTTCAGGTTTTGGAGGATCTTCAGAACGTATACACGCCCTGTCATGTGAGCAGAATGGATGCACTGTTACAGATCTCCATTGTTTTTTGCTTTGTCTTTCTTCTATGTAATGCAGAAAAACAAAGTCTGTACTATTGCTCAAGGATTTGCCTGTTTATTCAAAATATTTATGTTATCACTCCATCATCTAAAAAATGCCAAAGCAGTTTATGATATAAATATGAAAACAAAGTTAAAAGCAAAAAGAAACAGCCAGATATTAAAACTGAATCAATACTGGTCAGGACAGGGGACAGATATTCTTTCACACTGGAGTGAACAAACAAGTTTTTCAGAAGGCGCCTAAAAGAGACATGATACTTCCAGATGCCTCATCAACATCTTAGGAGAGAGGGTGACACAAAGAAAGTCCTGCTCCAAGACACCATGAAATGACACTCCAAAACTAATGGTACTACCAGGACCTTTCTGGGATGACTGCAATGATCTTGCTGGTCTGTAAGAAGGAAGATGATATAGTATCTACCCTGGTCCCAATAGTTTAGGCCATTATTTGCTAAATGTAGAATGCTGAATTAGGCCCAATAGCTAATTGGTAAACAGAGAAGCTGTTTGAGCAAAAGTAAAATGTGTCCTTACGTCTTCAACTTTCAAGTCCCCTCTAACTTTTTTCCTATATACATTTCTAAAGAGTCACCTACTTGTTGCAAGTAGGAGGAGAAAGTTAATAATTTCTCTCACCCACACACTCAGACCATTAAGTATTTTAGCATAGTGTGCGGCTTGATCTTATAAAAATACATTATTCTTTATGTCATTCTTTCTGACATACCTGCTTTGAGGGTTTTGTGTTTTTTTTGCAATGTGGAAAAATGTGCACATGCTCACAAATATTCCTATTTATGATCACTCACCCTGAGGAAGAAGCAATGCTGCCTAGAGGGCCTTCCAGTGCTAGTGTCTTCTGGTATTTGTGAGCTAATTCACATAGTAGTATGATCCTGCGATTAGGGCTTTTGAGCATTTTGAGAAGAACCAGCTGCTTGATTATCTATCCAAGTACAGAAAGAGAGACATAAACAACAGGGGTGGAATTTGGAAGAGTTACCTTCAGTGTTTGCATTTTATTCGCAGTTATTAATTCTAGCATTTTCTCAAAATCATTCAGAACATTATGAACATGCAAAATATAGGCCATGTATAGTGTTAACTTATAAGGCCGTTAACGGCTTGGGCCCCAAATATTGAAGGAATGCCTCTTCCCAGATGGACCATGTCCTAAGTTCTGCTGATGAGGTCCTCTGAGCATTCCCACCACCTGCAGTAGTTAGGGGAGTGGGAACAGGTGGAGGATCATTCTCAGTTTTACCCTCAGGTTATGGAATAATTTCCCCTCCTAGGAGCATTAGGAACCCTCATTGTAGGTGTTCAGAAGACTGGTGAAGATGCACCTCTTTAACCTAATCTTCAGCTGAAGGAAGAACATCCCCTCCCCATACAGACAAAACTGGTGTCACAATGCCAAAGATGGTCCCTGCAAACATCTCCTGTGATAAGTGGAGACATGGCTGTGCAAACTCATTGGTCATAGCTCGCTACAGAATGTTCCAGATTTTTATTATATGTTTTGGAGCCTATTTTTTGACTTGCGTGCTTAACAGTGAATCATGTCTCCTGAGAAGATATGATGTGTCAAGTATTTCTTGTACAAGTCTGTATGAGTCTCTCTTCCAGTTGAATCAGAATTCCACCTACGTGGATTGTATTTTCACACTGCAGTTTTCTACACTGATAATCTTAATATAGCTTGCTTTTCCTGCTGGAATCTCTGCTTTGGGTGTAACTATTCTTTTATGATTGGCAATTCACCTTCTAATTTGCTGGGACCTCTGCTTTGGACAGTGGTGACTGATGCCCATTGAGATGATGGGATGGAGGGTAAGGGGCTCAGAAGTAGTAGAACATACACAGGTAAAAGATAATAAGGCTTCAGGGATCTATGCAAGCCCATGTGTATATTGACATTTGCTCACCCTGGACTGAAACATTCATGAAGCGGAAAAGGAGAGTTAGATGCAAGCTAACTCTCTGGGTATGGTGGGCACCTCCAACATTGCTCTTATGGGCCATCTACCTGTGGTTTGGGATCTATTTCACTTTGGTTTCTTTACTATTTCACTTTTGTGAAGTCCATTCCTGCTCACTGAGGGTTTGTCAGATAATTTGTTCTTGAGATCAGAGAAGAGAGTGGCATCTTACCCTTCTTAGGTGGCTCCTTACAAGTACCAAACTGTTCATCTGAGATGCTCCATTCTCAATAACAGTGATCTGGGAAAGAAAAACAGAATACAGGGGCCATCTACGCACTAGATTTAGCCTGAGACCAGCAAATTCTTCCTGGTCATTTTGGGCTCAAGCTCCCATTCTGGGCATGTGGATGTTTTTGGTTTCCTCCCCCTGCCCCAAGCCTAGTACTGCAGGCTTCAAAATACATCTTGACTCTGATACTAGCTGCCGCCATGGTTTCTGTCCTTCATCACTATGGATTCTGCCCTTCAGCCACTATTACATATAAGAGTGGGGTGGCTTTACATTCATACCTGCAAGGATCTGACATCCCAGCCCCTCCAGGAGATATAAAGGACCTCTTCTTATCCCCCTTCCAAATCAGCAAGTTTGGAAATGCAACACATTGTCGGCAGTCTATGGTTTTATTCACTTTCATTGCCACTGCTATGGTCCTTTTGGGACAGTGGGGTTGGTTAGCTCCTGCTTCAACCATGCCTGGACTTTCCCAAGGCACGCTGAAAACTGATGACATTCATTGTCCCTGGTGGTGAAGACAGGGCAACCAAAGAGGCTTGTCCCACCTTTGCCATCTCTGCAAAACTGCAAGATTTCCTCCCTTGCTTTCTGCCAAGAGAATGACAAGTGCATGGAAGTTTCCTGTGTGTTGCCGCCACAGCAACAAACACAAAATGAGCACATTTCGTGTTTACCCAGACATGCTGCAAGACATGCCCATTGGCACAGAGTTAACAGACCAAGATGAGTAGAGGAAATATATTTTCCTCTGTTTGTATTGCTTTTGTATCTGACTAGTGGATCTTGATTTGGCCAATTAAGAAAAGATCATACTTGTAACAGTATAAAAGCCTTATCCCAAAATTAGGATTCATGTGTCAGATACATCCAAGCCATGACAGGTGAGTATTGAATTATACCAGAAGAGTAATATCCAGTCAATTAGAAACTGGGATGTTCCATAGGTTAGAAAACTGACTATGGATGTATTCACATGCAGTAAGTACAAGGACCTCTGAAGCACCTTAAAGATGGTTTGCAGGTGGAATTGTTCATCTGCTGTACATTCTAGGCTAGGGAAGGTGGATTTGAGATGGGATGAAAACATGAGGGCCACACACTGCCATCACTAAGACACTTTAAGGTGGGTTGTTGGTTTTTTTGCTGTGTGCCCATGTGGTGTTCAAAGGCAATGAACCCTATCATTGTGCCCTATTCATACATTTTTTTTCCACACAGCTCTCATAATATGATTGAGGAATATGAAGCTGTAATTTATTTTACTAGCTGTAATTTGTTTTGTTGCTTGTCCCATGATTTGGAGAATGGAGCATTTGTGGCTAGGTATGTGGAACTTCATTAAACTGAACATGTTGGGCATATGTGGATTGGGCAACGGAGTCAGGAGCATCATAGGCACTGACAAAGCTTTGAATCACTTGAAGACTTTGCCCTTATCATTAGCTTCTGAGCCATGGGGGAGATTGGACAAGGCTGTGCCTATTGGAGTTGCATAGTCTGGATCTCTGAGCTATAACCATGCATACAAAAGGAATGCATTTGGGAATACTGTGGGGGACACTGGCTGGGACCAACTATCCCTACTCTTCTGCACAGTGGGGAAGATCACCTTGACCTCACACAAGCCTAAGCCTTCCTATCACCAAACAAACATTATAAAAAATGGTTCTGTAAACTTTCCATGCATACCAGCTCTGGGGACTCTGAAGTGTGTCCTGGTTAATGCACAGAATATTTGAAATCTGTGCAAACAGGGTGACATGTTGCTACTGAAAGCCACTGAGGGCAGAGTGTGGAGAGCAACATGTTGTTTCCCACAATCCCAGGCAAGGGTGAATGGAGCCATTGTCTCTTTCTATGGCATGGATAGTAATGCCCAAACAGGAGCAAAATCCCTTTTATTTCAATGGGTCTTCACTGTATTTTCTAACATCTTAACTTCAAAAGCCAAATACTACTGCTGGAAAACCCAACACCTGTTGCGGGTATTTCAGCAAATGCACTTTTTAGGCTAGCCACTTACCTTTCAGGATGGAGTCTCCATCATAGCTCCATCCAGTATTCATGTGTGGGTGATCATACCCACATCCGGGAATTCAGGGCACTGAATTGCCCAGATTGGGCGTCACAAAAATGTGCAATAATGGCCGTAGAGCAATGCTCTGCATTATTGCTTCCTACTACTATACACTGTCTGGGGGCAACCGATGTTAAAATGAAGGTAGGTGGGTCCACAGGGAAATAAGCACCTTACTAAAATGAAAGATAATATAGTCTTGCTCCATGACTGAATGGATTCATATTTGTAACTACCAGGGCATGATCTCACTGTCCACTGTGGACAGTGCACAAATCTAGACGTGGACAAGCAGCAAAGTATGCCTAATTATTTCAACAGCTACCTAGAGTTTCTTGTGCAACTTATTTCCCATCATCACCCCAGGCTGACAGTAAGCATTAGTTGCTAGGAATGAGTGGAAAGATAGCAGTCTTCAAATCTGCATGTAGCTTTCCAGTAGTCATTTGATAAACTTCTATTGGAACTGCAGTGCTGGCAGAGGCTAAATCCCCACGGGGGATGCAGCTGGGAGTCAGAGCATGCATGAGCTGTTGCAGAGGTGGGAACCACATGACTTCTGGCCAAGACGCTTTCAAATGACCAAAAATGGCCCCAGCCATAAACTGGGCAAATAAATCACTTTCCCCTCCTCTGTGGGACTTTTTTGTACTTTCAGTTCCCTGGGACAGCGGCCAGCGAAGTGAAGATGGGGGATGGATCTGGAGTCCACACTTTGGGACATCAGATCGATGTCAGACCTAGCCAGAGCTTCCCAAAGTGCCCATGAGATGCAAACTGCCTCTATCCTAGACGCAGATTGTGTCAACTCGACAATGGTGCCAATAGGCAGGCACGGCACTGTTGCTACGGCAACTAGGCAACATGGCATACAATCACACTTAAACGCACCATTCAAGAAGCAGCTCAGTGGAGTGTGCATGTCTCATGCCAGGGAACACCAGGAGCTCCCTAGAACCAAGGTGCATCCACATTTGGGATGAGAGGCAAATTAACCACTACAAACGGCTCCGAGACTTCTTCAGTCAGCATTTTAGAGATGGTTGCAGGACACAAGAATTGGTGAGGGGCAGCTGGGTTTGAAAGCACCATTCCAACTGGGGAAGCAGCCTAGGACACATCTATAGGTGAAGTCATGGATAAGTCTTCAGTCCGCTCTATAAGACCTTTGTGATGTTCGTAACAAGAGCTATACTGTATAGTAAGTTTAAGAGCTTATAGACTCTGTAGGTATTGCTGGTATATCTTTGACTGGGTCTATAGCTGCTTACCACCATGAAAAGCTGTTCTAGGGTTGGGGAGAGAGAGGTACAGGGTGCTTTATTAGCGTCAGATTCACCTATCTGGTTATTTCAGTTCAAACAGGACAATTTCTGCTTCTCATCCACCTCTCCTTTTGAACCTAAAGTAAATGACAGCTCTAAATTTCTTAAATGAACTACCTTGAGACATTCTTTCTTCTTCTCTAAGGCCTTCATGTTCACTCAGGTGGTTCTGCAACTGCTTCAGCCAGAAGGTTTGTAGCACACAGGCAAGATAATTGGGAGAAAGGTGACTGCTTCCTCAAGCCCTGAGATGCTACTGACCCTTTCAGGGTTTGGGAGCCATGACTGTCAGATGGGCTGTGACATCACATCTTTATGATGTCAGAAATCAGAGATGACAAACAATGACAGGAGAGTCCCATGTCCTGGGGACCAGGATGTGTGAGGGAGGAAAACTGCAAAAAATGTAAATCAGAACAAGGACTTCTCTGAGCACCCAATGGGCGGGCAACAGAGACAGTAGTCTGTCTGGCTCTGCTGAAGTTACTGTGGGGCCACAAAATGCAGCCTTTGAATTCATAAAGAGTAACTGAGATGAAACTGGAACGATCAGACTCTATTCATTTGACTTTCCTGACGGGAGTAGTTAAAAGCACCCTGATTGATTGAACAAAATACCTAACACCTTCCAAAGTCAGGTTCCATCCATTCAGTCACTCAGTGGTGTAAGGTTTTGCTGAGGCCCAGAAAGCAAAGAGGGCTGGGGGTTTGGGGTGTGTTTGGCCAACTGTTGAGCCTGATATTTATTTATTTTGTTGTTGATGTTTTGTCTGAGGCCGTTTCCACGCTTGAACTTATTCTAGAACATATATTGGGATAGGAATCTGTTGTCTGCATGCTAATACATTGTATGGCAGGCCTCTCTTGCACTAGTATGTAGACAGCAGGACCCTATTCTGGGATATATTCCAGAGTAAGGCCAAGTGCAGAAAGAGGCTTAGGCTGTCGTTACCCTTTACCATTTTAATCCGTGTCAGGAATGCAGCCAAATCCAAGCCGTTTTCAGCTTGGAATGGCTTGGTCACACCTTCCTGCTGCTGTCACTGGTAATCTTCAACTGATCAGTAGATGGAGAAAATGCTCTGGTTGAGGGGGAGGTTTTCTGGGACAGTAAAGGGGGGGCAAGGTGACAGGTGGGGCAGGAGGAAGAAGATCAGGGTGGGGGCAGCAGTGCCCGGACACAGCAAGAGGGAAGAGCGGGGAGAGGGAGATGTCTGCAACAGGACAAAATAAGTCATGACAAGAGGGAGGAGGCAGGGAGAGACAGATTGGAGGGAGCAGAGGGAACTCACAGCAGGGGGGAGGAGAGAGGGGCAAGAATCGGAGCAGAGACCTGCCAAGGTGTCATTTTCTGGGCAGCAGGGAGCGCAGGCATGGTGGCTTCCTGGAAAGCGATTAAAAGCTTAATGCTGTGTTGCCCCAAATAAAGGAAAACCTGGATAGAGGGAGGAAAATCCAGGAAAAAAACCTGCATATGAAGGAGCCGTTTCTTAACCTGAAATGGCGAGAGCTCACCCTGTGCAGACTACACGTGGTGCAGGTTGAAATTACTTTGCACTAGCGTGGGAACCAGTAAGTCTTGGATGATCCCTTCATACATCTTCTGTGTTGGATGATGTGCTGGAGGGTCACTTGGCATGTCATGCATGCACACTAGTGTGCCGGATAATGGTTGCCCTGGTGTCAGTGCTGAATGCACACATGCTGGCACCAACATCAGGATTAGAAGATGGCTGCCGTCCAGGGAGCCATCTGTACATAAGGTAAGGTTGTGGGAGGGTTAGCTTCACCAAGTGCAGATGCTTAGTGCATACTTGGGTCATACTGGCCTTTGCTTCCAGAGATTGGAAGCAAAGTGTGAAAAGGCCCTTAATCTACCAAAGTTTATTCTACCAATTTCTTTCTCTCCGTTATTCCCTAAAGGCGTTTCTGCATGGACCCTTAATATAGAATAAGGGCTGGTATAGTACACTTTTAGGCCTCACAGATCTGCACATTAATGCAGATTTATGAGACCATGCCCCTGCCTGCATTAGACAGAGCATGATCCAGATTAAGGGAGGCATGAATTTAGATCACTGGTGGGCCTGTTTAATTTGGTCTTCCAGTGGACCAATACAGTGTGCCTCCCATGTTTGGGGCTACTGGGACAGTACCTTTTAGCGGCATGCCATAGCACCACCAAAAACACTTCCCAAAGGCCCCAAGGCTAAGAAATTTTGCATGGGGAAGCACCTGTGGCATGGGCTGATCTGGATCAGTGTCATTGGTGCAGATAGCAATGATCCAGCCCAAACTTTCACATGGTCTTGATCAATGGGTTAGCCTATCTGGGCCCTGTGGTACAGAAAGTACCAGTAAGTACAGAAAGGTCCTAGACCCCCTTGCTTATTGATCCAGACTAACTTGGGTACTTTGAATGTTACCTTTAATTTTCGTATCTCTTTTCCTATTGGCCCATTTGTTTTTATAGCCTACTAACTTAGATAATAAAGCTATCCCTGGAGCCCACTTTCCCATGTCAAAGTGGGGGGAGGGCATCATTGTTAGGACATTGATGGCAAAGACACCCTATTCACCATTCTTGTTGCCCTGACCAAGTTTTTTTTAAATGTTTCTAAACGTCCACTGATTTCCTACCCTGCCTTTTTTTGTTTTTGTTTTGCTAATGATAGATCTGCCATATTTTGGCATTTGACATTATAATGTAAATCTCCTTAAGAAAATACAGTGGAAATCTTAGGATGCATTAAAATAAGTGAGATTTTTCTTCTAAAATAGTATGCCCACAGTGTGGATGTCTTGTATTCTTGGGTTTGGTTTGATAGATGCATCTGTGTGAGAAGCATCAGCCTGATATCTCTGGTGTCATACTGTGTAATCATCCATACACTGAAGAGAAGCTGTAGCCATGTTCCAGTCCAAGAGTTGAATTCAAGAGATATGATGGGAGCTGAATCCTCCAGGGTGATAATTCTATCAACTGTTACTAAAATAATAATTAGGACTCTCTAATGGTGATCAACCATGCGCCCTACTTCACACAACACAGTGTTTAATTTATAGGCTTATTGAGGAGCTGTTCAAGAAAGACAGCAGAAGGGGTTTTAATTACCCATTATGCACCAGCATAGTTGTGTCTGCATCATGAATCTAGACTAATAACATGGGGCAAATTCATTATCATTTTCTCTTTTTTTAGCAATTCATGGAAATCTCCCCAATAGTAAGCAAAACCTGGGCATGGAAGAGGAATAACAATGGATTTTTAAGATCAAGGAGCAGGAAAAAAAAATACATGATACAGAGAAATAATTGTATTACATCCATTTTTTTCAATTTCCATTTTATTTGTGTGCCGCCTTTCCAAAGAAAATTTGCCCAAGATGGTTAACAACTCAAAATACATAATACAAAATAGTACATCAAAACCTTGCTTTCTTTTAAAGAACAAGGAGCACCTAAACACCACAGAGACCTGATAACCACAGCCAAGGCAGAGCTGGCTCTTCATTGGAAATTTATCGATCAATTGAGTATAGACAACTGAATCCATCGTACATGGTCTTTATTGATCAATGAACTCATAACAGCACACCAATACAAGATGCAATTGTTGGAACAACAAGCTTGATTTGTGGTGAAATGCCCCCCTCTTATTTCTCAGGCACAGGTTGACCCCAGTCTTAGACCTTCCTTTTTCTTGTTGACATTTCTGAAACAAAAAATATTGAACCTCTTCCCGAACTTTCTATTCTAGAAATGTCTGGATTAATATATGTATGACCTCTGAATGATATGTATATCCCAGTGACGTGTGGCTGTTATGTATTTGGATGTTATTGTTTGTTAATGTTAGATGTTATTTTAAAAAAAAGCCCTTGTAGTAAAAATACATTATAAAATCACACTTCATACAGAATAATACATTGCAAAGTAACATAAAGCAAGATGATGATGATGATGATGCAGCCACAGCCAGGTGGAGTCCAGAACAGCTGACAAAAATGGCCCCAGCCTTGTTAAGAATCACCTCCTCCAAGATATCAGTGCCAAGCCAGGCAACAGAGGCAACCACAGTGCAGGGTAGTCTAGGCTGCTACCACTAAACCGCCCCTCCTTGGGCACAGCTTCCAGGTTATGGACGGAGAAAACCAAAAAATGCATAAATGCTCTAGTTCTTCTTGCCCCCAAACCTGAGCCTGACCAAGTATTAGTTGAGTCTTTTCTTAAGCTGAGGCCCCATGTATATCTGTGAAAAAGTTGTTTATGGTAGCAATGAAGTTCTGATGGTTTTTCAGGGTTACACTCAGTTTCATGCTGTGTCTATAGCTCGGCGTAGAGCAGCTTCCTGGAAGACAGAAGACCTCAGGTTGATTCGTGGAATAATCTTTATTAAAGGCAAATCAACACTTCATTTTTATCTCTGTTTTTAACCTCCTTGAGGTTTCATCTTGAGTCGTATTCTGCTGTCTATGCTCAAACCAAGGAAGAAAATGGAACAAGGTTGGCTATAAATGCAAAATCCACAAGTAATTTTATTCAGGTTAAATATCTTCCATTCAGTCACAGTCAAACAACTGAAACTTATGGACCGAGGCAGGTTCTTGGCTAACATCATCCCTGGGCTCAAGGTGAAGGAAAAGCAATGTACGGAAACATAAGGTAGGCGACTGATAAAAGCACTGTCTGATTGCGTCTTTAAATTGATAAGGCCTTCCTCTAAAACTCTAGGGTGCTTCTTTGTGTTTCACCGGCAGGGGGAAATATTGCTCAGTTCTATTCCTTATGTCTACACTAATATCACCATGGAAACCACAATGCAGAACTTGATTGGCAATGCAAAGGAGGATTGCTTGTTCTTATTGACTTTAACATTGCTGTCAACAATAAAAACAAAAACTAAGATGTGTTTGGTCCACCAGCTGCCTGGCTGTTAACTGATTAATTCATGAATTTGATAAAATAAATGCTTTCTACAGCAAATTTAACATGCTGATGAAGCCAAGGCTTATATATTGCCAGGGGACCCAGCAGAAGGGCATCTTTCTAACAGTGTCTGCTCAGTCTGCCATTCAGAACTGCACTGCTTCGGATCTGCTAAAAGCTATTGACAGACATGATCTTGACCTGACTCCTTTTTAAAACTACCTAAGGCAGTTCCTCTAATCAAACCTTGTTGCGGGAAATTCTCTAAGAACATCATCTAGCAATCTTATTGTCTTTGGATCCTCCAAATGTCTGTGAGCTGTCAATTTGAATGGCAATTCTGATACATCTTCCATCATTGACATAGGATCCCCAGAGGATGGGGGAGGTCAGAAATTGTTTTGAAAAAAAAACTTAGAAGGGGGAGGATGCCTCCATTGACAGTTCTTGGTGGGGTTTTTGGCCAAATTCACACTTGCTTGAAATGATCTCCAAAGATCGTCCCAATTGGTTAAAAGCAGGAATGGTTACATGCTGAGCACTAGAACAGTTGCATTCCTGCAGCCTCTTCTGTTCCTAGTGAGTCATCCTGATGTGAGATGTCCCACCCACTACTAGCTGCAATTGGGCAATTTTCAAGAGGCAGGTCCAGATCAGTAGCCCTTGCTTTACAACACCTGGAAGTGTTGTTAATGTAGCTGTCCCAAACCATTTCTGACACCATGCAAATGTTTGTGGACAGCATTTAAGCTGTCCTTAGCAGGTAAGGATCAGGAGCAATCCGGGACTGCAGCAGACTGTGGTGTGAACAACAGCAATCTGCCTGGAACTGGCCTGGAGGTAAGTGTGAACAGGCCCTCTATCTTGTGAGTTGTGTTCCAGGGCCTATTCACACTTATCTGACTGGTATGGTATATTAATACTATACAAGTTAGGTAAAGACCCAGCACCATGGTGGACATCCACATGCCAATGCTGGTAAAGCACTGTATTGGGCCAGCAGCACTTGAAGTGCAGATGGCCAGGCCAGGGCAAGCCAGATCACCATGGCAATGTCCAAGTCAACATCTGGCATGCACCAAATGTTGCTGTGACTGCACAGCTGCACAGTCATGCACCTACACCTAGCCTCTCACAATCAAGCTACAGACTGCTTTTTAGTTAACTCCAGGGAATGGTTAGTGTACTCCAGGGTAACAATAGTGACAGGTGGCAATAGCATGCGGAAGCACTTGTCTACTGAATGGATCACTCTCACTAGCAGGTAAGTGTGAATAGGCCCACACTCTCTAAAGCACAGCAAGACAAGAGATGCATCAGGAAGAAGGCTAGCTTACTTCTTCTCACCCACAGGACTGGGTTACAGTTAGGGTTAGGGGGATCAGTTAGTTTGCGTGGGGAGGGAGGAACTACCTGGTTGGTACACAAAGTGTGTTTGTTGCCTTGTTGAAGTCTTAATGAGATACCTTCACCCAATTCAATGTGGGTAGCTGAAGAGTTCCCATTCAGTTCTTTCCTCTGCCTGTTCCTGCTGCCTGTTTCCCAACATTGTTTTGAGAATTTCTAAAAGGAATGGGCAGTGAACTGTCATGTAAAAGGGAAGAAGGAAACAATGTATAAGCTAAAGGTGATGGTGGACACACTCACAATCAGGGGGATCCAGCATGTCTAAACATGACAGAGACAGAACTCATAGGATGAAGCTTGAGTTGGACATATTTAGGTGGACCTTCTTCAAGCTGGGTGAGATTGTATCATGTGAATTTCTCATTTTGCAGCCTGACCACCTCACCAAAAGGTTCATTTTAGTTATGTAGATAGAGGTTCCTAAGTGGAGCCCTGCTGGATCAGGCCGTAGCTCATATAGTCTAGCATTGTGTGTTACACAGTTGCCCACCATTTGCCTCTGGGCATTCTAAAGCAGAAGATAAAGGTAAAACCTCCACTTGCTTTCAGTTCCCTACAAATGGCCTTGAGAGGCATCCTGTCTATCTGAGAGGCAGTACCTAAGTATCCACTCTAGTAGCCACTGATGCATCTATCCTCCATGAATTTATCTAATCCTTTCTTAAAACTAAATTACCTTTTTAAAGCACTCAAATGACTACATGATATACTATCCAGGATGCAAACATATATGAATGAAGGACGTGGCAGTGATACTCAAGAATGACATCATTGAATATTTACTTGGCTATAGCCCAGTGAATGAACATGAATGTGAATCTTATTTATGGACCTACCAGACACATAAAGAAGGAACTGCATTGCGAACTGCAAATGCTGCTAGGTGCAATGTCAAGAAAGGAACTTTTGCTGTTTACTGTTGATTGGAATGCAAAAGCTGAGGAAATGCAAAAGCCAAAGAAACCTGAAATCACAGGATGATTTTATTAAGGTTTTAGGTGGTAGCTTAAGTTTTTCATTTTAAAGGATTTCTTGCTGATTGCCAACATGTGCTTCCGATAACATAAATGCAGACTCCACATATAAACATCACCAGACAACACAGGAATCACAAAGATTGTGTAACATGAAATAGAAGACAGAATTGCAATTCAGTCAGTCAAGACATTTCCAGCCTAGATTGTAGGCCAGACCATGAACTGATGGGACAAAAATATATCTTAAATTTTAAAAACTGCTGTGCTATTACCATGCTGGCATGACAGAATCTGGAGAATACGTAGCCAGAATACTAAATCAATGAAAGGAATAGATTCAATAGTCTTTGATTATTTGAATAAGAGTCCAAGGAGCTATAGGAGGAGATAAGAGGTCTTGAAAACCAAGTTGAAGAAAAACATTTCCAAAATTTAAAGGAATAAAAAGTACAGGTGGCTTTCAGATGTTATCACAATTAGCCAGGATGCAAGATGAAAAGTTATAGATAACACAGGACATCTAATGCAGACTTTACTAAGCAAGAAAGTACAAATAAATAGAGTTCAGTCAGGAATGATTCATAGGATGATTTCACACTGGCTGATATACCAGACTAGCAAGTATACTAGCAAGGAAACTCCTGTGTGGAAGTTACGTTTGTCGGTCCGGTATACCAGCCACTGTGGACTCTCCCTTGGTTACTTTTGAATGTACTGTAGTTCTCCCAGGAAGGGAGGGAGAGAGGAGCCAAGAATATATAAATGAATCCCTTTCATATTTTTTCTGTATAAGCAAACCCAATGGCCAACCTGAACACTGACAACACCATGGGCCATTCTGTCCTTGGCCCTGTAGTTAATGTGCATTGCGCTCCCAGATGGAGCATCTGCCCTGAAAGGAGCCCTTTCTGAGTCAGAGATGGCTCCTTCTCTGCAAGAGTGCACTGCAGGTTGACTACGTGTGGAGCATGATTTTGTGCTCCACACATAGACTTATCTTTACCAGAGACAGCCTTTCCCAGTACTGGTGCTGACGCCCTAGTACTGCCATTGGGACCCAAGATGGTGGCACCCAGACAATGCATCTGCTCTCAGGTAAGTAAGTGTCTGGACACTTGGGGGGTGGGTTGGCATGTACTAGCATTCACAAGTGTGAATGCTAGTACAAGCCAGGAGAAGCTCACCATTCCCATCCCCTGGACGGGACAGGACAAGATGGGAAGTGTGAAATTCCCCCATATTTTGGAAAGCATCAAGTGAATTTCCTGTGTGGGCTTCTTCCTCTGCGAACCTGTCACTTCATCAAGCCCTGAGGGCTATCATCAGCGGGCCCTAGTGTGGCCCCTCAGCTTATACCCAGCTATACTAACCCTTGATGCCTGACTCTAAGCTGTAGGCAATGTCAATTTATGGTACATATCTGAGTAGCCATCACCTACCATTTAGGGCCTTGTCACACAAGGTTGCTATCCCAGCAGTTCCTGACATAGGAACTTATCTATATGAAACACAGTCACGTCCCATGAGATGGACCAAGCAGGAACCAATCGGCCAGTCCTGATTGCGATCTCTTTTCTAACTTCTTCATTTCTTACGTTTTGCCTATAGATAACCCCACTTAATTCCTGAAAGATAAGGTTTTTCTGCTACTGGGAAGTCTCCCTTCTTGCACCGAATCAGCAAATAATATTAAATGAGTCACCTGGATAAATAGACGGAAAATGTTGCAAAAATGTTGACTTCAGCACTGAACTTACATTTACAAAAGGCAGCTCCAGTTAAAATCCTTCTCTTAATTCCACCTTTTAAGCCTGCAGTGAATCACTTCATTGCTGGTGATTACTGCTTTAATGCCTTAAAACAATTTCCCTGCTTTTGTTAAATGATGGGTTCTTGGCAAAACTCTGCATGCAAGCAAGACTACAAAAGTGGTTCCTTGCCACTTAATGCTGTACTTGCTCTGCACGTTGACCTGGTAGGAACTGAATAGGCCTAAGAGGCTCATTATGGGGATTCTCCTCTGAATCTTAGTCATTCCTCATTTCTACTAGACCTCATTCCAGGCAAACAGGCATGAAAGCAGGCTATAAAATGACCCTTGTATAGGCTGACATTGTAAGTCATCTCCATCAAGGATATTCAGCTGGTCCAAGCACCAAGAAAGATACTGCTTCCAGAGGAGCACTCTGGAAGCCTACAAGGGGCTTGTCTGCACTTTGGCTATGGAGCAATCCAGGCCACTTGCTGGATGACTCCATCTGCACCTGAGAGCTGTGGCAACTCACCTAAAGCTGCTGCAGTCCTTCCAGGAACAGTCCAGCTGTGGACTGCTGTGGACTGCTAAAAATAGTCCACATGCTGACCAGAAACAAGCAGCTGGATCACTCCTGGATGGCAGCTTCTGCACAGCATGGCAAGTGGGCATGGCTGCACACTCATGCATAGCTGACTGGTCTCCATGGCAATGCCCAACTATGCACTGGACGTGGGTTCAGATGTTGCCTTGGTTATTTGGGCAGCCTTGGTGGCCATTTTCTGGATTCTTACCAACCTGGTATGGTATTGTTAAGTGCAAACAGACCTAAAAAGTCCATAAGCAGGGCAGATCCATTAGCACTCTTCCTGCGCACATCCTCCAGAACTCATCTTAAGAGATCTACCTTGCCTGAATTTCTCTGAGTGTTAATGATGTGGCTATATATGGCAAACTGTATATAGCCATTTATAGCTATTTAATACAGTAGTGAGAGACTGACCTTAGCGTAATGGTAGATTACTGTCTTAAAAGGAGGTTCAGTCCATGGCATCTCAGAAGGGAAGTCTTGCATATCCTAATGGCAAACCAATTCTCTTTGCCCAAAAAACTGTACGGAGGAGTCCACATGATTAGCAGGAGTTGACCCTGGTTCATGGCTTTCTGCACTTACCTTGGGGCTGCTGCTTCACACAACAGTTGTACAGAAGGCACTCAGTGAAGCTGATGGGCAGGAGAATTAGAACCAACAAGGGGAAGGAGTCTTTTTCACCCAGAAGATAATGGGTCTATGGAATTTACTACCAGAAAATATGGTTACTAGTTAGCTTTAAGAAAGGGTAAAAGAAACCAATGGAGGACAGATCTGTTGATGCCCTCGTGATGTGGACAAAACTGGGCTGCAGCGGAATAATTAAACTACTCTGAGTGAGTGCAGATATGGTCTTAGTTTTGCTCTGAGGGAACAGAGGACCTTTACACACCAACCAGCTAGAGCAATCCAAGCCCCTCGTTGGTCAGCCCTGTCCACACTCAAATACAGCCATAGCTCACCCAGAGTTGCCTAACTAACTCCTCCCTGTAGTGATCCAGCTTTGGATATTTTAAAAGTAGTCCACAGGCTAACCAGATACAGGTTTGGACTTTGTCATGGCAATCCAGGCGGGCAAAACACACTGCAAGCACTACTGGATAGGTACAGGCCTTATCCAATGCTCATAATGAAAACGTTCTCCACTCCAATTCCACCTGACGAACCTTGAATGGTGTTGTTACACCATATCAGTTAGGCAAGTGCAAATCTGGCCTTTCATCCCCAACCTCCAGGGAGCAACAACTGTCATGTGGATGGCTGATGGCACAGTCCCCAACATCTCTACTTTCCTGGTTCAAATTTCCTGATTCAGACTAGGAAGCATGCTTTGTATTGCACACTTAACTTGTGAAGCAATCCGGACTGCTCTCTGGATCTTTCCATTCACACCCTGCTGCTGCAGCTCATCCAGTGATGCCCCAATCCTCCCAGAACTGATCCAGCGGTGGATAACTGAAAAGCTGGATCAGCAGATCAGTACTCTCTTCTTAGTGCCCCTCAGTGAGGGAGCATGGGCTGTGTGACTGCTGCTGTACAGTCATTTGCAACTGCTGAATCTCCATGGCAATGTCCAACCATGCACAGGATACCAGTTTGTACTTCAACATGATGATCTGGCACGTGCAGTGTTAATGGCCGCCACCACATTTCAACATTACCAGCTTGGTATGGTATTATTACATCATACCAGTCATGTCAGTGTGAAAAGGCCCTTAATTTTCCATAACTGAATATTTGTTATATTTTAATATCTCATCTTTAGGGGCATACAAGGTTATCATCATAAGGACCGTGATGAACACATTAGACAGAGAAGTAATGACTGGCTGGGACTTTCCTTAAGCTTTCTAGCTGGTTGGGGTTTCTTGTGAAACACTCTTAAAAGACTCTTGTGAGATATGAGAAGAATTATTTCACTTATTAATTGTAAGGAAATAATTTTATTAACCAAATATTTATTAAGTGAATCAAATTACTATAAATGGGTCTCTCGTGAGATACATTTAGATCCCAGAAACTTAAAATGCATTTTAACATTGGTTTTTTTAATTTCAAAAGTGTTATTTTGGATTATTATCACATTTAGTCTGGGACTAAATCTCAAGTCATTACTTCAAGTGCTAATAAAAGCACTTCAGTTCAGATTTCCATTCTTGGAAAAACAGAAAGGGTACATTTGGGCTGCCTCTGGGATTGGTATTTATTATGGGATTAAATGTGGAATTATAGCACGGTCTTCATATACAGCTGCCCCCTAAAAGTTACCTTACTAATCTAAAGGGTCCCCTATTGAGTTTAAAACAAAAACAAGCCCTCAAGTTACTTTGAAAGTACAATATTCAGAAAATGCAAAATGGGGTGTTTTTCCACTGTCTCTAAAAGTACCCATTAAGTACCCATTAATGGGTACGTAATGGCATTTTTGTGCCCATTAGTGGGTACTTAATGGGTACTTCTAGTGACGGTGGAAAAACACCCATGGTTTAATTCTAGCATGTGGAATCATAGGCGAGTATGATTTTCTGGGTGATTACCATCTGCTTCCCCCCTTTTAAAATCAATCCAGTCTTCTTTGTATTTCAGGCAGTCGGGCCCTACCAAAATCTGCTCTAGAATGTAGATGCCAGGTCCCTATCCCAGGATATAATAATGAATAAGGCCCAGTACAGAAAGAACCTTACTGGATCCATCTATGTGACTATAGTCCTTTTTCTTCCTCAGTGGTCACCATACTGGTATGTAAGGTCTCTGACCGTGAGAGGAAGTACTTCTCTTTTTGCAATTTACTCCAGTTTTCTTTTTGTTTGGCAAGATCTTTGAGCAACTGCATGGTCTATACTTCCCATGTTTTCATGTTGAAGACTCAGGGCTTCACATTACCAGTTGAGTAGTTATGTTCATGGGACCAAAGTGCCGCCTAAGCCAGAATATTTTTCCACCCAGGTTCAAAGATATCTCTAGAAAGATTATCTTCAAGGTGATGAAATAATAGCACTCTCCCCTGCTTTTGTTCCAGATAACGAAAATGTGCACTGCCTCTGAACAAAGATGTTTCTCAAAGCCCTCCAGATAGACACTGTAGGGTAATTCCTCCATCATTTTCCCTAAACTCTTTTGAGAGGTACTTAGGCTTGTGGTCATAAACAGTCTCACGGAGCTCATAAATCAATTGTGCTCTGTGTGAAGAAGTCCTTCACATGAGTCAATAACAGATCAAAGAAAATCAAATCAGAAATAGGATTCTGTAATATTTGCAAAAGGCAGTGGGTACTGGGTTATATAACAACAGTCAGACAGGCCATTAGCTGCTTAAAATCTTATTTATTGCCTCTATCATCATGTACCCTGTGTATTTTAGAAAGCACTAAATATTCATCATTAGGATCATAGTTAGGCAAGTAAGGAGACCTTGGGCTTACATATACACCCCGATGTCTGCCCTACATGCCTAAATTCCTCTGCAATGAGGTGCGACAGCGTGAATGACTTTCCCCTTCTTATTACAAGGCTTGAGACAGTTCCAATTTCCTGTTTCCTATTCACATGGCAGCGCATGAGCAGGCTGAGAAAATTACATTTATATACATCTCCTGCAGTTGTGCGTCAAATGAAGAACTGGGAGCTACGGACAGGCAGCCAGCTTCAGCCTTGCCTGTTTGTTTTCCGTTCTCTGGTAACAGAATTGAGGGAGGCTGTATGGTTTTTTAAAGATACAATGTCTGGCTTCAGACAAGTCACAGGAATTTTAAAAAGTGAAAATAAATGATTCAAATACATAGAATCATTTTTTAAAAGAAAGAGAAACTGCATACCTCTAGGCTCTTGTTAGTACTGGACAATGTTTGGTTTTAATCTTGATCAAGGGTGTGACTGTTGTAGAGCGAGGGTCTTTCTGCACTGGGCCCTATTCCAGATTATATATCAGAACAGGAACCTGTGACCTGAATGCTAGCATAGCCATAGTGTGCACCAGCATGTGAATGCCATGTCCTTATTCTGGGATATAATCCAGAATAAGGCCCAGTGCAGATTGGGCCAGAGACGGGCTTTTTCTTGAATGCCAAGAAGCAAAGAAGGAACCTTGCAGCCTTTGGCTGGCTGCTGAGCTTGGTGTTTATCATTACACTCTGTACATGATTCTGTGGCTGCTGGGTTTGGTCTTTATCATTGCACTCTGTACATGATTTTGTGGCTATTGGGCTTGGTCTTTATCATTGCACTCTGTACATGCTTTAATCTCGGTATGCATCATATAAAGAGCACACCTTGCTTTCTTTGCTAGCCATCCATTCTATTTAATATACAACCCCAGCCTTGTTTTTCTGGCACAGACAGATGATCCAGTCGTACAAGTTCTGTTACCGGTTACACTTATTTTTTACTTCTCCTCAAAGAGTCCAACATACATTCCAGGTTACCCGTTAAATGCTTACCTTAACAACAACCCTTATGAATTAGGATGTGCTGACAGATGGTAACAAAAAAAGGAAACAACTAAAATTATATACATTCGGTATGCTCAAAAAGTAAACATCAATCCATAAACAAGCATCCATATTTATCTCATATATTCACCAATAAAATCATGATGATGATGATGATGATGATGATGATGATGATGATGATGATGA
>MTQE01003428.1:19725352-19736476 GCA_014337955.1 Aspidoscelis marmoratus | reverse complement strand
AAAAAAAAAAAACTTAAGAGGGACCCATTGACCTGAAGAAGCTTTGGGGCAGCTGCATAAAACTATTGTTGTCTATCATACAGAGGTGAAGAAACCTTGCAGTTGAATTCGACCTGTGCAGTTTCTTAGCAATATAGCACAATGTAGCAGTTGCATTGTTCTGGAGAGAATCTTTACTGTCTTGTGAACTTACTGAATTAAAAGGTTGATTTCTTTTGCTCACATCCATTGAGGAGAGAAGATGGGTCTTTTAAATCTTGCTGAGAGATCGACATGGATACCAGAAGTGGCCAGACTATGGTCTTCTAGATATTGATGAAGAACAACTTCCATGGGTTCCAGCTAGATTGGACAATGGTAGAGAATAGCAGGAAGTCAAATTTAACATTTGGATGGCCATAGTTGGGACACAAATGGTCTGCCATTAAGCTACTGCTATTAGAATCAATCAGACTTTACATTCTTGGCAGTTGAAATGTGTTGTGGGTGAAGGTTCATAGCCATAAATGTGAAGCTGCTAACCAGGAGCTCACTAGCTGCTCCTGGTCAAGCTGTGGATAGGCTTTTACTTGCCCATAGCTAGCAAGGACCAGAGCAGCAGTAGAGGGTTCTGGGATACTCCAGGGAGCTGGTGGCATACAAGACAAAGTGCCCAGTAAGGGTAAAGGCCTATAAATACTAGCCACCAGGAGTGGCTAGTAAGGGCAAAGGCCTCTAAATAGGCCCTTTCCACACAAGGCCTTGTTCCAGATTATATCCCAGGTACTGCTGATGCAGACTACCCAAAACACAGCTCTAGTCACTCAACATCATCAGGATGGCTGCATTTAGTGACGGTTAGCCTGCATTTATCATGCTTCTAGCCTAGAGGGTCATGTGGGCACATACCTGCTGTTCACCTGCCTTTTTGGAGCCTCCTGAGGATTAGTTGGGTCACAATTCAATGGCATTACAGCAAACCAGCACCTATCACCCTGTAGGTTCTGCGAGGAGAGATAAGCTGAACCCGAGTGGCCATGTCCCCACTCAGCAGTCCTGCCAACGCAGTCTAGGCTCTATGTAAAATGGACTTTCTGGAGATGCTCAATAGGTATTTTAAGCTGCTCTGCATATATGAATATGTGCATGTTTTCAGCAGTAACCATTAAAATCACATAGAACTCTTTGACAAATGTAAGAAAACAAGACAGCAATTCTTACTTGAAAATAAAAAGACATAGTTATCAGTTTTGTATTGAATGTTCATTCACAAGAATAGATCTGTCTTATACAAGTGTGTAATACCTTTATTAAATCTGGATTTAAACCAGGTTTTTAAAAAATCAGCAGCTAGGGCTGCATTCCCAAAGGCACAAAATCCGGTCTGGATTTGACCAGTGTCCCCATTAAATTGGACAGTAATCCAAATCGGAAAAGCCCCGATCCCATCCAACCTTTTCCCTGGATTTTCTGGGCACCAGCCTGCAGAAATCTGGGGGGGGGGGGAGCCTTGTTGGAACAAGACTTTTCCTGCTGTTTCGAATGAAAGCCTTCTCAGACAAAGCATTCATTCACCAGAAAGGTGGGTTTTTCCCCGTTTTCAGCTTTAAACCAAGCTGCCTTCATGATTGGCCTTCAGGGGGGCTAATGGGGCAGAATAATGTTTGGTGTGAGACCATGGGGGGGGGGGTGCCCAGGCAACATTGAGGCCACCAATGGCGGCAGGGTCAGGAGCAGGAGTGGGGCGGCGCTTCCAAGTTCCCTTCCAAGATGATCCTGCTGTCTGAATGCAGTGGCAGTTGTGCCGGGGGGTGGGGAGGGGGATTTGCTGTATTGAACTTGATCTGCAGATCAGCAGACCCGTAACCCTAACCCACTCCAGTTCCTGCCACTGCTGCTGTCCAGGCTGGGCTCGTCATCGTCACTGCTGCATTCAGACAGCGGGATCGTCTTGGAAAGGACCTTGGAAGGGCCACGTTGCTCCTGTCCCTCCACTGCCCTGGCTGGGCTTGTTGTTGCTGCCAGCAGATCCAAAATGGGAATGCCGAAATGCACGCTCAGCTCTCTTCCCACAACCCGCACCTAACCCAGACCAGAATTTCCAGAAATGGACCACATGGGAATGCGCCCTCTGTCTAGTTTTTTGTGTTCCCACCACTAGCTTATAATGCGGACTTGCAGGAGAGAAGCCCTCTCCCCTCTTTCCTCCGTCATATCCTGACTTCATCAGGGTGGGCAATGGAACCCCCACCCACTATAAAAGCCTGTCCCTGATTCAGAGGATGGAGTCCTTTGTCAACAATTCTTCAAGGCTGCTTGATTAATGATCTCTGTAAAATGCTGTAGGTTTAAAACTAAAGCACAGGGACTGCAGGTTTTGTTGGGTTCTCCCCCCTAGCACAGCTTCTCATGTTAACAAGGCAGTAGAAGAAAAGATCAAGTGTGGATCAAAGCAGTGCAAAATGGCAGGGGGGAAGGAAGGAAGGAGGGGGGAAACAAGCTTTTACACAAGGAGCCAGCAATTGTGCTGTATTGTGACAGTGGCTCAACGTGAAATGGTGGCGCTCCAGGCAAGAGATGTGAAAAGAAAGAAGAAGGGAAAGTAACCAGTTGACACACTTTTGCAAGTCCAGGGCAGAAGCCTCCAAGTTTTGTTACACCGATCCCTTGTTACAAATGTTACAATAGGCTATGTCTCCTCTCCCTTTTAGGCAGCCCAATGGCAGGGATCCAGGTACAGGAAATCATGGCTTACCATTAGATCAGGGGAAACTGAAGAAAATGTCCCTAAAGCACAGTATATCATTTCTGCTGTCTCAATGAAGTTGCTTCCCAATTTGCCCCCTCCCCCTGACTCTGCCTTGAACAAGCTAGGCTTAGGGAAAATGACTGTCTCAAGGGCTGCATTCACACCTAAATTTTAATCCCATTTCCGACCACTTTCGGAGTGAGATAACACACTGGCAAAGTGAGATGTTTGATTTTGGCTTTATCTAAATCAGATAACCAACCTTTGGGTTAGATAATGTGGAAGGAACATGATGAGTCACTTTGCTGATGTGTTCTTCCAATCTGAACGTGGACTCAAGCTGGATTAAAACTTTGGTGTGAACACAGCCAAGATCACTCAGTAAGATTCAAATTCAAGGTCTCCTAGGTGATTCTACACTGGGCAGTATACTGGACCAGCAAGCCTAGCAGTAACTTCCCAAGTGGTGGCCTTTGCCTAGGCTCCTTTAAACTGCACAACTGTGCAAAAGAGAGGCTCCCAGTGTTCTTGCTGGTCCCGCATACAAGTACAGAACTCCCCTGATACTTCAGCTTGGATTATGGAAACTGTAGCTAGTGATAAGGGGTGAACCTGACTAGTACTGAACCTTTGATCTCCCACAACTGCATCTGATCTAAGGATAAGAATACAGTTCAGCACTGACAGATGTTCTCACCAATTTGCTGGATGATTCCTTGACACAGTTGACTATATTGTAACAATACCCAGAAATATAGGTATTGCCTATATTTCTATTACTCCAGACAGCCAAAAGAAGCACTCTACAGTGACAGCACAAGTAGGGCTATTTTGGTGACTTCAAGTTAAATCTGTGATTAAGTTAATTATGAAACATCAAAATGAATAAAGGATAGAAAATGCAATTCTTTGCAACTGGACTCTAGAAAATTTTTTAAAAAGTCATGACTGCCCTCTAGTGAAAAATCTATAGATCTGATTTTTTGTAAATCTATAGGTGAGATTTTCAAAAAAATCTCACTCATAGCTCGTCTTTTACATCAAACCTTAGCACAAAATCTATACTTAATGTACCTTTATAAATTTATTCCTTATTATTTACTCTGAGGGAATATTCTGTGTAGTTCAAAAATCTGCATATAATATTTTGAATGCTGATTGGTCCTGACAGCAGCTGTTAATTGCAAACCAATGTGTTTTGATCTTCTGACTTTGCTCTTAGTTTCATTCTCTCAATCAGTTGGAAGCCATATTAATCTTCATATTTCCTTGACCCCTGCTTCCACAAACGCAGGTCCATCTCAAAGGCAATATTGTGCTTATCAGAAATAATGGTTACAAAAGCACCAGCTGCCCACAGATTTGAGCCTACATAGATTTGGCAAGCCTAGGCAGAATTTGTTCTGGATCCACCTGTTGTTCTCTGGACAGTTAAAGTGATTTCAGTTCAATACATTCCCTAGATGGATCTGCTGAAACAAAATTTCATACTGGCAAAGAAATGCCATGATCACAAAGAACAAAAAGAAATGATAAGCACATTCACGTTAGCCTGGCAGCACCATAGGAATCTTAATAGAGGTGCCAAGATCTGCAGAGCCCTCTCTTAAAACCAAGAAATATTTGCTAGAGCTCTTCAACTGTTTACAAAGGAGGAAGTATTCCGGCCTGGGGCCTATTCACACTTAGGGTGTTTTTCCACTGTCACTAGAAGTACCCATGAAGTACCCATTAATGGGTCCAAAAATGCCATTTCATACCCATTAATGGGTACTTAATGGGTACTTTTAGGCTTCTCTGATGCAGAGTATCTGTACCAGAAATGTCCTAATTGCATACCAGAGGCCTAAGCATGAATAGGCCCCTGTTCTTGGCTATCTTGATGTCTCCAAGAGAATATCAACAAACAGCTATAAAGGCAGTAGAAAACGTGAAGTACATATAGATGTCAATGCAGAATGCTAAGGCAAGACCTTCTGGACCATGTGAAATGTGGACTGGAACTGTGGGGTCTGCATAGAGTGTTCTCCATGGAATAAGCACCACTGAGGCCATGGTTACACCTTTTATCCAGATGGAGACAGTCCTGGGTCCAGAGAGATTACACTTGAAAGTCGGGATCTGTTTGGAAGGATTATCCTATGCAGATTATCCCAGCACTGAGTCCAAATGGGCTCAGGTGAAGGAAATAACTTGGACCCTCACGGAAGCCAGGAGGCCCCCATCCCTGCACCCACTGCTGCCTAGAAAATAGTAAGCCTTGGTAAGCCTCTGCTCTGATTCTTGCCCCCCCCCCCAGCATCAAGACTCCCTCTGCCTGCTCCCCTGGCAATCCCCTGCCCCTCTCTTCCTTGCCAAATGTTAGGCTTGGAGGGAGTTCAAACCAGTTCCAGATCCACTTCTAATGTGGACTATTAGAAAAACACTGCAAAATCGTAGCAACGTTTTCTCATTCTTTTTTCAGCTTTTTTTTATTTGCAGATACCAAGGCAAACTGGTTATTATTTCGCACTAATTTATGACACTGCACTTTTTTGTGGATGACTTAAAGTTTAATCCAGCTTCAGTTCACTTTCAGAGTGAGAGAACACATCAGCGAAGTGTTAAATAACTCAGAAAATTGACCTTTGGGGTAGATAATGTGGAAAGAAAATGACTGGTCATTTTGCTGATGTGTTCTCTCGCTCTGAAGGTGGATTGAAGCTGGATTAAACCTTAGGTGTGACCACAGTCACAGACTATATTCTTTGAAAAGGTTACTGCCCTCCATCACTGTGCATCGTGAGCATAAGAGCACAGGATAAAAGTTTTGAGTCGTCTATCGTCTGCACAACTGTTGTAAAGCAACGTCCGAAACTCACTCCAGAATGATGACCAAATTGCCAATAAACAAACAATTAACTTCTCAATTTTCCCTCCAGTCAAAATAAAAGCCATGAAAAAAACGATGTTCAGAACATTCAGTTTCTAAATAGATATGTGCTGCCCAACCACAGCTACAAAATTGTACACTTCTTCATATCTGGCTTTTATTGGAGTGAAAGCACAAGCGTAGCAGTTAATTACTATAAATTTCTCCGTCTTCGAATCAGTAAATAAAATGACAAATGACGTCTCCAAAGGAAACCCGGAAGCTCCAAACTTCGGTACTGCAATACCGCCGTTTCCTCTCTTTTTTAATATATCTATAGTTGTCCAAATCTAAGGGGAAGGGTATTTCCATTGGTTGCAGGGAAAAAGAGGGCGGGACTATCACGTCGTACTTGCTATTCATTGGCTAATACGAAGCCGCCGCTGCCGCTTTTCTTTCTCTGTCTGTTCTCAGGGCACGGTAGGAATGGAGAAGGCCAAGGCGCTGCTGGGGCTTCTGATCCTGGCACCAGCGCTGGCGGGGAGCGCTGCCGAAGCCCCCCGGGATTCCTTGAGGGAGGAGCTGCTAATAAGCCCCCTTCCCTCCGGCGACGTCGCTGCTGTGTTCCAGTTCCGGACTCGCTGGGACTCCGACTTGCTGCGGGAGGAAGGTAAGGGGCGTGGCCTATCCCGGCATGGGGGCTGCTGTTGCAGTGCGCATGCTCAGCTATTGGGCGGTGGCAGTCTAAGGTGAGGCGGTTCACCTGGGGCGAGGTGCCAGAGCCCTCAGAGGTTACCAGCCCCGCCCTGCCCTGCCAGCCTTTCGTGGTCTTCTGCCTGGGGTCCTGTAAGGTCAGGACCAGGGGAGCTGGAGAGTGACAGCAACCTCTGAAAAGGCCCTCATAAGAACATAAGAGAAGCCCTGCCGGAACAGGCCACAGCCCATCTGGTCCAGCATCCTGTCTCATCCACCAATTGCCCATGAGCATCTTAAGCAGAGACAAGGGCAAGTCTCCTGCTCTCAAATCCCAGCAAATGGCCTTAGAAGCATCTTCCTTGTCTCCACAGCCAGAAAGATGTACTTAGGCATCCATTTTCGTAGCCATTGATATATCTGCCATAAATTTGTCCAACCCTACCTTAAAGCCATCTAGGCTGGTAGCTGTTACCACCTCTTCCAGCAGCAAATTCCATAAACCAATGATCCTCTGGGTGAAGAAGTACTCACCCAGAAATACTCATCTGTTTAAAGGAAGCAGACCTTGGAGTGGAGGGAAACCTTGGAAATCTCTAATATTGTTGGAGTCGCTGATATAGAGGATGGTACAGGAAAGGTGGATGGAGAAAATTTCTCTGTCACACAACACTAGAACACCTGAGGGAACACCTCCTCCTATATATACCTGCCTGAGGCTTAAGGTCTGTTGTAGGGGGGGGGGGCTCCTCCGTGTCCCATGAGTTTTAGAAATCCTCCATGTTGGGACATGGGTGAGGGCCTTCTCAGCCATGGCACTTCACTTAAGGAATGCCCTTCCCTTGGAGGTCCATTTAGCGCCAACTCTTCTAACTTCTAGGCACCAAGTAAAGACCTGGCTTTTAATGAAAGCCTTTGGGCATTAATTCACTCAAGCACTATTTCATTCTTAATTTTAACTTTTTAACTATGCTGTTCAATACTGTTTAATGAGGTATGCATTTAGTGTTTTGCTGTATATGGGTTTTTATTTTAAGCCGCTCAGAGATCATAGGGTAGGAGGCGGAATGTAAATATTCTAAACAAATAAATAGAACCAGGGGCCACTCTATGAAGCTGATTGGTAGGATCAGACAAGGGGAAGTATTTCTTCACCCAGACACTCATCCGTCTATGGAATTCGCTGCCAGAAGAGATGGTCACAGCAAACAGCCTAGATGGCATTAAGGAAGGGTTAGACAAATTGATGGATGACAGATGTATCCATGGCTACTACAATGGGTGCCTAAGTACATCTTTCAGGTTGGGGAGGCAGTCTGCCTGTCTTTCCAACCTAGAGGCAACTCCTAAGCATCCATTCTAGTAGCCATTGATACATATATCTGTTCTCCATCAATTTGCCTAACTCTTTCTTCCTACTATAATCAGTGTTAGAACAATGGAATCCAGTAATGTCAAATTTGCATTGGCAAGTATGCTGCACTATCCATAACTGGAGTATAGGTTTGGCTAGCAGAAACAGGTATAAGTTGGGGTTTGGGTCAGGCTGGGATAGAAGAGAGGATGTGTTTTTTTTTTTTCATTTTGCTTTGGTCTTTCTGTTTTTCACACAGTCTTTCATTACCGGCTGTTCCCCAAAGCACTAGGACAGCTGATTTCCACATACTCAGTGCGTGAATTGCATCTGTCCCTCACTCAGGGCTTCTGGAGAACACGAAGCTGGGGGCAGCCCTACTTGCAAGCTCCTCCTGGGGCTGAACTCTGGGTCTGGTTCCAGGACTCTGTTGCTGAGTAAGTAGACCTTGGCAGACCTACATTAAGTGTCATAGAATTGTGCAGTTGGAAAGGATCCAAGAATTAACTAGCTGAACCATTTGCAATGTCTGGAAAAACAAATTAACGAACTCTTTGGAAATCTAGGAGAAGCATCTGAAAGTGCTGCTGCCTTCCTTTCCTTCTTGTTCTCCCCCCCCCCCATGTCATAAATGTCCTCCAAAGATTCATTATAGGAAGATAACAATTAAATGGCTTAATATGGCTAATTAATTAATTAATCTTAACTTTCAAGTCCTTATATATTTTTTGACCCTTGTTTGAATTCAGCTCGTTAGTTGAAGGCTTTCAAGGTACATTGAAGTGCTCAAGCATTTAAGTCAGTAGTAAGCTTCCAGAAGAACAATGGTATCTCCATCTCATACTTTACTGTTTCTACTCAGAGTAACACTGGGATCACCATTGTGATACCTTTGGGCCTGTGCCAGGTTTATGTGCTCACTTGCACTGGCTGCCTCTTCTTGGGTGCACATGCACTATCAAAGCTTTCCTTGATAAAAGGAAAAGGCTAAAATTAAATGAACACCATAACTAAAGGACCAGCTGAAGTTTCTATTTTCTGCTGTCCATGTTCAATGTGATTACTTCTTGCACTGTGGACCATCTAATTCTCTGGACAATTTCCTCCCTCTTCTGAATTCTAGTCAGGGGTAAGGCGCACCATATTTAATTGCTCTGCTTTTATCCTTGCTTCAAGGCAAGGTGTCTTATAACTGATGTCTGTAACGCTTTCGCAGAATTCCAACATGCCCTCAGTGATTGGTGATGGGGGGCATAGATCACTCAATGGCTTACCATCCTTGTAAAATGTGGACTGTGAACATAAATATTTTTTTACAAGTTCTGCAAACATAATTGTTGCGATTTTGAGTCAGAGCTATGTCCAAGATTTGCCCAGATGTTTAATATTTATTGCTGTCTGAAGAATGTTAGTAGAAGTGGCATGCAACCACAGAAGCACAGTTTTATAATTCAAGAGAGAACGAAATCAGTTGTGAATATATATCAGGCAAATCCCCCATAGGACAATCTGACAGCTTGTTATGTACTTTGTCTTGTTCAGAGTTGACAGAGCTTGGAAAAATCTCAGCAACGTCCTGTCAGGGATATTCTGTGCCTCTCTCAACTTCATTGATTCTACCAATACTGTCACTCCAACAGCATCCTTCAAACCTCTGGGACTGGCAAATGGTAAGAGACTGTGCTCTGCTGGCTTGCAACCCATTCTACACTGATATTTAATTATAACATAATTTGAATATATATACAACACACATAGATGGGTGGATGTTAAGATAAGAGCTTTCCAAAAACGACACAGAAACTTCTCATATAGTTTCAGAGGTGAGAGAAATTCTGACAGAGGACACTTTCTCATCTTTATGTATAGAAATATACGGTCCTATATTTAATTATTTATTTATATCATGCCCGTCACTCAAATTCTGTACTTCTTCCAAAAATCCTATCCCTCATTCTTCCAAAAAGCTCAATTCATACTATTTTCTTCTCTGTTTTATTCTCACAACACCTGTAATATAGTTTATACGCCGAGGCATTATCTGACCCAGGTTCTGGCAATGAACTTACATGATCAAGTAAGAATTTTAACCTAGGAACTCCTAGTTTGGGACTACACTGTGGTGCTTAGCTCTCACAGTGGATATGCTGGGAATAGTCATACGTGGGCTTTCACAGCCAGATTAAATTTCATTTGTAGCAGCTTTTGGGCTATTATTCTGTGTTCCAGGAACCTTCCAGAATGTAAGAAAGGCTTTCCAGCTCTGGTAAACAGCAGGTGCCAGGAGCTTACAGAAGCAAACAGCTTTGCCACTTTGCTTCCTGAAAAGTTAAAAGCCAAATTTCTAGTCCCAAGTTTGCAAGATTAACATTGAATGTGGAAAAGGATGCCTGAGGCCCTTTCTGCAGCTGATCTTATTCTGGAATATATCTCAGAATAGGGGTCTGCTGTCCTCAAGCTAATGTAGACCAAGGCAAGGTCTCAGGTCATAACTATTTTTTGTTCTTTAATATTGTTATTCTTAATATTCATTACCTCCCAAATCCTGCACCTGAAGTTTAGATCAATTATATTAGCAGTGTCACAAAGAAAATGGAAGCCCTGTTAGGGTGATTAGAGAATTTTAGGGTGACTGTTTGGTCTCCAAGCAGACTAGCACTCTGATGGCAATGTGACTTGTCTCCTTCCACTTGCTTGCTCTGATAGCTTCTTGAGTGATAACTCCATCTCCTCAGCTGATCTGCTTAGGGTTAGGGTTAGAGTCTGTGCCTGTATGTATTGTATGTACCTATCCATTTGAAAGGAGCATGATTAAGCCCACTTTTGACCAACTCAGTGCTACCACCAAGGGTCTGGAGAATCAGGCCCAAGAAGGCTGTCCATCACTGTTGTAAATAAAGTGAACTGCCTGTTGCTCCACAACAGACAAGATAGCCTCCTTTCAAGAATGATGATTGTGCTGGTATTTTGGAACTGTTTTGTTGTCTATGGCTAGCTAATTTCTAACCTTTCTACACCTTCACACAGTTACAGATCATAATTTCCTGCGATATGCTGTCCTGCCCCGTGAAGTTGTCTGCACTGAGAACCTCACACCCTGGAAGAAGTTGTTACCATGCAGCTCAAAGGTGAGGGGAGTCCTAGAGATCCTGTAGCTAAAGCCTTGGATGGGGCAGTATAAGACTCCTGTACCCTGAAACCTTTTGTGGCACCCACTCCCCATTCAGGGTGGGTATTTAACCTTCCGGACCCTCCAGTCCTTCTGTTATATTTTATTTGCTTTAGGTAGCAAAGAAGCCATTTCAGCTGAGCCCTTCCCAGCCCTGCACTGCGAAGAATGCCACTTTCATTCCTCCCCTATTAATAAGCTGTGAAGCAGTTCCTGTAGCAGCCGACCATGGCGCCACTCTCTCTTCACTCTCTCTTTCTTAAAGCTACAGAATCCCCCTTTTCACTAACATTCTGTATATAGCTTTAGGAAATAAATACCATAGAACA
>MTQE01003428.1:19708639-19722076 GCA_014337955.1 Aspidoscelis marmoratus | reverse complement strand
AACATTATATTAATCTTAGACAGGTCCCTGCCCTCAGGTTTACAATCTAATTTATCTAACCCTTTATTAAAGCTATCCAGGCTGGTTACTATCATCACCACCTCTGGTAGTAAACCATAGACAGATGACCTTCTGGGTGTAAAAATAACTCTCCTTGTTGGGCCTAACTCTCCTGCCCATCTACTTCATAGAGTATCCCCTGGTTCTAGTGTTGTGTGACAAAGAAAATAATATTTTTCGACCCACATTTCCCACACAATTTATCTTTATTTAATGAATGGTGAGAGCATGATAACTATTCATATAGCTTAATTAAAAAACACATATGTGTATTCCTTAATTCTTGTTAAGATATTGGGGTGGCAGTGCTTACTTCTGCCATGCAGCCTTCAGAGGTTTGGAGAATGCAGCATATAGGATGTAGAGCAAGATCACTGGCTACTTCTCTCTAAACATCTGTGAATACAGTCTAGTTGCCAAGTTATTGGGCTAGTTATTTTTTTCAGTAATTAAGAATGATTCCACCTTTTTTTGTTCACTTGTTTTCTGTTTTCAGGAGAAAGAATTATTAGAAGTTTCTCCAGCCCCTTTGTCTGTACATGAAGCATCTGTCCAAGGAGACAAGAGAACCTATGCAGTCTATGACCTCCTGAATCCAGCGCTGTTCAATGGGTCTCGCAGCCTTAACGTGCAGCTAAAATGGAAGCGGCCTCAGGATAACTGTAAGTGATAAACAGGTTTTCTGCAAGTATTGACCTCTTTTGTACAAATGGCCAAGTATTATGGGACAGGACTGTGTTCTGCATTTTGAAATTGTTATTTCATTTACGTAACTATTCTTTATTGCTTGCTGGAACTACCAATAGATGTATCCAAGAGGTTCAGGGCTCTTATTATCCCATAATTTGGTTTTGATCACAATAGATGAGAGTGCATTGGTTCTATATATGATAGAAGAAGAGGCATAAGGGAGCCCAAGAGCTCTAGTTGCTAGCCTCCCAAACAGAATAATTTGCTAGAATTGGCAGATCAAGACATGAGGTCTGGATTACCATAAGAGATTAGGAACCTGTTAAAATTCCCACCACAAAATGCAGCAAGGAAGAATCCAATACACAGGGCATGTTAGTGCTGGCAGTTGTAATCCAAAACACCTGCAGGGCATTACAGTGAAAAAAGCTGTAGTGATTGCAGTGGAGTGAGGGGGTAGACTGGAGGACCCAAGTGTACAGCACCCTACGGTCTGGTCAAAATGGGAGATTTTTTATATTTACCTTTTTGTGGGAAAAGGGCAGGACAAGAGAGGGGCAAGAAGTATGGGGAACTCCAAAGTGCTAAAGGTGAGGGGATGTGACTCTAAGCAGAGTCACATTTGTTTGTGATAGGGCAAAAGTTCACACTAATCAGTAGGAAAATAAAGAATCAATCACTTAGGCAAATATTGTAGATGACACTGGTATATGTCGCAAGTCTTAGTTCAAAGGAGTTGGCCGAGTGTACCATGTAAACAGCTCCCATCTGCATAATATCAACTTTATCTAAACATAATCTGAAGTTCATCAAGGTGCAAAGCTAGTTTTGTTACAGGAGTTCTTAAGACAAAGGCACTGAACCTTAGCAGTATTGTGGCTGTCAATTGTTCAAAGCAGTTCAGTAGCTCTGGTTGTTATATGTCATTGCAAAAACTGCTTAAAAATAGCAAAGAAAGAAAAGATGCATGATGTCCAAATTCAAACTGACATATTCCTTTCCTTTCCCTTAGTGCATTGTGGTCCCTACAGCCTTATGGCCTTTTAGCATCACATATTAGTTCCATGCACATTTGTACATGTGTTATTGAGTAATGTCAGTAACAGTAGTGATATTCTTATGCCCACTCCTGGTGATGAGCTTTAATTCCTAATCTCAGTGTAATTTCCTTTCTTGCAGCGGATCTGGGAGTGCCCGTACTCCATGCGCAGCGCTATGTCAGTGGGTATGGACTTCAGACAGGAGAAATCAGCACCCTGATTTATAACACACACCCATATCGGGCTTTCCCTGTGCTGCTTCTAGAAACTGTGCCGTGGTACTTGCGACTTTACATTCACACACTCACCATTATCACAAAAGGAAAGGAAAACAAACCAAGTAAGAATCCCCCTCCTCTACTGCATGATGTTCTACATCCTTTTGTCCTGTGTTTGGAGAAATGAGGGCCTTATCTTGCAAAAGAAGGTGCTGTAAATGTATCATTGTGTATCATATGTGTTGCATTAGCTTGTTGCTCAAAATCCATGTGCCGTATCCCTGAATGATCTGAATTTTTTTTCTAATATAGTGGCTATAAGAGTATGTTGTTATAAGCAGGAATTGCCTGTCCTATGATTTGTGAAACGAGAAGTAAGGAATAATTTCTGGGTCCAGTTGGGAAATTGGGAGGGGCTGTTAGCCCCTGTGTTTCTCCTTTGTTCCCCCTTTAACCTGATCTTTGGTTATTTAAATTGATGTTCCCCTTTTCTTGAAAAAAAAGCTGCTGTCATTTATACCAGTCAGAGCAGTGAAGAAGTAAAGAAGGATTGTAGCATTAGCATATGCATTAATAGATAGGCCAGGAATGCTGTGACAGCAAGCATTGACCAAGCAGCAAAATAGCAAGCAATGAATTAGGCAGCAAAGTATGATGGTAAACAAATGATGATTTATTGATTATTATTAAGCAGCAGACAGCAAGGGATGGTGATCATAGAATGATGATTGATTTGCTGATTGTAGGCCTTACTTGTACAATAAAATTCACTGAGGTCTGTGTGAAAACAAAACATTCTCATAGGCATATTGTATTCATTTTACAAATGTTACGTAGCATATGCTTCCAACACACAATAGAGCACTGGCACACTGTGTATAAGATAACAGATAATAATTTGGCAGGCAGGGATAGCTTTTTCTTTGGCATGCTTCCAACCAGCTCTTGGCAGAATAAGCAACAAGATAAGAGGCACATGAAAAGTCATTCCATGTTCCCCATCAACTTGCCAGGGGTTTGCCCTGCTGCCAATTGATTATAGGAAATTGGAATAACATTCCTACAAAGGATCACCCAAATGTTGTTTTATATGTTGTGTTTTATTTATCAGTGTTTTGGACACAAATACTGTTCACAAATATGCCTTTGTCCTCATTTGTTCATAAGAATCCACCTTAAAAGATCAAAGCACACTTCCTGAGGGTCCTAATTGCTTCACCTCCTGTTTGAACAGCAGGTGGAGTCAGTTGATAGGGGAACTTTTGCACACTTTCGTTTGGTGTGACAGACCCAACCTTACTTGACAAGCAAGCACTTGCTTCAGTGATTCAAATCCTTATTATTCCCTAATTGGATTTCTGTAATCTGATTTCTGGATTCTGATTCATAAGCTTCAACTGATCCAAAATGTAACCATCAGTGTCCTAACTAATGATAGGAAATCTGGCCGGGTGACTCTCCTGCTTCAGGCCCTGCATTAGTTACCAGACTGCTTCCAAGCCCAATTTAAATGGTTAGTATTAAAATTATAAAGTCCTACATGTTTCAGCATTTACCCTGTTTGTCCAGCCCAGTTGGTACCCATCCTGAGCCCTTAGCTCATCAGAGCTTAAACTTCCTGTCCCATGAGGTAACAGGAGCTAGGCCAGGAAGAGTATTTTCCTCAATAGCTTCCTCTCTCTGGAACCCATTTCCAAATAAATCCATGCAGCTTTAAAAATATATATTTAAAAGCATACCTTTTTTATCCATGCCTTTGATAACAATAGACTTATTTTGAGTTTATACTTTCCTGTAAACCACATTGAATCTTTTGAAATCTACAGTATGTAAGTCATATAGAAAGACAGGTAGATAGATAGTATTTATTTATTTGTGTGAAATAGGATGGGAAAGCTGGGGAAAGAGGTGCATCTCAGAATGCAAAACATTCCAAAACTTGGGAGCTACCACAGAGAAGGCCTTTCCAGGTGCATCTCTATTAACAGAAGTGGCACTACTCCTGCAGATCTTAACTGACAGGCAGAGCGATAATAGAGGAAGCACTCCTTTAAATATTTTGGGCCGGTATTATTTAGGACTTTAAAAGACAATGTTGGGACCTGAAACTTGGCTTGGTAGCAAATTGGCAGCCAGTGGAATTTCTTTAGGGCCATTCTCATATACACCTGGCCCAGAGAACCCACAGCATCCTTGTTGCTGCATTCTGTACTAGTTGCACCTTCTGAACTGTCTTCAAGGGCAGTGCGAGTTACTGTAATCGGTCTAGGAGAAAGGATCTACTGGTTAGCCACAGTGGATTTGGCTTTGTTATATATCCAGCAAGTCCAGAATTTGCAGTAAATCTTTGTTCTCCATACTTCATTTCCTGTCCTCCCCAGTAACCTTCCATCACTTTAGCACTGCTAAGGGCTATCAGAGGAGGTTATGCTAAGGAAATGCTAACAGAATTACACATGTGAAGGACTTAGCTGGTTTGAGCCTGGAGCTAAAGATTTAGCTTTCCAAATTATACATCTTTGCTTTTAAATGGAAGAGTTTTACTGGTCATTAGAAGGAACTAGTGGCATTTGCAGTCATTTCTAAAGAAGCAAATCAGGTTTTTAAAGATATTATGCCTTTTTTCCCATTTAAAATATTTTTGTGATTTGTCTGTTACTGCTAAGGGTACATCGCTTGTCTTATCATGATAAAGAGGCCCTTGCTGCAGAGGATGTCCTGTTCCCCTGTCTCTGGAAGTTCAGTCTTAATAACTTTTGCTGATTCATTCTTCTTATCCTTGATTCATAACAATTTTATATGCCAGATGCAATGTCATTCAAGACATTTCACCTTCCAGAATTCACTGCAGAGTTACTGCTGAGGTCCTTAAGCCTGTGGGGGGGGAAGCATTCTCTCAAGGCATAATATAAACATGGAAGAAAGGCATTATAGCATTTCTTTATTTTGATAGTATGTCTTTGCTGCTAGGTTATATCCACTATCAACCCGCTCAGGACCGACAGCGGCCTCATCTCCTGGAGATGCTGATCCAGCTGCCAGCAAACTCTGTCACCAAGATTACCATTCAGTTTGAGAGAGCTTTACTAAAGTGGACTGAATATACTCCTGATCCAAACCATGGCTTTTATGTGAGGTAAGGCTGAAGCAAATCACTCAGCCAGACATTTCCAGCCCTCATCTGCCTTGCACATGGCTGGATTCTGTCTCTTGGGATCATTTTGCTTACTTTTTCCAAAGGGGCTCACACAGAAATAGGGAAACCTGTATCCTTTTCAGATGTTGCTGGACTCTAAGACTACTTAAGCTGTGGATTGCTTAAAAAACAGCCCACGGCCTACCCAGAAGTGGCTGAATCGCTCCCTGGGTTTTACACCTCTTATGGCTGTGTGATTGCAGTGGCACAGTTGTTCACGGTGTCTAGATCACCATGGCAACGTTTGGCCTCTCACTGAATGTTGCTTCCGCTGCAGGCTGGCTGTTCACAGTTACAAGCATGGCTGGTGAGGTACGGAGATAGTTTAGCACTTGTAGTAAGAATGGACACCACTGCACCGGATCCTCACCAGCCTGGCATGGTATTGTTATACCACAGGAGGCTGGCAAATGCAAATCCAACCTAAGGCTCCACCTACGCAGAGAAAGGTGAGTGGCCTGTGGCTACCTAGGCAGCAGGTATCTGCATGTCTCTGCTCCAGGTGTAGCCATCTCCTACCCAGATACAGATAGGGACAGATTACCCTCGGAGGTGGATAAACTGCTCTGAGTTGACTCCCTTGTGGCAGAATTGACATTGTGTACATTGGCTGGGATTCCAGATGCACTTGAGGGCGTGTAGGATTCATTTCTCCCATAGGTGATTGCTTTGGAACCTCACTCATATGGGCTCCACCCTCCTACCGCTACTGTTGCAGCCACCCCAATCAATGGCTGGTGACAATGTAGCATACTCCTTTCCTCCTCAGTCAGGTGATCATAGATGATGGGATTTTAAATCAAACAACATTTGGTGAAGTGCAGATTCTCTGTTATGGGGGGATTGTTTAATTTTTTTTTCACTATGTTACCCAGCTGGAACCTTAAGGTTATCAATCCAATAAATAAAAAAGGCTTATATACTGTAATTTCTTCTTTGCAGCTCCTCTGTCCTAAGTGCCCTTGTGCCAAGTGTCATTGCAAGGAAGGAAGAAGATGAAGAGCTGAGCCCACTCTTTGCTTCTCTGTAAGTGCACTGGATGTCTGTAATAGAAGCACGTGAATGATGGATATCATGAGTATGGGATTCATGGAATTCTGTTGATCTCTAATCCTAACCTTTCTATCTTAGTATTGCATTTTCTGGCTAGAAGCAGTTCTTCAGTTTAGGGCAGCCTTTTTTTCCTTTTACCTCACTGGCCACCTGACTGTAATAACTGGAGATTGAATTTAAGTCTGCTATCATATAAAATTCTTCTATTACTAATCTGTGGCCCCTTGTTCCTGGAAGAGAATCTTCCTAAACTTACAGAGAAACCCTCCAATATGGAAGGAAGATGCTGGTGACGTGCTAAGAACCCAAAGATGGGCTTGATTCTGCACTCCTCCATGAAGCCAACTGAGTGACCTTGGACTAGTCACAGCTCTGAGCTCTCGCAGCTTCACCTGCCTCATAAGGGGGTCTGTTGTGGGGAGAAGAATAGAAAGCTTTCTCAGCCACTTTGAGTCCCTTTAAATGGGTGAGAAAAGCGGGGTAGAAAAACCAGCCCTCCTCTTCCTCCATCTTGGAACCCAACAGGGGAGGTCTGGCCAAGCAACGAGCAAACCAAACATTGGCTAAAGTATGAAACTATAATTCCAAACCAATAAAAAACAGACTTTATGCCTTCCAGTCCCTCCATTTAACTATAGCAGAGAAAGAAATGGGATGGCATAGGATAGGATAGGATATATATGATATGATATGATGATATATGATATGATCTGCTTGCTTGCCTCCCTGCACACTTGTTCAATGTATGAGAATGTGCTGATTATCTGAAAAGCATATTCAATATATTATTTTGTAATTTGAAGTTGCTTCCTGTCCCTGTCATGTAATCTTGAAGCTGCATACAAAATTTTTGCCATAGTAAGGATGGGGATAATTATGCAAGTGTGAATTCCTACCTCTTGGTAAATGACTAACAACTGTAGCAGTCTGCAAGGACTATACCACATCAATGGACTAATCTGCACTTGGCTCAGCAGTCCATGCCTAGTAAGCTCCCAGACAGAGTGTCCACGTATGAAGGAGCTTACCACACATGCACTACCCCTGTTGATGGTTTAACTGTACCACACATGCACTAGTCCCAGAGCCGTTGAGGTTCAGGGAGCACCATCCACATCACTTCCTGTTTGGAAGAAGGGCAAGAGGGAGACATGGCAGGTGGTTCATGCACAATGATGCAATGCCCAATTACCCGATGATGGCAAGGATCACCCAGACAGGCATTCATATTTAAGGTAAGCTTAGAGCATATACTAATATTTTCCTCTTTTCTGCTTCCTAGGTTTCCTTCCTTTGATGGCTCTAGCTTCTTTGTGCGCCTGTATACAGAACCACTTTTGGTGAATTTACCAACACCAGATTTCAGCATGCCCTATAATGTCATCTGCCTCACCTGCACAGTGGTAGCTGTTTGCTATGGTTCCTTCTACAATCTGCTGACCAGAACTTTTCACGTGGAAGAACCCAACAAGGGAGGTCTAGCCAAGCGACTAGCAAATGTGGTCCGTAAACTGAGAGGGGTCCCACTTCTCTGAGGGCAGCTGATGATTGAAACTTTAGGAACACTTAACGCCTGGATACGTTTGCAGAGACAAATATATGAGGGGAAAGGTGGACTTACACCATTTTGGGTGTAAAGCAGCTAAAACTGTAATTTTGCCTTCTAGTTCCTTCATGAGCAAGATATTTGTTGCTGTTTTCTTTGCAGCTGGCTGGCAAACAGGCAGAATTTTTCCATAATCGCACAATTGCAAATTGGCCAAGGAAGCAGCCTGCAACTTTGATGAGTAACTTATTTGTAAGAAGACACTGTAAATAAACTTGACCTACTGAAGCTGCTTTGACCTTGATATTGCTTCAGAAGGGCAATTGCGCCTCATAGCAATCCTTCATTTTGTTTACTTGTGCAATCACTGATGCATCGTTGCTCATACATGTTTAGGTGCTGAATGCTAAGCCTTTTTTAATGAAGAAAAGGCAAAAAAAGTTTTAGTGAAAATAATAGAGGTTAACTAGAAAGAGAGAGTGATTAAAATGACATTTATAGTTGATGCCCCTTGTAACCATTTAAGAATCCTTCTGTATCAAATGAATAGTGCATCTAAGGCTGTTTATTTTTGTCCTAGTGGCCAGTCAGACAAAACTGTAGCCCACACAACAAGATATTGAACCAGTAGCACTCTCCTCACTTATCAGTAGGCTGTCCCCAGATGCAAACTGCATGCTGTCCCCTGTTATGTTGGAAAGGATTTGAGAAAACATATCTATAACTGGTGAGAGGGGAAATATAGCACTGCTAGGCTTCGAAGATAAGAGTACTTGGTGCCAAGGGACTGTAGGTTGTGTGTTTGGCTAGGCTGGTAAGTCCTAAGAAATCCTTGCATAAGCATAAACACTGCGCCTAAATTCTTAAGAACAACCTCTGCCAAACCAGTGACTTATATTATCTGGCAGTTTGAGCTCACAAGAACACAAATGCAGCAACATATATTTTGCTCTAAAGTTGTTGCTGAAATACAACCCCAACTGCTCCAATTCTACTTGAAGAAGTCTTCTTCTACCAACAAACTGGACACCATGAGCACAATAATATGCACTCCATAGAAGTCTCCCAGCAGTTGGCCATTGGAGGCATAAGGATGTAAGAACCTGGTCCTAAGGAATTTAATTGTAAGCCACCCTGAAACGGTCAAGTATAGAGTGGTGTAAAAATGTAATAAAATAAAGAAATGGGTAAAGATCTAATGAAATGAGTCCTGTGTGATGCTTGTGTCTTTAGAAGCGATGAAGTTTCAATCAGCTGTTTATTGAGCACCCATAACGAGTGATCAGAAATTCTATGTAGGCAAATAAAAAGGCTGGCAGAAAAGGGATAAGTTTCTCTATCAGGGATATACAAAATCTTGTCTTGGATGTTTTGACAGGCATTTGAGACAATGACTAGGCTTCTACTTACCTGACTGGAATGGTCTCCGGAGACTTCAGGAATGGCTGGGGCCATTTGTATGCTGAGTATAGGAACATTTCTGTTCCCACCCAACATTGGCAGGCGTGTGAATGGCCACATTCCAAGCCTTATGTCTTGTCGTCAGATGCCCCACCCACCCCTCGCCATGATTGAGCAAGGGGATGGCATGTATACTGTGCAAGGGCAAAACAAGCTGGTCAGGGTGCAACATGTGAAAGCTTCCCATTTATACTGTTCCCATTCTGTTCTTGGTGATGCTGGACAGCTGTTAAGCTGTTCACAGCAGATAAGTCTCTTGAATGGTTGGGAGGCCTCAGGGACTGTTCCAGGTAGATTGCAGTGTAGACACTGCATTCCCACAGTCAGCAAAGAACTATCTATGGGCCATGTGCAAAAAGACCCAGAGTTGTATGGGTGCAGAGTTTCATAGGTGGATTTCATAGGTGGGAGTACCTAGCAGATTTAGCCCTAGGAGCAAGTTGAGTGCTCACCTTTCTCCTCCTTTTCAGAACCTGAGGTGCAAGGGGAACCCACTGTCATGTCAACGCCATGTCAAATGTCCTGAAAAATTTGGGATAGTATTTTGCGAATTTCTCCTTTATTTTTCTTTGACGTTTGTTTTAATACTGGTTGTGACAAAAGCAACTGATGCTTCTGAAGCAGTTCTATCAGGACAGTGGAAAGGGCACAAAACCCATCTCCCTAAATTACTTTTCTGCCTGTTGCCAGCCAAAATGCAGTTCAGTGAGAAGCTCTCAAAAAACCCTCTTCCCTGTCCCACCATCCTGGTGTTCCTGATCTGGATGACTACTGGGTGGAAAGGAAGCCTGTTTATCAGTTCAGGCATTGTGTCTGCTTAGTAGGTGCTTCCCCTCAGCCTTTTGTAGGACTCTGCAAAAATCCTTATATTTTCCATTTCCATTCTGGCTGTAAAGGGTGGGGTGGGGTTCCTTTCATACTGCTGAAGGAAGCATAGAAGAAAGGCATACTGTCTTAGCAAGCTATTAAAATGTTGGGAGGCTAGTAACTGTAAGGATAGTTTTGATACATAATCAGATTTGGGATCTAGAATCCTTACTTGGAATTTAATATCAACTGGGCTATAATGTACAAGTTTCTACTTTGGCTGGCAAGTACAGTAGGACTATTATACAGTTATGATCCATGCACACACATTTCTCTAATGAAGGCATTTAATTACACATTCAAATCTACCTGTGTTTCATGTGATCTGTAACCTCATTGGTAGCTGCAGCCATTAGTTGCTTGAGCATTTTTGGAGGAGGACAGTTGAACATTTCAGTTAATTACAGCCAAGACCTGTGCTGTGTTTGAGCCATTTTAGTGCTAAATGCAGAAAATAATTCTAGGCTACAGTGTATGTGATTCTACTTTGCAACAGCCCTGGCAAGTACAGTAGAACTATTATTCAGTTATGGTCCATGCCTCTGTTTTCTGGGACTACCCACCTAGAAACCCAGGGCATAGAGCAGGGTATAAACGCAAATAATTAAAATCCTCATCAGACCTAGCCATTTTCTGTGCATACCTGGATCTATAGGTCTAAAATAGGTCCAACTAATATAGACTCCAAGGAGGCATGGATGGGATCAGACCACTGTCTACACTGACAACTCTGATCTGCATTAAGTTATGCCTCAGCTGTGAAGCTCATAGAAGCTTCACAATCGTACCCCCAGGCTTCTGACGACTAGGAATGAAAGTTCAGGGCCTGGGGAGGTGCTTTTTGTGGCACACTATGGTACACTGCTGAAAAGCACCCCCTGGTAGTCCTGGAACACAGAGGCATGCTGTCTGGATGTCTCCTTTATTCCAGAACAAGGACCTGGTCCCTCTGATAGTACTGATTAAACAATACTACAAGGGATAAGGACTAAGGGCCTCTTAATTAGGATCAGAATCCATCTAATGCAGACAAAGCCAAACCAGTGGGGGTGCAGGGAGGCAGTCATAAGAATATAAGAGAAGCCCTGCTGGATCAGGCCACAGCCCATCTAGTCTGGCATTCTGTCGCAGACAGAGGCCCACCAAATGCTCATGGGCATCTCAAGCAGAGACAAGGACAAACCTTTTCCTGCTCTTGAATCCCAGCAAATGGCCTTACAAGTGCCCCACTCTCCCCCCCCCCGCCCCAGCCTGAAATGGCATTCATTCTAGTAGCCATTGATACTTCTGTCATCCATAAACTTGTCTAACCCTTCCTTAAAGTAATCTAGACTGGTAGCTGTCACCACCTCTTCCGGCAGCACATTCCATAAACCGATGACCCTTTGGGTGAAGAAATACTTCCCCTTGTCGGATCCAACTCTCCTACCCATCAGCTTCATAGAGTGCCCCCTCGTTCTAGTATTGTGTGATAGAGAAAACAAATTTTCTCTATCCACCTTTCTATACCATGCATAATTTTATACACTACAGTAAGGTCCCCTCTTAATTGCCATCCCTCCAGACTGAAGAGGCCTAGACATTGCAGCCCCTTAATCATTCTGGTTGCCTTTTCTGCACCTTTTCCAGTTCCACAATATCCTTTTTGAGGTGTGGTGACCAAAATTGTACACAATATTCCGAATGTGGCCTCACCATAGATTTTATATCTATGCAAAATTTTATATCTATCCCTGCAAAATTACACTTGCTGACTTATTTTCTATTCCTTTCCTAATTATTCCCAGCATTGAATTTGGGAAGATCATAAATCAGGTCTTCTTCGTCCCTCCTCCTGACCTCATATTCCGGTGTCCTAAGCCGTCCCTACAACCACACTATCGTATGTCTGTGCTCCTAGGAAAGGCAATCGCAGATCGCAAATCCTCCATCTCCAGAGCCCAAAACAAATTTCCCAGACGGGGGATGATCCCCGTGTCCAAGCGAGTCCGCACCGAAACATCCAATGCGCCCACTTCGAAGGGGGATTATGTTGGGGAAGCAGCTCCGAGGCCTGTCCTTCAGGTACGCATAGCCCATTGCAATGTCATAAGCTGCCCATGCAACCCTAGCGTCGGTTGGTCAAGAGAACGCCTCTCCTTGCGCATCGCCTCTGTAAGTCGTATCCACGCTTTATTCCCGAGTGTCCCAATATAGAAGCATAAGCAAGCGACGTCTGCACGCAGCCTTTGTCGAGCGTCACCAGGCATATCTAAGCCTGTTGGCTCGGCTGCCTTGAAATCCCGGACTGGATTCCTACACTACGGTGACCACGGATTCCACCCAATCCCCCGGCGGAACAGGTTGCCGAGGACCCCTGTCAAGATGGAGAGTGGCTGTCTTCGCCGATGCCTGCTCAGAATATCATTCCGCTCTGGAGCGCCGCCGCCCCTGCGTTTCTGAAGACGCAAGACTGGCCGAGAGGGAGAAACCGCGTGTTAGTAGCAAGGAGGCTGCCCGGCAGCTTCGTAGAGGCGCCATCGTCCGCTTCCTGGGATCAGGCACCTGCGCGGGCAGACCTTTCGGGGTCCTGAGCGGGCAGTTAGAGGGTCCTATGGAGAGTGACAGACAGACGTCGCAGAGAGAGGGAGGGAGGCGGCGGCGCGGTGCGGCCCGGACGGAGCGAGGCTTCGCTATGGCGAGTGCCGCAGGTAAGGCGGGCGAGTCGAGTGGCGGCGACTGTGGCTTCTGCGAGGGCGGCACTGAGGCGCCGGGGCCGTCGTCCCTTCCCCGTTTCCCACCTGAGGTCTGAGTGAGCGTGGAAACGCCTGGAGTTCAAGGAAGAAGGGGAGTGGCTCCTCCCTCCCTCCACATAGTAGTCCCAACCGGGGGTGGCGTGGCGTGGCGTGGCGTGAAGGGTTGGCGGTAGGGGGTGGGGGAGTGAAAGGTAATATGTATGTTAGTATATATATTTATATCCACAATTTTTTCTCAAGAGCTCCGGTTCCTAAACATTAATTTTGTCCCTCTGCCCCCCCCCCTCCGTGTTCCCACAAGAACCCTGCGGGGCCAGAGGTGAAGACTGGCTAAGGTCACCTGGAGGCTTCCTTGGGCAAGTGAGTGTGTGGTCCCAGGGCTTAGCCTGATGTTTCCATTTCCATTTTTATCTATATACCGCCTTTCCAAATGAAACTTTTGCCCAAGGCGGTTTACAACAAATGGAAACCAAATACAAAGCAAAATGCAGTCATTACATCAAATAAATAAATAAATAAATAAATACAGCAAATATAATCAACAACTTAAGTCAAAGACAATTTTTCCCCC
>MTQE01003428.1:19675573-19692521 GCA_014337955.1 Aspidoscelis marmoratus | reverse complement strand
AATTCTTTAAACTGAAATAACTCATGCCGTGAAGATGCGGCCTCTGTGTTAGAGAAGGTATGGGCACATGAGGGGCACACACTATCATTCTGACGTGCCTCTGAAGTGTCCCTTTTGTTATGCCTGAACACAGCCAGAAAGACTGAGAAGCTATTCAGCAATTGGTTCTTTTTCATACAATGCATGCACAAGCAACTCCTGTGTGATAAAGATAATGAAACTGGGCTTTTTTGACTTTTATGGATGGTTGGTTCTCAAACTACAGAGATCAAGCAAGGAATAACAACAGCAACAACAACAACAGGGTTTATTTATAATGCCCCTTCCACCTCTTGTTAGAGATTAAGACAGCAAGTAGGACATCCACCTTCTCCTCCCTTTCTTTTAAATTAGAAAAAGAAATACCTGAAATGGCCAAGGGATTGAAGTGAGGATGTTAATTATACAGGTGTTAAGTTTAGCGGTTTACGGCTTTGGGTTGGGTTGGGTTGATTAGAAAATGCAGATCTTGAGAATCCAACTGCTAACCTGTCTTTTTCTTCTTCTTGTTTCTCTTTATCCCCTTCGATCAAGACTTGCTTATACATTACCAACAGTTTTATGAGGTCTGCAGAACCATTTCCTGAAAACTTGTGTGCGAAGAGGAGGAATTTGACACTGCTGTTCTGGATTGCTGCCGTCACTGTGACATCCCGATCTCTCTTCACCATGTACTGCCTCCAGTGGTTATTGCCAGTTCTGCTCATCCCAAAGCCCCTTAATCCAGCCTTGTGGTTCAGTCACTCAATGTTCATGGGCTTCTACCTACTGAGCTTCTTGCTGGAGCGGAAGCCTTGCACAATCTGTGCCTTAGTCTTCTTGGCCGCCTTGTTCCTCATCTGTTACAGCTGTTGGGGAAATTGTTTCTTATATCACTGCTCCGGCTCCCAGCTGCCTGACTCTGCTCATGACCCCAATGTAGTTGGCACCTAAATCTCTCCACTTCCTCACAAGCTTTTCTTTTTTCCCTCTCCACTCCTTTTCACAGAAGTTTTACGGGAAGGAGGGATTCTAAGGTATATGATTGAAGTACATGCAACGTGTTTGTGTGTCTGGATTAAAGTGTTTTCATTCATGACTTTTCCTCAATCGCCCTGTAAAATTTTACAAAGCTGTTTATGTTGGTAACTAGCATTGCTGTCTGTTCTGGGGTCTGAGGCAGAAATGTTTGTGAATGGCTGCCCCTCACATAATGTGTGAAACTGGTATATCCATTTCTGACTTGATGGGAAAGAGACTATCAACAGCTGCTAGAGTTGTATTTGCCTGACTCCATTATTTCAGTGAGGACGCTGCTGTCAGTCCTTTGGAACTTCTGCCCTTTGATCTTGTTGAAGGAAGTGGGAAACTCTACGTTTTGCTTTGGAGAAAAAGCTGCTATTCATGACTCAGAACGTCTGAGGGAGACTTTGCGAATGGCTAATAAGCTTGAAAGCTTCTGGAGCAAGGAGCCTGCTGATTTATCTCAGCAAGCCAAACAAGCAGTGTGCACGTTCCAGAGTGCTTTCCAATCTACTCATCTGCCTAGATCATTGCTAAAAAAAATCTCAAGCGTTGTCAAGGTGCCACTTGTACTGCACAGGTGTTGAAGCTTCTCTCACCAGTGTCCCCCAGCCCTAGCCAAATATCCATGGTTTGAAGGCTTGAGTTTAGAAGAAAGCATGCTCTTTAGCAATATTTTTGAACCCACTTTTGTTATTAAATTTTAAGCTCATGGCATTTCTAACTTGAAAAGGACTTAATTTGCTAGGCCTGACACGCATGAGCTGCTTCTGGATATTAGATTGGAGCTGTCATTTGAGCGACTTGCTGCTGTTTTTTTAAAAAGTTTTTATTTAGTCCAAAAGTATTTTCCATTGCAAGCAAATGAGCCAGTGCTCATATGCATGGGAGGAAGAAAGCAACAAATATTTGGGCTGCAAAATCTTGTGATTCCGAGGAGCCATTTTCTGGTGATGCTTGGATCATAGCTTTATCCCTTACCCCACACCTGTTTTGTGTTCGTTTCCAGTTGTCTGCACATCAACAATTTGGAGATAATTTATCTATCTGCTATTTCAAAGAAAATATTTGCTTGTGTGAAACATAAGCTACGGTTTTTGAACAGACGAACTATACTTTTTTTTTTAATAACTTTTCCAGGTAATTTTGTTTGCCACCGGTTTTGTCTTTTGCACAATCTTCCCCTGAAAGAGCATTGCTGGAAATGTTTTTTCTCTTCCAGCAGAGTTAGAACTGAAAAACAAATCGTGAAACATCCACAGAGAATTTTTAATTTTTTTTTTTGTTCATTGCACAGCTGTTCAACAGGTTTAATAAAGCTTTATAAACTTTGGTCTCTGGACTAGTGCCATTTATGATGCTGTCACTCTTATTGGACTAAGGCCTTTGGATTTGCAGCTTTTATCTCTTCTGTGGTCTCCCCTCACCAGAACACACACACCTTCTGTTTCCAAGCTGATTTGCTTGAAAGCCAAACAAAAAGCAGAGTCCAGTGTGAATAAAATAAGGGCTTCCGTTTGACATCCAGACACTGACCTATTGACCTTGTCGAGAAAGTGTTGATTTCCTTCACCCACCCACCCCAAGTTCAGAGGACATTTTAACCTTCTGTCCTAGTGTGTAAGGCACAGTCTTCAGCCCTTTCTGTAATGGGCATTATTCTGGATTATATCCTGGAATAGGGACCTGCTGTGTGCACATCAGTGCACACTATGGAAGGCCCAGGGCAGAATCTGCCATCATCTGTACCAGCAGGCAGCTGGCAGGTCTCTATTCTGAGATATAATGTGGAATAAGGCACAGTGCAGAAAGGGCCCAGTTTGCATCAGTGCTTTTAGAACTAAAGATTTTGTCCCTGAACTTCCCTTGTTTACGTTTCTAGACTTTTAAAACATACAGTACCTGTTGTGTGGGTGCACGTGCGTGCGTATGCACATGGAATAGCAGTGAGTGGGTAGAGTGTTAGCTACCAGAAAGTACTTGAATTATAGGAGCTCATGTCTTGCTTCTGGTGAGGACCGCAGGGGCAACTGTTAGCTACATTGTGGGACTTGGGCTCACAGGTATTATTAAGCATCACACGTTAATAACATCAACATGAGCATTGCTTAGGTTGTGCATTAGTCCTTCAGCTCTTTCTCCACTTCAATAATAAGAACAGTGGCCCAGATGTTTCCTTGTTTATTGGGTTTTTCATTGAAAGCAGCACTCTGTGTGTGTACCGGGACTTCTTTGCACATCCTTTACTTACCTCGAGACAAAACAGAACGGTACTCACCAGCAGCAGCTTTCCTTCATTCTTTGAGATACGGTACTCTCTGGAGGACTTGTGAAGTATGCTGGGAAATGACGAGCAAGTATTCAGAAAAGCTGAGAGGAAAATTGTGTCATTCAGCTCGATGGTTAAAATAGGTAAAAGTCATTTACCGAGGCTCTAGAGAAGTATCTCTTCAGTATTTGGGATCCCGTTGTCTTCAGAATGTTAGTTTTCCTAAGGAGAATAGGATCATTAATGTGCAAGTAGTTCTACACTTCTGGTATTTGTTTGTATGGAGGGAATTTTGATGACCATGGGTCTTATGTGCTGTACCTATGATTTTACAGATTTGTTTCAAGCTCAGGCAAAAGGTCTTGCATACATTAATATAAACTACTGGTGGACAAGAAGGTTTTACTTAAAATCTTGCTATTGCTGGAAATTCGGAATTCTTTTATTGTTATTGCTCAGATTGCGCTCTCACTTTTCAGCCTGTTGCAAGCAGTGTTGTTAAAAGAGTAGGGGAGCTGTTTGAAAATATCCATGGCTTCAAAACTAAGCCAACATTTTTTTATTTTTCCTTCTCTTTCCCACAGCTCTCTACACAATTTGCATAACATTCACCTTTGATGAATAGTGCTGGTGAACTTGAAGGTTTGCTCACTATATTGTGACATTTTGGTTGCTCCCAATAAAGGTGTTGTCTGACTGTGCATTTTGGTATTTTATCTGCCTGCCTGCGTACTTGCATCTATCTATCTATCTGTCTATCTGTTTATCTATCTATCTATGTTTCTTTTTGTTTCCCTATTTGTTGGAGAAAACCAACCCTGTGAAGAGTTTTCCTACATTTTTAAAATAACAGTATAAAGATGGGACAGTAGTCTCTAGCTACTTGGAAATTTGACTTCTACTGGCTTTGCCCCCCCTCCCCAAACCATGGCACATGAAGTCCTTGAAATGCCAGGAATGTCATTTCATATTTCCCTTGCATTCTGTTTTTTGGAAGATTTATATATTAAGACGAGAGATTTTTGAGTAGCTCCAGGATGTTGTTCTTTTTTATTTATACCCCACTTTTTTTTTCTAATTACAGAACCCAGTAGGACACACATTCAGTGCCCCAATGGTGATACATCCTCTGGAACTTCAAAGATGTTTAAAAATGCAAATTTGGCTCTTCTGGGTTCATGCCCAAAGATCAATAGGAGCAACCTGAAAAGTGTACAATTATCTATCAAGTCTGATCAAACAAAATCTTCCATATCCTTCATCCCACCTCTAGACTGGGGGCCTATTTGCACTCAGTGGCCTGGTAATAGTTTAACGGTACCATACCAATTTGGTAAGGATCATGCGTGGTGGCGGCCATTTGCATCACAAGTGCGAAACTAGGACTTTTCTACACTTAGCTTCCTGTCCGTTGGATGGGAAAGTGCATAACAGACTAACATGTACTAGCATTTGCACCTAACCCTAACCCCACGCATCCAGAAGCTTACCTTCATCTGGGTACATGCCCAGTGCAAATTGGTCTCTAGCCTTGTACCTGGCCAGATGTGCTCGAGGTGCAAGCAGCCGACCCAGAGCTGGCTTGATCTCCAAGGTAACATCTGAGGCAACATGGTTCATGCTCAGCATTCAGGGGTGATCTGACCACTCCTTTTTAGCTGTTCACAGTTGGATCACTCTGGAGGAGCCTGCAGCAAACTTCTAGCGAGTTGCTGTGGCTCCTCAGTGTGGATGGAGAGATGCCATGAGCAGTCTGAATCGCTCCATCACATGAGTGCAAACAGGCCCTATGCCAACATACTTTACAGGTTGCCTTCACTTTCTATAGTGTCCAGTCTGTCAGATTTCTAGTAAACTCAAAAGCTTGCTTGCTAGGTGATTCCACATTGACCTGTATACCAGACTAGCAAGAGTATTAGGAGTATACCTTCTGCGCACTTGTGTGTGGAAGGGGGGTTCCTAGTACACTTGCTGGTCTGGTACACTAGCTAGTGCAGAATTGTTCACTGTTCTAGGACTTTTTTTGGCAGCCCTGATTACGTGTCTGGATGTTGATGTTTTCATACAGCCAGCTTCAGCAGCTTTGCTTTCTATGATTAGGTTATTCTTTTACGCTTGGGATTTGATTGTATTAAATCTCATTTATATAGAAGAATGGCTTATCTTCTTTTTGTATGCTTGCTCTTTCAGTTAAAGTTTAATGCTTGAGCCTGAGCATTGAACACTTGTAATTGGACACTATAGCTCTTTATGTCCTTTGGTCTCATAGGTTGTAATATTTGCTGGATCTTAGGTTTGGCATTAAGTCAAGAATTAACATAAGAACATAAGAACATAAGAGAAGCCCTGCTGGATCAGGCCACAGCCCATCTAGTCCAGCATCCTGTTGCACACAGTGGCCCACCAAATGCTCACGGGCATCTCAAGCAGAGACAAGGACAAACCTTCTCCTGCTCTCGAGTTCCAGCAGATGGCCCTAGAAGCGCCCCATTTCCTCCCCCCCCCTCAGCCTGAAAGATGCACCTAGGCATTCGTTCTAGTAGCCATTGATACATCTGTCATCCATAAATTTGTCTAACCTTACCTTAAAGCCATCCAGACTGGTAGCTGTCACCACCTCTTCTGGCAGTACATTCCATAGGCCGATGACCCTCTGTGTGAAGAAATACTTCCCCCTGTCAGACCTTACGCTCCTACCCATCAGCTTCATAGAGTGCCCCCTGGTTCTAGTGTTGTGCGATAGAGAAAAGAAATTTTCTCTATCCACCTTTTCTATGCCGTGCATAATTTTATATACTTCAATCAGGTCCCCTCTCAAACGCCGTCTCTCCAGACTGAAGAGGCCTAGACGTTGCAGCCTGGTTTCGTAAGGGAGGTGCACAAAATGTTTATACTTGGTTTTGTTTCGCTTAAAACCACCACTTGGAGCCAAAATATAACTTGTGTGTCTGAAATTAAGGTTGTATTACTGCAGTATACTCCCAATGTGTCCCTTAAATTTGGTTCAAGGAATTTAGTGCAAAATGTGCTGCCCTGGTTTTAACTGGGGTACATACAGAGACCATAGCTCTTTCTGCACCCACCCTTACTCTGGATTATATCTTGGAATAGGGATCTGTCATCAGCATGCAACAGATTCCACCCAGGAACTGGGCCCTTTCTGCACTTGGCCTTGTTCCAGATTATATCTTTGCATAGGCACCTGTCATCCACATGCTAGTGCAGACTATGGCAGACCCCAGATGAGGCCTGCCATAGTCAGCATTAGCATGTGAACAAGAGACACCTATCCTGATATATATTCTGGAGTAAGGCCAAGAGCAGAAAGGACCCTTCTCTTAAGATTTTTCCTGGTCACCTCATTTGTTCTGGAACTACTTAAGGGTGCTTTTGCGATGGGTACAAGTTGTTGGACAACTTGGAAGCTGAATTGTATGACCGCGCACCATCTTGGTTGTTAAGGTCAAAGAAAGACAGTAGTCCTCATGATTAAGAACAGTCATGAGTTGAATTCCTTATCTGAGCGGTCTGATAAAAAAATCTAATAAAGGATGTTAAGGACAACCCGAGAACTAGTTTTTGTTTTTGTTTGTACTTTTGGTGCATAAAGAAGGTATCATTACTAAGCACTACCTTTCATATTTCTCTCGTTTTATGATTGGTGGTTTTTCATATGTTTAATTTTTCATTTTTATGATAATTTAACACTTTGCAAAATTGTTGAAAATGGCTATTTGCCCTGTTGAGAAGTTTTATTAATATTATTGTTTTAAAGGGCCTAATATAAGTCTATAAATAGGGTGGTAGTTTTGCCCATGAGTGAGAGTCCAAGAATGTGGCATTAATATACATTTCTAGCATGTCCTATCCCAGAGAATTATCTAATAATATTTAGTGTGATGGAGGGGAAATGCTTACAAAATATTTGGCCAAAATATGAATGAAAGCTGAGAATGGGCAGAGAGTGTAGGAGTAGATTCTCATAAATGAAGGGAGTTATTAGAGAAAAGATTGGGTCCAGCTAGGAAAATAATCAGAAGTGCTTCATTACGTACATATCTTTGAACCTGCGATAAAAGCCTTCATTTCATTATACTGTAAATTAGATTAATGCTCCACAATGCTAGATCCAGAGACCAAATTCATGGAAGTTAGCAGTGGCTTTTAGCAAAACAAGCAAGCCTTCTTCTGGTATACATGAGTAGAAAGAAATTGGATGTAAATATTTTGTAGAGCATAACAAATCAGGCACCTTATGGTCTTTTTCTCGAAACCTTCTTCAGCTGCAGATGGCTCCAACACTCACCTGAATGATCCCAAAGTGTGAACACGCTTGTTCAGGAGCATCTGCCTTCCTGCAGCAATGGCCACGTGCACCAGGTTCTTACTGTGCCGATCAGGCAGTGCAGTGCATGACTGTGCAACCACACCTGCAATGTCCCTTCCACCCACCCAGCATAGCCATGCAAATGCTGCATGCCCGACTGTACTAGGAATGCCATAGGTGCTCCTAGTGAAGCTGTGGAGCAGGTTTTACAGAGATCAAACACGGCCATGTAGGATCGGAACCACTCCGGGACGGAAGCAGCTCTGTGGTGTCCAAAAGCACACGTATCGGAGCATGTGGACCCATCCTGGAAGGCCAAGTGCAGAAGGGCCCATAGAGGATGAGCTCCAGAAACCAATGTCAGACGGTCAGCTATCTTCAGCAACATCCTCTTCCAATTCTGGTGTTACCTAGCAGGGTCAGTTTCCTTTGTCTCACAGATCAAGTCCCATCTTTGCTGAAATGTGGCTGAAGAAACCCCATCCTCAGTAAAAAGCAAAAGATTCTCATTGCTCTTTACCTGGGTGTCACTTTCCCTTTCCATTGGGAAGCATTCCATTTAACAGCACACGCTGGCCTGCTGCTATGCAATTACACTGACAAATTAATGTGCCCTTTGCCTGCAGAGGCCTCCCTTAAGGGATGAGATGCAGCTTTGCTAACAAGCAGCCAAGAGCACATCAGACATTTCAATAAAGTATTTTAAAGACCTTTAAAAAGCCACTGTATAAAAATGCATGTGTGGGTGGAAGCCATCGTATAAAGGTGTCACGGCAGAAAATCCCCTCCTGAGCCTTCCTCTGATCTGAGGCCATTTGTCATTGGGCCTCGTAGTTTGCAATAGATGAATGCTCTACATGGGGCTGTCCTTGAAGACGGTCCGGAAGTTGCAGTTAGTGCAAAATGCAGCGGCCAGAGTGCTGACTGGAACAGCTAGCCGGACACATATTATGCCGGTTTTAAAAGAATTGCACTGGCTGCCAATTTGCTACCGGGCCCAATTCAGGGTGTTAATTCTGACCTATAAGGCCCTAAATGACTTGGGCCCCAAATATCTGAAGGAACACCTTCTCCCATACCGCCCTGCCCATGCCTTAAGATCCGAAGAAGATGCCCTCCTGGTTGTTCCACCACCTTCGATAGTGAGGTAGGTGGGCACCCAAGGAGAGAGCATTCAGTGGTGGAATGGTCTCCCCTCCAGGGTGCGCCATGCCCCTTCCCTGTTGTCATTTAGGAGGGCTGTAAAGGCATATGTTTTTGCCTTAGCCTTTGGCCAAGGTTGACTCGTTCCCCCCTCGGTCACATTTTTATTAACAGACCACTGGATGTAGGGCTTAAATCAGAGCTTTTAATTATGTACCTTAGTTTAATCTGTGCCTTGTTTTTAATACCTTGTTTTTAATACCGGGTTTTAATATGTTTTTTACCTGTGTCTTGTTTTAATATGTTTTTTAAATGCTGTTTGATCTGTTGTTACCCGCCCAGAGACCTTCGGGTATGGGGCGGGATGGAAATGGAAATGGAAATGGAAATGGAAATGGAAATGGAAATGGAAATGGAAATGGAAATAAATAAATAAATAAATAAATAAATAAATAAATAAATAAATAAATAAATAAATAAATAAATCTGGGCAGGTGCACCTGCACTTGCAGGAGGCATTTACAACCTTAAAACACCCCCTGCCTGCCTGGATGTTCATCTACTGCGGGGCAGGGGGAACCGGGGTGCGTCTAAGGCCATTTGCTGGGATTCTAGAGCAGGAATAGGTTTGTCCTTGTCTCTGCTTGAGATGCCCATGAGCATTTGGTGGGCCACTGTGTGCGACAGGATGCTGGACTAGATGGGCTGTGGCCTGATCCAGCAGGGCTTCTCTTATGTTCTTATGTAGAAGTGGTGCATGAAATTGTGCAGCACATGCAAACTAACCCCAACCGATCCCGAACTGTTACTTACCTGTCCTGTCCAGCCGGTGACCATTTGCACCATCTCCAGTGTGAGGGGTCATCTGAGACGCAACTGCACTGGCACATCAGATGACCCCAAACATGTGCACATGTGCGCAGAACATCATCGTCGCAGTGACGGCAATGGCGCATATGCAGTCGTACCAGCCACTGCAATCAAAATGGCGGCCCCTGTCAAGGATCGGACTGGAAGAAAGAGGGCATTTCAAAGGGTAGGCACAACCACTAAGAAGGCCCTGCTGCAGGTAGCTGCAAGATGACATGTAGAAATGGACCTTTCCAGAGAATCTTAGTGATCTGCCTGGTTTGTAACAAAAGAAACAACCTAATATGTACCTTCGTCCTGAGTTGTTTGGAGTCTAAAGGCCTTTTTGCACAGGTGACTGAGATGGTGCCACGTGCTCAGGGATGCTGCATCCACACACTTTGGTGGTTCTTCCATCCCAGAGTGTGTGTGGTCATCACAATTTTTTGTAGCTGTGGAGCAGTAAAAAGTGTTGGACGTGTCTAAGGCTTTCCTGGTACAGTCCCAGGCACAGTGTTTTTGCTACTTCCTTACGTAAACGCCGTGTGGGACAGTAGATAAGTTGGAGATGGTGCTGGTGCTGTCCCACTGCAATTAAGTGCAACATGGCCCTTATATGCTAAATCGAAAAACCTGAATCTAGCCTTGTAGGTAATTGGCAACCAGTGCAATTGAAATATTTGTTCCAGTGATGTTCTCATAGCCATAGCAGGCATAGCTAAGGCATTTATATTTCTTACATGAATTTTCACAAATAGTCTTACAATCCTAATTTATGGTAGAGCCAACTGGCATATCTTGAAGACTGGTGAGTATTTAATTAACTGCATGATTTGTTCTCATTTCCTTTTACTCTAGGCTATTGCAGAGGAATAATATGCATCACTATGGAAAGTTAAAGTAGGGATCTAAGATCATGACATTTTAGAGACTGGAATCTTTGCTGCCGGAGGAACGCTTAATTAACATGTTGGTGCTCAGCTCTATGGTGGAATTTTAAGCTTTTCACTAATCTGTAGTAATGGCCTTATGACTTATTATTCCCACAACAGCAGCCTGACTACTAAGTCTGATTCTGAGGAGTCATAGGATGCTTCCACATTTACTGTATGAAATCCAGATTAGGAAAATCTGGATTTCTAAAATCCATCATCGGTAAAATCCAGATGAAATAGTTATGGATCTAAATGAGGTCCCAAATGTCCACACACACGTTGCTGGAACAGATTGCGATGGATGCAATGCACAGTTGCTATGCAGATGCCGTAGCACCGAACCTTAGGAGGATCCGGCCTCGTGCCGTGGGATTGGATCGCGTAGCTGTCAATCACAGGTAATTTCCTGTGCTGTTGGGCATGGCAGTGAAACATAGCCACTACAAAGGACGTGCGGGACTGTGCAGGTGCAATGGGCGTAGACCGATGACTTCTATCCTTTTTGGGGGTCTATGTGCAGAAGCATATTCTGTTAATCTGGATTTTGCGCGCAACAACGGATTGGGGACTTCGTTTTTCAGGTCTTGCACTAATCCAGATTAGAGGGCTTCTGGACCCAATCAGGAACGGATCTCCCGCGATGCCTTGCTTATGCAGCATCCTTAATGAGGCCCTATTCCATCCTGATGTGCAGAAGGTACCTTGCGTATGTGGGCCATATGTGTCCTTATCAGGTGCTTAATGGGGTCCAAGTGCACATCCAGAAACAGCTATACAGAGCTTTATGGACCAACATTAAAACCTTGAATTGGTCTCGGACACAAAAAATACACAAGTTTGAGATAATAAGGTTGGAGACGTTTTATGCACATTTACCTTTTATACTAAAGCTGACTGTGTAGGCTAGTCCGTAGAACAGGTAAGGGCAACCTAATTCCCTCTATGTACAAATGACTGGCTCATCAATAGCCTAAACTGATTGATAGGAATGGGAATGGAGGAACACAGATTCCCCATCACTGCTTTAGACCATATAGCATCCTCTACTTTCATGTTCCACCATGGTTGCTATCAAGAGTAGCAAGCAAGCGCTCTTGAGAAACCTCTGATTTTAAAAAAGCTTCACCGTGGGCGAGGAAAACCTTTATGATGTCTCTTTTAAGAGACAGTTGTGCTAAATGTTGTGCTACTGTGTCATGTATATATATTTCCCAGCATCATGCTGTCTTTAGAAAAATAAAAATCCTCTTTTCCTCAGTAGTAATGAATGTACCAATTAAGCAGTCATTCCATGTGTCAGCACCTTGCAGGGAGGCTGCTGCTCTTGTACAGAAAGAGAGATTTCTTTTCATTTTATAAGCTGCTTTAAAGACCGGTGTGCAGTTCAAAGCTTCCAACGCTTAAAAGACATTCCCAAGTTGCTTCACAGCATGGTTGAGTCAGAGACATGAGAATTAAGAGGCAAGCAAACTGCCACTAGAAGATCAGTGCTTGCATACTGAACCTCTGCTGCATCTCTTAGGCCCAGTGGCTTTTGAGAAGTGAAGATTCATTCATATGAAGAGTAACCATGAAGAGCCGCAGAGAAATTTAATTCCCATTTGTCATTCCTCAGTTTACATTAGGTTAGGTTCCACCAAAAACTCCGACCCTAACCCTAACCCTAATCCTAACCCCAAACCCTAACCTTATCAATAATGACATGTCAGTGTCGCAAACATAATTTGGCATTATACAAGACTTGGATTTTTAAAACCCACAAAATTTGAGGGAACCACTGTACTGTAGAATTTCCTTCCTTCCTTCCTTCCTTCCTTCCTTCCTTCCTTCCTTCCTTCCTTCCTTCCTTTATGTACCAGCCTACACCAAAACTTTAGGATGGTGGACATACGAAATAGGATTAGATTAATAAATTAAAAATTAAAAGATAAAAAAAATAAAAATTAAACTTCTAATATTGCAAGTGGAGGAAACCCAGCTAAGAGTAAGTATTAAAGGGTTGGATGAACAGAAACATTTTATTAAACATTAAAAGGCAAACAGAGAAGAGATACAGCATCTCTCTAGTGAGCTGATTGCCTCATAGACAGATATTTCCTCAGAAGATCTAAAGTGATGGACAGGACTATGTGGGAGGAGGTACACATTCATGTTTTTGGGCCCTAAATCATTCAGGAGATTAAAGATTATAATCAGAACCTTGAAATGGACCTGGCAGTGAGGTTCCGGAAGTGCAGTTCTCTAAGGAATGGAGCAATATCGGAGCATTGCTGGATATACTGGTCAGCAACCTGCTCGCAGTGTTTTGCACAAGGTCTAGCTTCTGAATATGTGCACGAATATTCTAAACATTCAAAATCCATTTGAATTCAGATTTCGAATGTTCCAAAACATTTGTTTGAATGATTCGAATCATTCAAATGTACAGATACATATTACATACGTATCTGTAGAAATATTATATGCATCTGTACATATTTGCACTTATAATACGGGATAAAACAAGATGCATACAAAATGCGTATATATATGTATAACACATATGAGTGTTGTCGACTTTCATATCTTTAAATACAAATCTAACATTTGAATGAATAGATTTGAATGTAACGGATTCTAATCGTTTTTTAGCATTTGGATTTTAAACATTTGAATCAAATCAAATGTTTTGACATTCAGTTCGACTCAAATTCAAATGCAAAAGAAAAGAAAAATCTTGCACACCCTTACTTCTGAACCATCTTCAAAAACAGCCTTACGTATAGTGCATTATAATAGTCTAATCTGGGGTTACAAGAACATGGATGACTGTATCCAGGAGATGTCTGTCCAAGAAGCAGTTAAGCTGACTAATTAACCTGAGATGGAAGTAGGCATTCCTGGTCACCCATGCTCCCTGAGAATCAAGTGACAATTGAGGATCCAGAGGTATGCCTAAGTTCTGCAACTCTAACTTCAAAGGAAGAGCAACTCATTCTAGGAGAGAATATTTTGGCACTTCCTTGAGAGCTTGGGGCCCACAGCACCTCCCTCCTTAGGATTTAATTTCAGTATATTGGACCACATCCAGCCCCTCTCCACCTCCAGGTATTACTGAAGAGCTAGGGCAACCTCACCTGATTCAGATGGAATGGACCTATAGAGCTGGAAGTCATCAGTGTGATGATAGCACCTCACTACAAACCTTCTGATGTTACTTCTCCCAGTGGCTTCATACAGATATAAAAAGGGGATAAGCCTAAGGAGGACAACCTAAAATTCCCCATGATTACTATTTGAGATCTGTCACAGAGACAGAAGTACCAAACACTGGGTAAATGTGATCCCCTCTATACTAGAGGCGGTTGCCTCACTGCAGCCAATGGGCATTAGCATGCTGGCCATTGGCATGGTGAATATGTGATGCCGTGAGCAACTGCAGCTGCATGGCCCCACTCCATGCACCCTTTATGCAGAATGTAACAAAAGTGGCTCTGAGCAGTGCAGATGTGTGCAGCTGATTTGCTACAACTTTCTCAAGCACCTTGCCCAGAAAAAGGAGGTTAGCAACTGGCTGATAATTATACCAATCTTCAGAGTCCAGCAAAGAAAGAGACAGGTCCCCCATTGCCTCCTTGAAAGCAGCTGGCACCTCTCCATCCTGCAGAGGAACATTATTTGCTAATTCACCCCTCTGCAGAAACTCTGCTGATTTAGTGAAGTAAAGGAAATTTCCTGAGGCTAACAGCAAACAGAGCTGTGATCCAGACAGTTTTCCTAGCAAGGAGAAATGTAAAAGCAGGAACAACTCAAGATCTTGTGAAGTTCCATGGGAAATGGGGTTTTCCAGAATATCTGCTGCTCTCCACAAGTGTCATGGCTACTGATTGAATGCAAGGTCAAGTTGAGGCAGTTTGCAAAATGGTTCTGCTTCTTCCATTCCGAGAGGGTTTCACGCATCTTGGCGCAGTGGGATGTGAGGTAAGTGTGAAGCCTTTATCTAGCACAAGTCCTCTATTTGTCACCTAATTGTGCTTATGGAAGAGCAAAATGGTCTTGAATTGCAGTGCTCTTGACAGAAAACAATTCGCCTCTCTGCCGATCCCTACTAGTACATGGACAGCGATTCTCCACCCATGATTTCCTCATCCAATATGATTCATCCAAGTTAATTGTATACCCTAGTATATGAGTTGTGTTGGGGGTTCCAGAGTATTAGCAGTGTTGCTTTTCTCATGGAAATAGAGTAACTGGAACAGAAAGAGGGTGTTTTTATATATATATTTTTAAGGTAAGGCTTATTTACAGAAGTACACAGGTAGGACAAGATGCTCATAAGCGATTGGTGAGCCATGGTGTGAGACAAGATGCTGGACTAGATGGGCTCTGGCTGCATTCTTACTGCTTGGAAAGAAAAGGTGTGTGTCAGGGTGGGGTGGGGGACCCTTAACAAAGAGTTAAGGCTGTGACACTGGCAAAGTTTTCTCACCTGAATCCTGGCATGCATGCACAGGGTGGGCATTTCAGAAAATAGCAGGAGAGGGAATCTAATCACACATATATTCAAAACCACTTTGGTGCAAGAAGACAGCTTCTGAGTGGGAAAGCCTGCTCCTCTTCTGAGGTGTTTTGTTACTACAGATGAGTAGTTCTTGGGCATCTCAGAGCAGAGGCATTGGGTGCCCTTGCTTGAAGGTGACAAAAATGTGGGCTGAACAATGCAAGCAACCAGGGACACCTTGGTGACATTGTTGGCACTTGTGGTGCTACTTGGAGACTCATTATTTATGAAAAGGCTTCAAACTTAGGAAACCAGCCCCTAAGTTTATTTCTGAAAGGCTGCATAAGTGATGGCACTCCCCACCCCATCTATTTAGCCTTAGATTTACAGGGGCCTGTTCACACTTGGCCTTTTTCTGGAGTATATCTCAGGAAAGCACGGTCTGTGGTTTGCATGCTAATGCAGACTCTGGCAGGCCTCAGAGGAAGCTCCTATTCCGGGATGTATTCCAGAATAGACAAGTGCAAATAGGCTCCACTACTGTATCATAGAATTGTCAAAAGTCCTGGGATTCCTGTATTTCTTTTCAAGATTAGCTTATAATATTTACCAACAGTTCTGAATTTACAGTTTCAGTGAGTCAAGAGATGGCAGTTGCCAAAATTCTTCATCTGGACCTGGGCACCAGGGGGCAGCAAGGAACCACAGAAGCAAAATGACAGGGATAAATCTGCATTTTGACCGGAAGGGCAAAGTAGGCTGAATGGGTAAATAACACCTAAGGGATCTCATTTGTAGCCGTTTTCAGGTTGTTATGCCATGTTCCAGTTTTTTTCTGAGAAGAAATGGCTGCTAGAATGAATACCTAGGTACATCTTCCAGGCTGGAGGTTCGGGAGGGAAGCAGGATGCTTCTAAGGCCATTTAGACCTCCAGGTATAGGGCGGGATAGAAATACAAACAAACAAATATTTATTTGCTGGGATTTGAGAGCAGGAATGGGTTTGTCCTTGTCTCCGCTTGAGATGCCCATGAGCATTTGGTGGATGCTGGACTGGATGGGCTGTGGCCTGATCCAGCAGGGTTTCTCTTATGTTCTTATAAATGTGGAACAGGCATAACAACTCAAAAACTGCTACAAATGAGATTGAAATTGGCCATGAAAGCCTACATATGGCCAACACTTTAAGAGAGTGATTTCTTAAAACCTCTACTGACCAGTTAAAGCAAATCACATCTCAGTCTGGATCAAGCACAAGGGTAAGTTATGCTCCTTAAAGGTTCCTGTCAGCTCAAACCAGAGATGCTAAGGTCTGCAGCCTGCACCGTCCAGAGGGCTTTATGTACCCAGCCACAGTCTATTGTCTGGAGAGGCTTGGAGGTCCTTCGAGATATTCTTGAACTGAGCAAAGGGCATTTTGAAACTGCCTCACATTGTCAATGAAGAGTTCCATATGTGCGTGTATGTGCTGATGGGCCTATTACTTATCACATTTGCTTATGGGAGGGCGGTGTCTAAAGCTCCCATACCCATGCCATCATGCCCAATACAAAGATGACCTTGGGTTTCTAAATAAAGTGCATGCATATGAAGTGATGGAGACAGGAATGCGAAGGGCCAGTTACAATGGCATTGTAGTTGTGTGGGCATGTAAGGGCACTGCCAGTATTATGAGTCTTGCTGCCTTGGGCAGAGATCATTTTTAAGTAAATTTTATTCTGCTGTGCGCACTAGCACTAACTCCTTAGATGCCTTTTTTTTCCTACCCAGCTTCCTAGCAGCTCCTTTTCATGTTGAATCTTTCTCCCACTCCCATTACTTTTAAACTTCTGTGTAGCCAGCATACTGTTCAAGCACACTAGAATCATAGAATCATAGAATGGTAGAGTTGGAGGGGACCTCCT